>VZTF01006143.1:0-120534 GCA_013397755.1 Cnemophilus loriae | reverse complement strand
ACTCCGCTCTCTAAGTGAACTGAAGAAAGGTTATTCTAGAGGTGGCAAACTAACTGAGAAACATCAGATGTTGTGTCTTTGCATTGGCAGTGGGGAAATATCTGAAAGAGAAGTTTGGGGTCGGGGGGGAGAGGTTTCCTGAAGGTTTAATCTAATTTTTATTATTTGGTTTTCTTTATTTCTTTTTTTTTCCTTTTAGTTCTGTTAATAAAACTTTCTTTATATTCTTTAAAGTTTGAGCCTGCTTTGCTTCTCCTAACCCTTATCTCACAGAGAGAAATATCCGAAATAATAGACCCAAATTTAAATTACTGCACTTAAATTGGATTGGCGAACTCAAACCACTACAGTTTGTTTATTTGTTTTGAGGGGTTTTTTTGTTTGTTTTGGTTTTTGAGGAAGGGAGGAAATTTCTGTAATTTTTGTTCTAATGAAATGCAGTTCTGAGTGAAAATGCTCCTTGTTTTGGTGGCATAGTCCCATTCTAGTCTGGCTCAGTGAAAGCCACCCATGAAAGAAGGGACCCAACATTTGGAAATCTTGTGCTGCCCCAATAAAAATGTCCTCCTTTCCCCCACAAATTTTGCATACTTATTTTGTAGAATAAGTCAGCTTCAAATAGTTTTTCCTTTGTGAAAGAAAAAATGTAAAATACAAAAGTAACAGTGTCACTTTTCTATTGTAACATCTGTTAAATATCACCCCTTAGTTTATTTTTTTAAGGAGATGTCTAAAGTAGTGCTACAGCAAGGTATGTGTAGGGCTGTTTCTGAAAAAATGCTTTTTTTGACATTCTGCTTGCCATATCAGTTGTCCTTTATCACTGAGTTTCCTCCAGTCTCTTCCTGTAGCTTTAGCAAGCTGGACAACAACCTCTTTTGATTAGGATTTGTTTAATTTTATATAATTTCATTTTTTCCCCCAAGCTAGATAATTTTGCTGGTGTTAGAACGTTTGGAGAGGTTGGATTGGAATACAATGCCATACTTGTGATATCATTGTAATCTGGTCACCTGTGTGAAAATGCAGTGCTGCTGGGAGGGGTTAGGTCCCCTGAGGCCACAGCAATTGAGGTGCTGGCACTGGCACACGGAGGTGACAGCTCGAGTTCCCGTGTGTGCCTTGCTCTTCAAATACAGACAAATGTGACAATGCTCATGTTGGACCTACATCTCCCATACCAGTCTTGAGGTCACCTGTTGCAAGGATTGGAGAAAAAGGTGCCATTTAGCTCCAGGGCTTGAGCTTGTGCTTTGGGTTCCTCAAGGACTGAGCTTGCTCCCTAGACGCTCTGGGAGCTCCCCTGAAGAAAGAAGCGTGGAGCAGCTCACAACACTCCAAATAGCCTGCAGGGAACCATTTGGGTTCCTTCTTGCTTGAGAGGAAGAACCTGATGAACTCTTGCTTGAAGGGACCAGGCAATTTTAGGTGTTTTCCTAAACATTCCAACCACATTTTCTAGATATCTCTTAATTCTGCGTGCGCATGCAATGCTCTGACACAATGTATGCATCTCAAAACCGAGACTGGAGAGAGTGTTCACTTGGCTTGTCTTTTCCAATTGCAGAGAAAACATGGTTTTAATTCTTTGTTTAGGCAGGTTAATACTTCACAGCCTTTAAATGGAACTCCTTAAGAGGCATGTATAAAGCTGTATTATCTTAGTGGGCTTTCATATGGGAGGAACTTTAGCAACAATTCTATTACATGTAATATAATGTCAACTTCAGATTGTCCCTTAAGAGACTTCCAGTTGTGCTGCACCGACTTGGTTGTGGGCAGCCTTTTGCCAGTGAGAATTCAGGACAAATACATGGGGAGCACTGAGGGATGGTGAACACTAAGGCTGCAAAAACTAAGCACAATCCTCTAGCTATGAAAGTATTAAATAAATCTCTGTGGCATTTCTTGTAAGTGGACTTTCTTGTGTATTAAACTGGTTTGTAGGAATAGAGGTACGTTTTCTGCTCCATGTTTGCTCCCTTCCTTCTGCTGAGACAGTGGTGTACCTGCTGTGACGGGAACATTTATTCAGCTGGACTGAAACCATCAATTCATTTTTGCAGAGGTCACCGAAAATCCATCAGGTGGTAATGACACTCAGTCACTACTGATGTGGGCTGGATGCGAGCCAGTGATCTAGAGGGGAAAGGCAGCCTAACCCATTACCAATCCCCTGGAGCCACTGAGTCCCCTACTTTTTGCTCATCTTTCTGCTTCTACAGTTCTCATAGGTTAATCTTTCTTTCTCTACACCTAATGTGATAATCTTTCTTCTCTTACATATCTGCTTTTGACTTTCATGACAGTATGCCTGACAAACATCCTCAGCATGGGGTTTTCTGATGCAGAAGATATTAGTCAGTAGTGCAATGGTCAGTAGGGGTTATTAAAAAGAAGAAAAAAAAACCAACCAAAAAGAAGGGTCAGAGAGAAGGGAAAAAAGCCACTAGACAAAGGGAAATTTTGATTTTAGACTTTCACAGTAGGAATAACTACTCAGTGTTTTAAAATTTGTATCTTCTAATCAGAATACGGCTATGAAGGCTTACTGTCTGTATACTGTGCCTGTGATAGAGTGTCCTGTAATTCAGGGCAAAATAGGGAAGGAGGATTAGCCACCTCAGCTACTAGAGGTGATTACACTGGGAATTTGTGCTTTTCAGGCTGTAGTGTCCTTGGCAGTGATGTGGAGATGTCTGGAGTAATTTGAGTGTTGACAACAGTCCCACTGACCTAGACAGCAGCAGTGTTCAGCATCTCAGCCTTCTGGGAGTCAGGTACAGTGCTGTGCTTGGGTGGCTGTGCTGCTTCTGACATTTGGGTTGGTTTGAAAATCTATGTGTGTCTGTGGGCCAAGTGATGAGAGTCCAGGCTTGGATACTGATGAAGATTTGACTGGCTTTTTTATTTTGAGGGAATAAAACCCACGAATTCTTCTTGACTTTTTAAAATTGTTTCTCTTTACTGCTGTGCTATATAAATTCATCCAAATGAGTATTTCTAATAAAAAATTCAAAATGAGCTATAAACTCTTAAGATGTCTAAGTACATATTTATTCTGGAACAGGACTTGCACATATTCTGAGAATACTGCTGAACTGTACCTAGTTAGGGAGAGAAGATATCCTGTGACAAATTAATAACTTGCAGGAGTTGCTGGGAATACTTTGGGAGGAGGATATGTGCTGAGGTGATTTTCCCTAACAAATGAGAGTTTATTTTTATGCACATTTGTCAACCTAAAAAAAGCTTTGTTACTCGAATTAAGTCTTCTTGCATCACCTCAGATTAAAATGGATCTTTTGCCCTTTATTGTGCGATATTCTGATGAACTGGGAGTTATAACAGGAACATCTCCTCTTGTATCCTGTGCTGTTTTCCTCCCCTCCTCCTCTTCCAAATTAAAGAAACCGGGGCCTACTGTTTCCATTTAGCAGAAATTGTTTTAAATTAGCCTGGAGGTGTGGTTACTCCTGTAATCCAGTGCTTGTAAACATATGATCCTGCCAATAGAACTGCACAGGGTATTTTAAGCTGATACAAAGTGGACCTATGCCAAGAATTTTTTGGTAGGAATAATTAAGTCTATTTTTCAATGTCATTCTTTGCTCTATTCAGCCTCAGTTATAAAATAGTCCTGAAAATAGTCTTGAACCTTCTGTGAGGAAGTAAGTTGAAAGTGTTGAAAATTATACTACAGCAAACACAGCAAGCCTACTTTCTCTGTGTAAGCAGCCTGTTATTGGAAATTACCTTTAATTTACATATATGAAATCTGAAATTACTGGAAATGAATTGGTGCAAAGCTAATATTACCACCACTTCCCTTTTGCATTTTATTACACCTTGTATCTTTTCAGGAACAGTTTGCGCTTATCAGTGGAGCTTTAAATACTGCCCTAGCGAATAAACATTTCATTTCAGTAAACAATCCCCAGAAATAGATTTTTACCGCAAGTAGTTTGTTTTTAATAACACATGCTGCCGCTTGGAGTTAGATTCCTAAAGGAACTGTAAAATGAATTTCTATCACAGCATCTGACTTCCCTTCTTTGTCAACCTTCTCACAGATGTGTTGGGTTCCCTGTAGTTACAGGTCAGCTTCTGTTTATTAAAAACTAAATCAAAACAAACCAAAAGAAAAAAAAACAAAAAACAATGGAATCAGGAGCTGGAAAAGGAGTGTACATATACTAAGATAGGTATTTAGATGCAAAATTGAAAACTTTGGGTTCAAAGCAATTTTTTTCAAGTAAAAAATGCTGACTTCTAGATCTAACACCAATTTCAAATTCTCGATAGTGGTATGGAGGTTGCTGTTAGGCAGTCATCATTATGATTCATTATGGTCCCTGTTTTAGTCAGAGAGTTTTTACTGTCATTTTGAGGTTGCCAGTATTTTTTCAAGAATGAATCTAATTTCTGAGGAGCTGATTTTAAATCTCTTTTAAAGTAGTGTAAACAAAGCAAGATTTGCCTGTGCAAAGCACTGTGAAAGCAGTGACCGTGTATTCAAATCAGGTTCTGCAGCAGAAAGCTCCCTACAACTTGTACTTTTTACATACGGTGTTTGGAGAACACCTTGGTCTGTCATCAATTTTCAGGAAAAAAATTCAGCTGTGAGATTTTTGTGGACCGGAGAAAAAAAATCAATCCCTTGTGGATTCATAGTGCTTGTATATGAGGATTAGGCTAATGCAGATTCACAGGCAAAAATCAATATAGATTTCAGAAATCCTTTCTGCTAACGATGGAACTGATCATGCAGTTCACAGGCTTAATTATGTATCTTCTTTATGAGACAATAGTAATATCTCTTCGCATGAGCATACAAGTTGAATTTAACCTTCACCCTATATTAATATTTTTCTTACTGGAAAAGAATAAGGAAAGCACTAAATATTATTTGCTTGATCAAAGAGTAATAAAAATGATAGGCCATTGTATAATTTGTTCAAAATAACCATACTGTAAGGAATAGATTAACTTCTCCCATCTGTCCACCAAAACATCAAATATAAAGACTATTTCTAAAGTAATATTGTCTACAGAAGTTGCAGCATTAGGCAGAGGTTTATGGTAATTAGTGTAGCTCTCACGCAGATTTTATGCTTTTATGGAGTAATATTGCAGAGTCCTTGTAATCTGAGGGTAACAACATTTCTCAAGGGGAAAAAGGACCCATTCCTTTTAAAGGGACGCATATTTCGTGTGGAATCTCCCAACTTGTTCTGAAAGCTACTGAAGAGCTGAAACATAGTGAAACCACTAGTGTTTTTTTTGCCTAGCGATTGCAGAACAGTGCTCCAGGATGGAGTTGCGTGAAGGCACAGAGGATGCAGGGGTGGTTCACACCCCAGTAAAATTTACACTCCCCATAAGCATATTGGTGGTTGTAACAGGAGGGGCAATCCTGGGGATTTCTTGCACTGCCTGCCACTCTTAATTTTAAGACATGCCAGCCCTTTTCGTGTTAGGCAGATTGCTTTCCCCAAAAAGGGTTTTCTTTCCTTCTCTCAGTTTCTCAGAGAGTCATCTGTCCTGAGTTTCACTGCATACACTGTTGAATATTAAAGAACATATTAAGCCACTGCTTTCTGACCCCTTTGATCTGTCTCACTTCTCTCTGCTGTCCACCCACCATTGTTCTAATTACTTCAGCTGCTTCTGCAGTTATATGGGATTCTGCATTAAGGTGCAACTCTTCCTGTGCTCTTGAACGAGGAGGATATATTTGAAACCACTGTCTCCTGTGAAGCTTACAGAATAAACTGAGAGTTTTTGTTATCATCCTTTGTGCTTTGATGCATATGGAAAGGATAGAAATAGTTTTATTTGGTGCTCCCTGAGGTACAAGTAAAGGTCCCAACATGCATACATAAAATAAAAAATATTTGCCATCTATTAATGACATTTTTGTGTATTTTTTTTACATTAAAAAAAGTGAAAACAAACACTTGGGTTAATATGATGTGTTGCTGAGCTTGAGACGCATCCATTCTTTGTTGCTTCTAGAATAATGCAGCATATGGTGGTTATTGCTGGATTAAAGAAGAGGCCCAGTTTTAATTCCAATGGTAATCACATGCTTTTTTTACAAAGGCTGATGAGAAATGGATTTAGAATATGGGATTTGAATTTTATTACCTTGATACTCTCTTAAAAGGGAGCTTTAAATTGTCAGTTCCTTATAGATTGTATGAGTGTGCTAGAGCTGTAATGTTAATGGCAGCTGGGCACAGCTGGTGTTGGTCGGGACCATCTTCTCAAGGAGACTCCACCATGTGACTGCAGAATGGAGAGAAAAGTAATTTGTTAGGTGTTTAGAGTAGTTGAAATTAATCAATTAGGCCTGAGATGTAACTTTGAGATGTAATGTATTTCTAACACAGAATGTCTAAAAGATGTTTTAGTTCATGATTAAGAACTAAAATGAGGAGGGCAACCCTGGAGGTGGTGATAATTAAGCTCAGATGGAAGAAAATTGTCTAGATGGGAGAAAAAGAGACCACTACAACCTTTTCAGAAGTGTAGTTTGCGTTTGCCTTGTATCCTGCCATTAGGTGGCTGAAGACTCAGTGTTCAGAGGGAGATTTTGCTGTTTTGTAGGATTTTGTTATTTCCAGTGTCATGCTGAATTAATATAGGAGGGGATTTACAAGGAGAATAAAATTCATGGATGGGAATTTCCATGCTCTTTCAAGTATACTTCGTGTTTTCCAAAAGAATTCAATCTCTTGACCTCATGAATGCTTTCAGGTACTTTTCCTTTTTCCTTCCTACACCTTTCAAACATAAACAAGCCTCTTCTGTACTTGGCTTTGCTTCTTCTCTTGGTAATTTTTGCATGGTGAACAGTCAGATTCTCTCTTCACCACCATCACATTTTTCTTGAATAAAGTCAATAACAGATTCCTCAAGACAAAATCTACTTGGTCTGTTGAGCTTTTTGTTTTTTAAATACAAGCAGTATTCTCTCTCTTTTGAAACTTTCATCCATGGGCTTCCAGGTTTCAGTCAATGGTTTTCTATTGTTCTTCACACATTTTCCTTAATTTTCACTGTTACTTGTTCCTGTTCAGTCTTCTCTGCAATAATTCTTCCAAATTCTCACCCTTTCTTCCTGTGCTTTCTCTGTGGCTGCCTTCTGCATTTGAAGCTTTGAACTGTGTTTTCACGTTGATGACATCTAAATTTCCTTTGAAATGTTTTCATGTTTCTCTTGCCTTTTCTTTCCTTCTTCTGGTTACCCCCAGCTCAGTCCCAGTCAGGGGTGACTTCCCCAGCTGCGTTGCCATTCTCTGGACACGCTCCAGCCCCTCAATGTCTTTCATGTCATGAGCAGGCCAAACCAGGATTTGAGGTGTGGCCTCACCAGTGCTGAGTACAGAGGGACAATCACTGCCCTGGTCCTGTTGGCCACACTATTGCTGATACAGGCCAGGATGCTGTTGGTCTTCATGGCCGCCTGGACAATGTCCAGTAGCTCTCATCTCAAGCCATCCCCAGTCACTGCCTTGATTTTGATCTCTTATCTGCTCTAGTAATAGCTCACTTGCTCCTACTTCTCATGGAGTACAGGGGAGAGAAAGGAAGTGAAAACAGCAGCACCTTCCCTGTTCAGCCTCCTTGCTTATGGTGAAATATGGAAAGTAGGAGCTTGTGCTCTAAAAAATGTAAAGGGGAAGCAAATCTGTTCTTTTCACAGCCTTGCTGAAAAAAAGAAAGGAAAAGAGGGTGGGAAAAAAGGCAGGGAGATAGCAAACGGATACTTGAGAAGCTCTGCCCAGAGGAGCTTGGTGAGGAGAAGGGCATGATGGCTCCTATCTGCCCAAAGAGATGTTGAGTGCTGCTGTAGCAGGACTTCCCCTTCTTCCGAGTTTTGCCTGTATCACTAATGCTGATGGTGTGAGCAATAGCTGTGTGTATTGGGATCAAGCACCACCTCTTGCTTGACAGTCACACCAAGCACAATGTTTTTGGCTGTAGCCTAATGAGAGAAGTGTCTGACCAGAAGTGGTAGTGCAGATTAGAGCAAGCCCTCCACTGCTGGGCAGCTGTTGAGGCAGAGAGATCAGTTAGTTTTGCCAAGCGTGTGGAGTATAAGAGGAACTAAAGTGGCCATCTATACAGTCATCTTATAGATAGTTTGCAATTAAAAATAAATTTACCGTTGAAGTCCTGTAAAATGATGCATGCAAGATGCTGATGTATAGATTCGTGTTGTGGGATGACAGGCAGCACACAAGTAAAGTGAGACACAGCCATCTCATGCTGCCTCTCCCCTGCCCATTTTATGTAGCAGTCATGTGAATGCGGATTAAAAGGAAGGAGTGAGAAATTAAGCAGTAGTTTTTTAAAACAGTATCGAAGGAACTGTTAAGCTTGCTTAAGTCCATCTCACTAACTGTTCTGTATCCTTTGGGTTTATCTGGTCCCACCTAGTTTACACAATATTTCTATTGCAGTCATAAATAATTTCAGATGCTACTTTAGCTGTTTCTCAGCTCAGATTCAAAAAGTGTACATGGCACACAGTGCCTCCTGGAACCCTACATGCTTTGCAGTAGACATTTCTGTCTTATATTTACTCAAATAGAAGTGGATATAGTGTTTTCTTCTCAAATTTTTGGTCTGACTCCTGTGACTCTGACTCCAGTAAGTAATGCCAGTAGCATGGGTAGATGGATCTGACAGGGCTGAAAACTAACAGCATGTCAGACGCTTTTCTCCAATGAAGGCTATAGATCAGAGCTAGGAATCTGCTGGAGCCGGAGAGGGTGACAGGGGAATAACATCCCTTTCTCTTCCATCGACAGGGGTAATAACTCCTGGCTCCCTAGGGACAGATTGTAAAAGCCAATAGCCAGAAGCTGTGAAGCAGGGAGGGTAGAAGAATTGAAAATTAAAGAGGGAGTGAAAATTTTGTGTAAGGCTTTAGTGAGATGTTGGAATAAACCATCAAGTGTCATTCTTTTAATTGCCTTATTGTTGACAGGGTTTTTGCAATGTTGGATTTTATTAGTTTATAAAGTTAAAATACTAGTAAAACCCTAGTTAAAATGATTAAGATATACCATTTATGCGTTTCTATAGCTAGGCATTGTGTATTCTGTGCTGTTATTATTGAAAGCATGCGAAAAAATGTTTTGCAAATACTGCTTTAAAATTAAATTAAAAATTTTGTTAATATCATTACTATGCATAGACATATTTTGAGCATGGTGATGCTGTACACTGTATAAAAATCTGATCATTAATTTAAATGACTGTGTGATTTATAGGTGCTATCTCCGAGTATAAAATTCCATGTTGTTGAATCTTTCATAGTTCACAAGCATTTAAACTTTGGCTGCCTTTGTGTCCAGGAGGAGTGTTCCAGTCCTGATAGATTTTACTAATATTATGATACCTGCATTATACCGTGGGTCTTTAATTCATTTCTTTGTGGAGCAGTAGCTTTTAACAGGTTAATGACAAACACTTGAAGAAGCAGAACCATAATAAAAAGGCATAGCTCCTGCACTTTCAAGACATAGAAGTGCTTAAAAGTGGTATTTTTTATATGAGTTGTTCTTGCTTAGTTTTTAAAGTGTGACTGGTGTTTAGTTAAATCTTTTACAGACTCAGTTCACTGAAGGTGACAGAAGTACTCACTTGAGCTCAATGAAAAGTAGACATGACAGTAAATTTTTCAGTCAGAGACAGGAGATCTTGTTATAGGAGTCAGTATGGGGGTCAGGGCAGAGCCTGTTGATGATTGAGGAAAAGAGAAGTAAATTCATTCTGCTTCATGCACTTTGTCAAGTGCCAGTAGCTTACCATTGAGAACTAGTCACCCGTTCTAGTCTTACGGCCCTAGAGGTCACTCATTTGATATAAATCATAGCACTGCATAGGCTCAGCAACCTATTGCCATTCCAGATGAAATAAAAAGAGAGGAATGCTTCATTCTGAATTAAAATGGCTGTGAATATCCCACCACATGTTGCTGTTTAATGCAATATGTGGTTAGATATTGATCTCCAAAATCAAGTCATTAAAATGTGCAGTTTTTGTTTATTGGAATGAAGCAATTAAATGGTTCAGTTATGCCAGACCTTACCTTTTCTGATGAAAACTATTGATTTCTTGCCACAGCTTTATAAGCGACAATGTTTTTGATTACTCTTGACAAACCTCCTTGGAGTGTTAATTAAAATTGTACCAGATGAGCAGGTGTGGGAGATCATTAGATCGTCCGGATCACACACTGTACTTCATATTCTGCAGCCTTGCATAATGAATAGGACACAAGAGGGGAAAAACAATATCTTCATCAGCAGAATTAGCATCTTCTCTCTCTTTTCTTTTTTAACTAGGTGACATTACATTTCACAGTACATCCATTTATAATTTATTGACTATCTTCTTCTGAATCCGATTAAATTAAATTTCTTTTGAAATATTACATTGCTACAAAAATGCAAAAATTTAAATACTCAAGTAGTTTGTGTGTGAATGCTCATAAACTTGCAATACCCTCTGCATTCTTTCAAAAACAAAGCAGAAACTTTGACTTTTTCTGAGATAAGACATTTTAATAATGTCTGCATTTTTCTTTTGCTTAACTACATGATTGTATAAAATAGCATGAGAACTATTGATTATATTGGTTTTCAAAGAGCAAATTATTTCATGATTTATTAATTTACCATAGATTTCTTGTCTGATAGAATGGTAATTGGTTGATAATTTTTTAAACCTTAATATTATGCTAAGAAAATAACAGTGCGTTGTACTTGTGTTGTACAGTACAAGGATGGCTTATGCTACTGATTATGAAGCCTGTGCAGGGCTGTTCTGTTGACTAGGCAGTGTAAGGGAGAAAAATAGGAGTAAAAAGAACTAAGAAAAGGATGTAGTGTAATTAAGGATGGGATATTTGTTTGGAACAGCAGAGGGAAATGGGCAGAATATGTGATCATAAACTTCTTGGCCTGTAAATAAATAGTTTCCATTAATGTCACAGGTGAGTCCCAGTCATCACTAACTGGAAGCCTGTGTAATGTGTTTGTAGCTCAGGCCAAGTCTTATTGAACTGTCAGTTTGGGACTTAAGAGGCTTTAAACTGAAAAAAAGAGGGATATTAAAGAAAATAAATACTTCAGATAATACTTGGGAAAAGGTAGTGCACGAGCAGTGTTTGGGATAGGTGTTCTCTGGAAGGGAGCCAGGTGCACATCGTACGCCCTTTGACTAAGTTGCCTTCTCTGTGCTTGTCTATCTTTCTAGAAATCAGATAAAACTTAGTGTTTGCAGTTGCAGTTCTTAATATTGCAGCACTTATTTAATGTTAATAAAATTATTTGAAGTCTTTTAGCATAACTGTAAATTCAAATCACAAAGAGATAGGCATTTCTTAATGATTAATTAGCTGTGCATTATGCTTTTGAAAAATCTATCCAAAATGGGAATAATAGTGAAAACAGGCAATCATGTGTTAACTGTTCGTATTACAGAATTACAAAAGCCAACACATTGCAACAATGGAAGAGAAGGTTCAGAAGTTACCTACAACAGTGGAAATGTGGGTGTGTTGTCTTCTAGCAGAAATCAGCTGGGTGAATTGAGTTGTCCCATTGATTTAGGTGAGCAATATAAATGAGCTGGATATTATTAACTCCAGCTGTAGTGATGCCTTTGCAGTAGTAGTGGTCCATATTTGAATGTTGTAATTTAGTCATATTTTTGAGCTTGAATGACAGAATGTGTTGATCACTTATATTTTTGACCTGATTCTCTAAGTTGTGGATATTTTTGAAGTTATATAAAGTATTCTTTAAATAGTGAATCTATTTCTTGCTAACTTCATTCAGAGACATTGCTTCTTTTCATTACATTTGGAAAGGATGACATTAATTCAAATGCATATAATTTGCAGGACAATTTTCTGTAGATTTTAAATATAATTTGGAGGCTGTCTCAGTAATCTTTTTAGAAGAAGGTATTTCTATTCCTATTACCATGATTTCGTTTGGGTTAGACTGAAAGAAAGGGAAGAGGATGTTATTTCCAGAGTGACAGATATTGCCATGCACATAGTGTTTGCTTGGTAGCTTCAAAGTGGCTGAAACAAGATTCATCCTTGCAGGATGGTTTAACATGGACACCTCTAACAGCCAGTGTTGCTTGGTAAACTCTGGAATAGTCTCCAGGAGGCTGTTAAAGCAGAATGGAAACTAATCTGTGCTCTCAGCCCCTGTCAGAGCTGAGGTATAACGTGGAAACCTTGGAGTGTTGCTGCTTGTGTGCTACCCTTTTTGGTGTATAAATAGGATACTGCAGCGGCTTGTAAGTCACACAAGAGCTAAACTTTGCAGGAAAAGGCCGGTGACAAAAAAGATGGCATAAAGTAACAGTATAGCTGAAAGAGAAAGAAGATCGTATCCTATGAGCATTTAGGGTGGGTTTTTTTCCCATGTTTTTCAATATCTTTGTGCCTGTTGATTTGAGATATAAAAATCAAATTATATTTTAACTGGTATTCCAAATGTCTCGTGTGATTTAGTAAATAATAATACTTCCACAGGTGGAAAACCAGTTCTGCACTGTATGATCAGCACCCTAAGAAAAGGCTGAGTGCAACAATTTCAGTTTTTTACCCAAAATTTGAAAATACTTTTTTTATATGTGAATGTATCCAAATAAGCTTTCAGATTTCTGCCTTTTCTGCTTTCCAGAAGTATTAGTTGTGTAAAACTGAACTGAAAGAGTGTTTGTGTAAAGATGCAGAACTGTAGTAGTAATAATAATAATAATAAAAAAAATACTTTACATAGTTCCTTTAATTTCAGTCAAAGCATTTCACAGTCACAGTTTCCTCACAATCAGTGATTAAATGTGAAATGGACAGAGTACCTGAAATACTTTGATTGCCAACTATCCAAAATGTAGGCAGCATATAATGTAGTATATTATTGGATAGGCATGGGAAAATCTCCATGCTTCTAACTGTTGATTTGCTTTCTTTTCTTCAGAACAATTACACCAGTGCATTTATAAGTAATTTTTTTTCTTTCGTGGCATTCCCATGGCTGTTAGCCACATTGCATGTAAAATGAGTGAAACCTAGAATCTCTCAGGCTTAGTGGTTCTCTTTATTCTTTGCTCCATATTGAAAACCGTTCCTGTCAGCTGGTGCTCTCCAAGCTGCCTGGAAGAACTTTGGCATAGTTTTCCTAACCTTTCAAACAGTAAAAGCAAAACCCTGCTTTGATTTAAAAAAAAAAAAAAAGAAAAAGCAAAAAAAACCCAGAGGACTTTGGCCCCGAGCCATTAAGGATGCAGGCGACTGGGCTGCGGTCTGACAGCGTATTCCACAAAACCCTGCAAAGTTCTCCTCGGGGTCCCTGGAGTGGCTGAGGCACTTTGCTTGTATTTAACATATATCAACTGTCACCCAACGGCAGTCGGTGCTGAACTGAACACAATGGAACATCCAGATGGTCTAAACAAAGCCAACAAATGTTCACTGCTATTAAAAGCTGTTTACATCAACTTCCAGTATTTCATGTGCTGAAGTTTATATTGTGTCACTGCTGGGGTGCTTAGCCCCATCCTCAGTTCGGAGCAGGGATTTCTAAGCTATTGTTGCTTATGTGTTAAAATAACATTCTGAATATGCCTTAAATACGTGCCGCTGAACTTTTTTTCTTTCAAATAGGAAATTGGTTATTGTATGCTAATCGCATGCTTTCAAATATTGTAATTGATTGTCCCATCTAATTTCCCCTTGCTTTTCCCCCAGTGGCTTCCTTCGAGCACCTCCCCCTGCACATGCATGTCCCACCCGTGCTGCACCTCTCGGGCTCACAGCTGGTGGCTGCAGGCTGGGCTGTGTCACTGCCTCAGCACAGGGTGCCCCCACTGCTGCCTGGCCAACTGATGGAGGTGTTGGTGCGTGCTGTGGTTTGCTATCATCCCTGAAGCACTCTGAGACATCTCCTGCTGTCCTATTAGTGATTAACACGTGGAGGTGACAAACAGACATTTTGCACCTCCTTCCTCTAACCCTTTTTCCTGGTCTCCGCTTTACTGGAAGTCCACATCCCTGCCTTCTACTTGCTGAAATAAATTAATTGGTGGGACACAAGCTTAGCTCAGTCTATTGTTTTTCATGAGGCTGCAATAAAATTCTTAGGAAGACTATGAATGAGGAAATAATTCCAAAACACTGCTGTATTTTGCAAGCGTGATTTCTGGTTGATCATATACCGTTCTTGAAGAAAATGACCAAAAAGTGCTTAAAGCACTGAAAATATCCCTTAATTGCAGCGATTTAAAGAAATGAGAGATATAATATTCTATCAAATATATGAGTGAAAGATCACATACAAGCTGTTATCCATCTGCAGAGTATTTGTTTGCAAAATAAAAAACAACTGTTTTTTCAATTAATTTTAAAATGAAACCTAACTAGCCTTCCCTCCTCCCCACAAGTACCAGATTAAGGCATTAGAGGAGATCAAATTCAGTCCCTAGCCTTCCCAGGTAAGAACTTTTTCTTTGGTTTGTGCCCTGTAGATCTAACTATTATTGGTCACCATGGTACAAATAATAGAAAAAAAAGGTACCTGAAAAACATTTTTAGACCAAAAGAATCTAATATTTGCATTCACTACCTCTTTATAATATCAGTGGTGTTTATCCCAGCATATGTCATTCATCTGCGTGTTAGCTGTAGCACTGGCTTTGACAAAATGGACAAAAGCATGCTTATTTCTTATAAGAGAGAAATCCCATCACACTTTAGAGGTTTTAAATAAATAGAGATCTGCAGCACCATAACAGGGCTACTGCAAACATGTTCTGAAGGTCTATATGGAGTATGCTAGCATTATTCTTTCTAAGATGTTTACACTATGGAGAAGATTTTTGAAGATGTAAATGTATGAATGAACGATTGAAACTGTCTGAATTTTGCTTGGTGTTTTTAAAATCTTACAAAACAGAGGTACTTCTATTAGAAGGTGGTGTTTTACAGAACTATTTTCCTTTCTGACAACAGCATGTGACCATAGTGTAAGTAAAAAATACTAAATTTCAATATCTGTTTTCACTATTAGTTGCAAAGGGGGATATAGCAAATAGTGCATTTTCCTGGTGTGTTCTAGCTGATACAAGACCAATTCCTGTTCTCAGAAGCTTTGAACATGACGTTCCCAGATTCAAATTTGATTTGCAAAACTTTTTCAAGTCAGTTCCATTTCATTCTGAGCTTTATTAAATATTTAACTTTAGGCTATTTGTTTGAAAATCTTGTTTGTAGGATTTTCCCCCACACTGCTCGAAGTGTTGCAGAGAACCAGAACAAACTCCCCTGTTTTTCATGTTCTTCTCACTAATTTTTTTGTTGCATAGCTAGATCTCCTTTCCACAGTCTGTTGTTCAAAGACCAAATCCTTGGCTTGGCTAACATCCTTAGGAATAAAGTTACTGCTGTAACTGAATTTTGTTTCAGTTCCACAATGCTCATGTTGTTTTCAGAGATGAAGTGACTCCTTACAGACATCTGGAATGTAACGGAAGGGGCCTGATACATCTCTCTGTCATGAAAGCTCTGTGGTTCACCTTACTGTCCTGAGGGGTTTTGGTCATTTTCCTGTCCTGGTAGGTAAACAGCACTGCTCTGCAGAGATCAGCTCCTGGCATTATGGTGAGCTTTGTGTGCAGGACACACGCTCTGGAAACACCGTATAAAAGTTTTGTATAATGAGGTTACACAGTGTTCAATTCTTATGGGGTCAGTGTGTCAGAAGTGTGAAATATATAGAAGAAGTAGGGTTAAGCCCTGGTGGCACTGATGGCATAGCACTTGAGATTTCTTTTCTGGAAAGTCAAGCTAATTCCTATGTTCTGTTGGAACATGACAATAAAAGAACTGAATATTATTCTGCATTACAAAATGATTAATCTCTGATGTTTCTATCCCAGGGAGTTTATTGCCAAAACTGTAGGAAGTGGATGCATACGGAAATGTTTTACAATAAAGATGACATCATTAATCTTCAGTATTTCTCTAAGCAAGGCCTTTCCTGACCATGCAGAATGATAGAGAAAGAAATACTTTACTTTTATTATATAAGGGAACCCTGAGAGGTATAAGGACAGAAAACTTTTACAAAGCCATGGTTTTCATGTTTGACAGGGGTCAAGCTTTGTGCCCGGTGTAGATGAGCCTTTTGGAGCCAGATTGTCAATCCAAACGCAAGCTGCTCCATTTCCTGTTTATGCCTGTGCAGAGTTACACATCCTGACTCGCTTGCCTTCAGCTGCAGGTTTTTCCGCACTCCCTAGGAGATTTCTTCCTTAAAATGGTTTGTTATTTATCGTTTAAGTAAGCCATTGGAATTTTGTTAATTCCTGTTTTATTTAACACATGCAAAATGGTGTCATTAGCTAAAGGAAGATAATGTTAAGGTAGTAAGAGTTACTGATACTACTAATTAATGACCTTTGCAAAACAAATCTGATCAGCCTATGCCTGAATGTAGAGAACTGATGCCAAGTTTACTGCTTCACAGAAGCCTGGCCTATTGTATATCTGACCCAAGGTTATCAGCAATTGAAACCTGGTCTAGTAATTTAAAAATAAGCTTTTTGTATATTACACATTTCCATTTTTCCATCTGTCATAAGATTAATTAAACATGTTTCAGCATAAAGGGACATTCTTAGAAGAGCAGTTTGTTTGGTGTGTTTATGAAGCTACTCCATGGAGAGAGATTGTAAGAATTTTTTATTGTTCAGCAGTATAGCTCCTAAGTAGTCATCTTTTTTTTTTAATTCCCCCATCCAATAAAGTGGACTGAGAACCAGAGATATCTGACAGTTCGTGGTGCTTCGTCCTTTTCCTTTAATTGTAGCACAATGAGAAATAACTATAGCCAGGTTAGGGCTATCAGAGTTGTTTTGCTTAGGCTAAGTCACGCTTTTCTTTAAAGCTAAAGTTTTACTAAATTTAGTGGGCTTTCTTAATATAAAAGAGCTTTTGTTAATGGCCTGTATGCCTGGCTTAAAAGCTAAAGAAGGGTAGTTATTGAGGAAGGAGATTGCTAATTAGGCCTTACTTCTAAGCAATTGTGGATGCTATTTGATAAAATGACTGACAACGAACTACATATTCCTCCCTCCACCTCTTTTGTTGCTTTACTGTAGTTAGAAATTAGATCTTTAACACATGCTACACTGATTGATATAAAAGGACCATATTGAAGTTGGAAAGGATTTTATTACTTTAACAGTGGATTTGCCCATAAAATAATTGATATATGGCATGAGCAGAGTGAGTGTGTAATAAAAAGTCATAGTGCATTGAACCAGCATAATTGCAAGGGAAAAGAGAGAATTTTGCAGCTTTTCTGGAAATTTGACAGAATTGGGAGGAGCCATATTTTCACTGTACTCAGTAGGAGCAGAATTGTACATGATCATCAGCTGGAGTCAATTGGCCTCGTTTCAGAGTTAATGGTCCTTCTGGCCTTTACACTATCCAATAATATAACCTGTGACATAGTGATAAAGACTGGCAGAAATAGCAGCTGTAATGAAAACGAAGAATTTCTTCTTTTGATCGCTTATTCCTAGTTTGTGAATAACTCCACTAAACTTTGTAGGGCTACCTATGCTTATTAATATGGTTTCTATTGGTATGGTATCTAAGTACTTCCCAAGGATTAATGGGTTTTAATTTAGTGATACTACTATGAGGCACAAAAATCTCACTGTTTGCATTTTAGGAGACTGAAACTAAGCAACTTTATGCATTGATTTGTGTAACTTTGTGTAAGCCTCTTTGAGACATCTCGGTTCCTTGGTTTTTCCATTCCCAGCTCTGAGGTGGGCTCAGCCACTCCTAGAAACCTAAGTACCAAAGATTCACACCTGAAATCTTTGTTCTGAACTTTGTGCCTATTCAAAACTCCTCGTCGCCCCATGAAAAGAAAACCCAAGGAAAACAAAAAACCCCATACAAACCACCCCAATCCACTAGTCAGCTTTGGAAAAGACATTAAACAAAAAAATCTTTCATATGCACAGCTGAATGAATTCCTTTTCTCCCAAAGGTTGATTATATTTAATGATAGAGTAGAGCTGAGGTTTAGAAATGTGGTTTTAATAGATGTTAAACTAATCATTAAATGCAATCAGGTTTGTTTCCTATGTTGTTTGAAGTTAAAAGGGTGCTCAGAGGCTCTTTCCAGACATTCCCTGTTGTCTTGATAAATTTTCTTGAATAACAGCTAATGAGAATATTTATATCTTGAGAAATGTCAGTATTGTTTGACTATCTTTTTCTATTCTTATCATCATTTGTTGTTTGCTTCTTACATTATAGATGTTCCTGATGTAAATTGCAGAAAATAGCATTTTAAATGCTTTTCCTCAATTGTCTTCTAAGTACCTGTAAGATCATGAAAACACCCTGCAGTACCCAAGTTAACTTTAGAAGGGTTAAGCAGCAATTCCCTTGGTGACCATGTTCACATTGTGAGATGCATCAACGCACGTTTTGTCTATCAACCCAAAAGAATATCCCATTTAGGGCTTTTCCCCACAGTAGTCAAGGCTGAAGACAGCAAAACAGCATTCTCTTCAGAGGATGCAGCAACAACATGAACTCAACCTTTGTTAAAGACTAAGCTCTGCTACCAGTTCCTTTTTGCAATATATTGTAGTGTGACTTAGTTTCCTACAGTGAAGGCAGCCAAGGCAAAAAGTACAAGACTGCAGAATAATGTAACAAAAATGTGCTGCTCTGCATAAAGCTCCTGAGTTTCAGACTTGCTGCTGGTCAAAGCTGGCCTATTGACCCTTGTCCACTCCAGCTGAGTTAACCTGCAGGTCTTTGCTAAGGTATGTTTGCAGCAGGAAAGGTCTTGGGCTCTAATTAAATGAGAAAGCATGCAAATAGGCTTTCCAGATGTTTTAGTTAATCGAACTAATATAAATCTGAGCCTAATGCCTTCCTTTATTTCGGAGGTGAAAGAAGTGTTGTGAAATAGTTGAATCTTTGAAAATGGTATTAAAACATGGTATTTGTTTTTCTCTTTTGTTTTGCACTAATTTTTTTCTTTTACTTACAAAAAAATTCATTTTGCCTACAAGAAGCATTTTGGCTGCCTTTTTCTGGAAAAAAAAATTGGCTGGCATAGAAGCAAACAGCCTGTGGATTTGGCAAGATGATAAACACAAAGATTTCTCTTCCATTTGCAGTAGAATATTGCATTATGAGAAACATGAATAGTAATCTCACTTTTATGCACCTGGGGATGGCTTGCTGGAGACCACTCAACTTTCCTTCAAAAACCAACTAAATTAAACTAAGGCAAACAAAACAAGATGTGTTCACAGCTTTGTTTTAAAATATCATAGGCTTATTTCTACTAAGGACACAGTTTTGACAGCTTCTTCTTTGTAGAATTCTCATCTGATCATTTGATAAAGGCTAATTTTTCCAGGTTGCTTAGCTTTTGTTTAGTTTATTTTTTTTTCTTCAGAATTCTTAACCTTTTAATACTTTCCGTGTATTTTTAAATTATTGCAAAAATTCCCCTTCCTTCTCCTGTGGCTAAGCAGGAAGCCAGCAGGATACCAATACTGCTTACTCACGGAAATTAAAAACAAAACAATAGGTAAGAAAAATAAAGAAATCGAACAAACAAGAGACACTATCTTTTCTGTTTAAGCTTAATGTGTTGTGCACTGGGTATTCAATATACTGGAGCTTAAAGTATGGAAACTTCTGCAGGAGAGTTTCTGCAGAGTTTAGCTCTTAGTTGTTTCAGTGTAGGCAGCCAAAACATGGAATTGAACTACTGGTCTGTCTGTGTGCCCAAAATCCAGGGAGAAGAAGCAGTAAGTCAGCAATGGCAGCCTTGCAGTCCAGAGTCCAAGTTTAAGGGGTGCTAGTGTTTGGAGAGGCATTCTGTTCATTAGTTTTTTTTTGTCAAACCCCTGCAGACGCCGGTGTTCATGGGGCTCCGCAGGCAGGCATAGGTGATGCCAGGCTGTCTGGACATGTGCGTTCATCCTACTCTCAATGTGTGAGGTGTCTCACCCTCCTGCCAAGTCTTTCCTGAGGTGCCTGGACTCCTTCTCCCAAGCAGGACTGCAGTGTGTGCCAGGAGAGCACTCTCCTTTGACTGAACCAGCCCAGACAAGGGCACAAACATGTCCCCTTCACCTGCTTGTGCTGTTAAAGATTACCCTGGGGAGAAAGAAAAGGGGAAGTATGCTTCCATCTTCTTTCCCCTTTCTTCCAATGAGGTGGTTATGTAACCAAGTTGCCTATTCCCCCTTGAATCAAAATATACCTCGTTAGGGTGACTATTTGAAACATCTTCTAATGCAATTACTTAATTTCATTTATGTAACTTGTAACTCACCTCTCCTTCAAAAACACTGATTCTGAATTCTCAGTCTCCTGTTTTTCTCCAATGTTGCCTATCTTTTATTCTCTTAAATTTTCATTTGTAAGTTCATATGAATGGAGACTTGTATCCAATTCAACATCTTCTCTCTAGACTTTGGGATAAATAGACTTCTCCATTTGCCACTGACATGTGTGTGAAGAACAGCTCATAACATGATTGAACTCCATTGATTTTTCATAAAAGTTTAATAAGCTGATGCAGGTCAAAAGCATTGCAAAATTTGTTATAAATTCCTCTGATGATCTGAATAAGACAGTGGGGAGAGCTGGCACTAGAGGAATTTAAATACATAATGAATTACATGACAGATAGCAAGGACTTGAAATTTTTTGGTTAATAATTTTGAATATTGTGCTTCAGATTATGAGATTTAAAACATTGCATGGCTCTCCTTGTTTATGTTTTGTATTTGTTTACAGGTGATTTGCTTATAACTGCTTTAGTAAGAAACAGATCTCGGAAAAATACTGTAATTGCTTCCCGAAAAAGGAAACCTCAGATTTACACGTGAGCCCACTCTTCACTGTAATAGTTTACTAACATTGCATGAATCCATTCAAATCAGGCGAGGTTCCAGTTGTGCTACAATTTTTAATCAAGTCTGGGCAGAACTGTCTGATAAGGTCCCTGAGCGGGTTGCAGTATGAGTTAGGTCATGTTTGAAAATTGCCTGGACAAAATGCAGAGCCAGTGGTACATCAGTTACAGATGTCCTTTGGGCTTACAATACAGAAAACACCCATGCAGAAAACCTCAGTAGCTCCTCCAGGAGCTTGGAGATTGTCCCCAGGCCCCTTCCCCTTCTCTGAGCTGGTCTGGGACCTGTGACCACAGTGGGGGGAGGCTCATGTGGCCCATCGCTGCTGCTGAGCTTGTGGCCACAGGCCAGAGTCTCGATCTGACCACTGGCCACGTCAGTCTGGTGTGTCATCCCTCAGGACATGAATCTTTCATGAGCAGCAAAACCTTTTTATGGCTTAACTTTGTTCCTTGAGTGTGCAGACTGCAGAGGAACAGGATGTTTATTGTATGTACAGTGACCATTCCCACTGAAGAGGGGCTGCCTTCAGGGTGGGCACAGCTCCCTTGGGGGAGGTACCTCCTGTACCTTGGAACAGTGGTGTAGGTGTGGGTCCTGAGGACCTCTAGTGTATGCTGTATTCCTCCCAAATGCACTAAGAATAGAATTTATTGCAAGTAAGGTACCATGTTTAATGTAATCCTCAGGTCAGCATTAACAGATGAGGTCTCACAGGATATGGTAAAATTCTTCTTATCACTAGCTGATGTTTTTGTGTCATATGTACCAAATAGATGGCTTCATGAAAAGGTGTAGAATTTTCTTTTAAATTCAAAATCACAAAATATAGTTTGTTGATAACATTAGTAAGTTTTGGCCACAGTTTTTGTGGCATGATGCAAGTATCCTTTTAAGATAACCAAGAATGCTAACTTTCAAATGGATCTAATACACTGAAAAATGAGCCTTCTGCTCCTTTGCTAGCTGGACAGTATAAGAGGGAAGGACTCAGTGCATGAATCCAAAACGCTCTGGAAAGCATTTCTTATAGCTCCAATAACGTCCTCTAGCTAGTTCAGTGTTTGCTATTGACACCAAAGACACCTGAATATTCCTTAAAGTACTGGAATGTCCTAGAGGGTCACCAGCAAGAATTGTGCATTTTCTGGTATGGCATGCAGTTTTTAAAGGTTCCTCTCTATTATCATCTTCATTGCTGTCCTACAGATGAAAAACCAGGCAATTTCCTCTTTGCTTTATGCGCTGCCTCTGTGCAACAGCCGCGTTCCAGCGTGATGCACTCAAAGTGTCAAGTATGAGCCCGAAACCAGGGGGAGGATTCTGCAGGAGCTATAAATTCCCTCTTTTCCAGAGGTTGTTTCTGCACTCACCCTTGATGTGCAGAACTTATTTCTGTGCTTGGGTTAATGTTTAGGTTTTCTTTATAGGTCATCTTTTATTCTAAAAACTAAACAGAAATCCTTCTGTTCATCTACTAAATTTGTGGGTTCTGTGTACTGTACAATATGTTTAAGGGAGGGGGATATTCTTTTTTGGATTATAGTTCTTCAAGTGAATTGGTTATTTTCTCTATAACCTTTCCTGTCAGTGCTTTCAGAAAGGCAGTCCAGCAATCACTTAGGTGTCTATATTTTATGGTTAGTATCTTATAATTAAAATATGTTTTCATATAATTTTAATTTATCCAGCGTGTATGTCAGGCTCTAGATCTTTGCACTGTGTCTGTTGCTCCTAAGACACAGTAATTTGTTAGTAGATCAGCATCTGATCTGGTCCACATTTCCTTTACACATATATGTCTTGAGTATGTTGCCATTAGTATTTATTCTGATAGAAAGTATTTATGGCAAGACTGGGACCTGCGGATGGTTAGCAGGTTTCAAAAGTCAGTGAAGAAGCGATCTTTTAGCCAAGATGGCTCACCAAGGAAAAAAAAACATCTTCTAAGCTGGAGATGGACCCAGGAAAGGGGTGTGGAGGACAGGACTTGGTTGCCCACTGGTGGGTGGATGGCACAGGTCTCGACTGCAGCCTCCTGCCTTTGTTCCAGCTCTGCTTTCAGGTGTGGCTGGAAGGGCAGGGTCCTATGGACCACCTAGTCTTGCGATTTATGCTGAATGTTGGACAAGGTAAGATATAGAAGCAGTTTATTTTCCATTTCTGTTCCGCAATGCCCAAATTACCCTGAAATTTTCCTGAAAGTCACTCAAGTTGGATAAGTTTTGTGTGTTGTGTGTCCCCCTGCCTTAGCTGTAAGGAGGATTCACCCAGATGAAATATTTTTGGGACCTGCTGGAGAAAAATACTGTATATATGTGAAACTGCTTTTTTTTATTTCTGTTATATGGCAGTTGATTTTAGACATGAGAAAAGTTATTTTTATGAGGCCTTTCCTACCCTTTGAAAATTAAGCACCTTTTTACTGTTTTCTTGGTTACATTTTCTTATGAATCTCTTACTCTGCTAATGTGTGTTATTTTTTTCCTTCTCTGCAGACTTGTGACTTTTCAAATGCATGTGAGTAGCATTTATCCCGCTCCCTTCAGTAATGTTATGACTACTTAAGTTTTATGCTTCAGGAGGATTCAGCACTGTGGGAAAACATAGAATGCTGTGTAGAAAAGAAATCAAAGAATATTAATGGATTCAAATGAAGGGAAATGAAAATTGAATCCAGACTCACATTTGCCTGTAAATTATTAGGATGAGTACAAGTATAATTTAATAGAGAGTAACTTAACTGTAGCTTAGTAATGCTGTACTTTATCCTGCGTGTGAATAGTAAGAAATGTGGTGTGCTAGGCAGGGAAAACAGTGTTTCTTACAGTTTGCATTAGACCATTGGAAAACAGTAATGTAGGGAATCTTAGTGATAAATCCAGAAAAAAACAAGTTGACATTCATAAAATTGGCTTCTTCACGTACAAATGGTACCAGAGCTGCAGTTAACTCCAACTGCTCAGGAAACAGATTTCTCTCAGAGGCCTCTGAATTTTCTTCTTGTCTCCTTTTTGTCTTCTCTGTCCTCCCTGCCATGTTCCTCTTGTTTTCCACCTCCCTACTTGGCAGTTCCTGCTCCCCTTGCATTGTCTCAGGTGTGCTCAGCTGCCCAGGGAGGTGGGCACTAATGCCAGCACGTGGTGCTGACTTCCACAAGGCTGTCTGAAGGTGGAGGCAGTCCAGGAGCTACTAAGTTGAGGACGGTCAACACCAGCAATGCTGGGCTCTTGCCATTCTCACAGCGCCTTTCTGGCCATGTGTAACCTCCACTGCCCTGAGCAAGGACAAAGGACACCCAGAGAGGCTGCAGGAGATCCTAGCACATCAGCACACACCACACAGGCTGTGGGAATAACCAGAGAGAGCTGTTGAGGAACAGTGATCTGTGTGCCAAATGCAGCCACCTCTCACAGCAGGAGCTGGAGAAGCACGGAGAGCCTGGAGTTTATGGAAAGCAGTAGGTGTGTAGGAATAGGCCATGTCTTGTCTAGAGGGAGAAATGTGCTGCCTTGGACATGCCACGGTGTTGAGCAGGTGGGGGGAAGGTCCCTGAGGGTGGGCCTTGCCTCAGCCGTGGGGATGATCATGAGAACTTCAGCCAAGTGCTTTAAAATTAAATGTGTGCTTGTTTCCTGTATGGGAAGAGCTGTGCCCTTAGGAAATGGGCAGTGCTTTGAATGTAGAGGGCTGGTGTCTAAGCTAACTTTTCTGGTGCCAGAAAAGGAGGAGCCTGGGGCTGAGGAAAGGGAATGCAGCTGAAGTATTTGTGTATCTTACTATTGTTTTCGGCAATAATTGTCTTTGAAGTACTTTAAGTGAAATCAATGAAAAATGTATGAATAAATAATAGGAGGAAAGATTTACATTTTGGCCGTATAAATATTTTTGGATTAAGCTTTTAAACTTTCACCTTAGTGTGTTAGGCTCTGTAGTCCCAAAGAACAACTGTAGCTGTCATTAATTTTTATTTCCCTTTTACCATGTAATTTTCATGGTTTGTCAGGGTTTGGGGCAGTAGGCTGTGAAGTGATGGGCGCCTTTCCTCCTGCACCCCCTGTGCAGAATTCCCATGTGCCACCAGGCTTTGAGCCTGGGTGATAGGTGCTCTTGGTCTTCTGCTCTGCCTCCTCCTGTGAGTCTCAATGTCTTGCAAGGTCTGTTAGGAGAGAGGGAGAAAAACTTTGTTTGTCCCTCAAAACAGAGGCAAGCAAATATCAAAATATCTGAAAGCTTGTAAGACTTTATGTGAAAGAGAGAGGTCCAGATACGCCATTCAGTGTTGCTGAGGTTTCTAAGAGCCCCTGTTCACACTCTGGTTTCTGCTTTTATTTATGCTAGAGAACTGACAACAACAGAATCACAGGGGCTGAAGTTTTCCTTTTGTGGATGTTGCTGGGGTACAGTTTTTCTGAAAGGTTTTTGAGGACGGCACTTCCGTCTTGTTTTTCTTCGGTTTATTTGTGAGGATTTTTTTTCTTTTCTCTCTTTTTTTAACCTTTTCTGTTTGCTTCTCAGATTATAATTCTGTTTTCTCCTTTCTGTCTTTATTTTGCTACAGGTACTTTGTTTTAAATTTTTGTACTTTCTCTTCTGTTATGTTCCAGTGCGTAGCTGGTTTTGACCTTTGAACTTCTGCAAAATATCCCTTCCCAAAAGACATGTGCCTTCATAACCTGCTTTACTTTGTAGATATATAGGCTCATCGATCAGACAGGTTTTGGTGTGGTTATGGCAATCATGCAAGTAAACAGCAAGAGCAGACCTACATATTCTATGTGAACAGTGAAATGCAACTATATTATATCAGAGAAATTAAAGAGTGATTTAGCTGTAGCAGCATTACCTGTATTGCCAGGTGATTGGTGTTACTGTCTGCACTGACAAAAGCCTCTAAATCTCATGGAAATACATCATACAGATGATCCATTAAAGTTTTTTTTTAAAGGATTTGAAACAGGGTGAAAGTCCTCTCTTTTTAAGAGGTTTCCCCCCCCATCTTTCTCTAAATAGTCTCTATTAGTAATATAACACATAGGTCACTACTATAGTCTATGTTCTGTGTCATGAAATGAGTAACTAAAAAGGTTAAATTTTGTAAAGTTTCTCCATAGGTTGCCAGCAGAGGAGAGAGATTGGTGGGTAGTGCCAGGTGCATAAATGATATGATGAGTGCCCACCTCACTGTTTTGGTGGACTTTTAGATACATCACTGCAAATGTGAGCACAGATTTAAATTAGTGAAGTCTTTTAAAATTAATTCCACCCCTTTTCTGGCAACGCTTTTTTGAGTAAGGTTGTGTGTAAGAAACTTTTTGTTTTACAGAGCTGTTGCTGGTGGCTTTAAGGAGGAGCTGGTTGTTTGCAGCATTTGGGTGTGGGTGCAGAGGGATGATGCCCCAGCACTGTGTGCAGGGGCTCAGGGCAGAAAGCAGGCGTGACCAGCACTCTCCTCCTCACCAGCTATGTGTACCCTGGCACAGTGATCCACACTGTTGTTTAGGATGTATTAGGTATTAGTGCACTGTGAAATAGATTCTTAGCTATATCAGTATTTATCAGTTATGACCTTCTGTCCCTAGTGAATGCTTTTTTTCTGAGAAATTAAAAAGAAAGAAAGAAAGAAACAGCCCCCAGCCCCCTCCCCACCAAAACAATGAGAAACCCCACCCAAACTCATACAATGTAAATAAGTTGAAAACCCCACAAAACTTCTATTGAGGACTTTCTGGCTGTTGCTGTGTTTTGGAGTAATACATTGTCCGAGATACAGCACTGCTATGATGTATTAGACTAATAGATCATAAGAGTGTCATAGCTTTGATGATGTATTAATGGAATACATCATTAAGGTGCCATAGCTCTTATGATGCATTACTCCAAACATGACCAACTGGTTGGGTTAGCATATAAGCATGTGTGTGTATGAAGTAGTGTTCCTCTACCTAGAAGTTCATGTGCAAGAAAAGTTCAGAAGACCTGAAAGTCAGGGGCTTCTGAAGAGAGGAGTTGAGCTGGATGGGACCAAAACCGAGGCTGGAGCTGTGTTCTTGCAGAATCTCTGAATGTACAGAAAACACGAGAAGGGGAGAAGAAACTGCCTTCACTGAAGCAATGACAAATTTTCATTCCCTTTCAAAGAGTACAGTGATATGTGCTGTATTACATGAAAAAATTCAGCATTTTTCAAAAACGTCTTGACAAGATTTTTTCGGGGTATTCTTTTCAATTCGATATCATATTTTCTGGGAAAATTAGGTTGAATAGGTTTTATGCAGATATAAACACTCTTCTGTCTTAGCTGTTATTCATCAATTTTTTGTTGTATATGTCAGCTCTTTCTGGTTTCAGAAAAGAAAGTACGGTGAATTCTGTTAAGCAGTCTTTTAACAAAGTTTGTTTTTACCACATTTCCAGACATAGCCAGCTTTGGACAAGCTTTGGAGAAGCTTTCTGATGCAAACTCATAAATCCCCCTCACCCTGAACATGATATCCAACTTGAACAAAAGGCATTATAAAGCAGATGAAATACTGATGATGATACCTCCTTGTTCCCTAACAAAAAGACTTTATGTGTTGTGTGTGTTTATACTTATGAACTTTCTATCTCTTGCCTTTTTAAAATGCCCTGTATTGTCATGTTTTGGGTGTTATTCACTTCATGTATGTCCTTGATTAGACTCTATTTATTACCTGGTTTTGTTGAAAATCCAGCTCATAATTGCTCCGGTCTTGCAATGGTACATATTTACTAAATTTGAATATTGCTGTTTAATCTAATTAATCTCTTGTGGATTTTTTTGCCATTCATAGAGCTAGGTGCAAGATTTGCCCATTATTGGTTTTTTCCCCTCTGCCACATTTAGAAAGAGAACGATGCAGAGGCAGATATAAAATACCACTTTTTGCTGAATCTATACAGAGGGAAGTGTGGGAACATTTCCAGGTACTCAAAATCAACCTTTCCAGTATAAGTTGCTCTTTATGATGAAAGACATAAAGTATGCAGTGAAAAAGTTTCATTTCTCAGGTTTCACACCACACAATATTTGCATAACTTTGCCCACTTTTTACATCCCAGTATCTTGAACACTAGATGGCATTGGCATTGTTAGTGTAAGTGGAGAGGAGCTGGAGGATACTCAAACCTCCTCCCTTCGATGGCCCCTATCTTCCTGCCACTTGAGAAGCCCAATCAGACAAGAAGATCCTAAAGTTCCCAGGGTTAGGACCATACCAAATGCTGTATTTTTACGTAATCTTCACTGACTGCTGCACGGTCAGTACAGAAATGACCCAACCTGCACAGCAGATTCCTGCTACTGAGTGGTTTTGAACTGACTGTGCAGAGCTGAGATTGCACCTGCAGCAACCCTAGACATAGCCTGTGGAAGACACCGTGTATGGACTTGGCAGCTACTGTGTTATGATGCATTCACAGTGATTAACAGACTGCATTTTGTCTTGGGTGGGGTCTTGTTTTGTTTGTTTGGGTGTTTTTTGTATTCTGATAAGCACTGCAGTGGTTAATTTCTTCTGATCCTGTCACCAGTCTTGCCTATAAGTACAGGAAATTATTATGTTAGTGAGTATTCTAGGCATCTCTCATTAGAAGCAGCAGTTAACTAAGGATGTTAAAACTGATCTGCATATGTAGGTTTGCATCTTTTTCAGGCCAGCAGAACAGTGTTTTGCAGCATGAAAGTGGATATTAGAAAGTCATGTTGCTGTCCTTTAATAGTGCTGGTATGACCATGGCTTTGTGTTCCATTTTGTTATAGGCTTATTTATGATAGCCTAGATGGAGAGCTTGAAGAAAATCTTGGGAAGTTGGTTGTGAGAAGTAATTTCTCTGTGTTGTTTCTGCTTCAAAGCTTGGTGTGAAGTGATATTAAGTGACCAACTCTGGGTTTAGATGGCATCCCTACACAATATGGGAACTTGGCATCTCCTCAGTGATGCCCTAGACCTTCTTTAAAGGTCTATTCTGACCCAAAACATTCTATGATGATAGAAGTTTAATTCTATCACCTGAACCTGGTTCTTTAGGGATGGCTCTGTAAAAAACGGCTGTGAAAGCCATTTGTGCTTTGTGATACAACAGGATAAGATCAGTAGTAGACCCACAATTCCCTTCTTTCAGAAATGTGCTGTTTAAAATACCCTGTGTGGGTTCCATCCCTTAAATTTGCATTATTTGTAGAATTTATATAAGTAGTAAAGGAATTGTTTGAGAAGAAATGCTTTGTTCCTACAGTATAGCAGTGTATTTTATCCAAGTTGCTGCAATCTTTGATTGAGGAGTCATGTAAAACCTAGTATTAGAGGCAATTATTTTAATGACAGTTTAGTGACATGTCACCCGACTTGCAGCACATGGGTAAATGGATTCCCAGAAAACTCTGCTTTTTGTTCTGTGATTATTATCTAGTTTTTGCTGATTAAAATTAAGACAGGAGGTGGCAAAATAACGAAAGTAGTAGAACCTGAAAAACTGAGGCAAGAAAGTGACTGAACTGATCCATAAGGGTAGTAGTAGAGACAAGTATGAAAGCAGTGTTGTCTCTGGCCTGCTATTCCTTTATTAAGCATAAAACCTTTTCAAATGCCTGTTGTGGTAGTAGCTAGGGACTCAGCCCCAAGTAAGGGCTTTGTCATGCTAGTGATTAACATACAGCTTCCTGTGCAATGGATGAAATTAGGATTTTGTTTTCTTTAATTAGGGTTGGGGTTTTTTTTAACTACCATAGAGATAATATCAGTGATATTATTAGAGAGCAGTACCTTTCAGTTGTAGACATGCTGTATTTCAACTTCTCTGAACACAAAAACACTCACTGCTAAGGCAAGGTGATAGAAAAACTCCTTCATTCTTTACGTACTTCCTATGTGTTGCATCTGCCAGAGCTGGAGTGTGAACACACTGCTCTCAGTGTTTGAAATGGACTGTTTGGAAGAACTGTAATAGCTGTGCTCTGTGGCTTTACCTTTTCCAAATCATATGCTACCAGTCACATGGTCCTATGGTCGATCCAGCCCTTATGGTGTGTCTGAAATGTTAAATGTCCCTCTGGAACAGAGGTTCCTCTCTAAGGAAGCCGTGAACGTGAAGCACATGGGGACCCTCCCCAGGAGTTCTGTAGTTTGAACCCTTGGCAGAGTCAAAGAAGAAAGGACACTTATTCTTACCTGTTGTTGAACTAGGAGGTCCAATGCAGAATTTTCTGAGGGATGTATTTCCAGATTTGTCTCCTTTCTTCAAGGAAACTTGGAATTTGTGTTCCAGGACCCTGTCTCTTCTTCTACAGATGGATTTAGTTACCACGTTGTTGACATATTTGCTTTAATATTGTAAAATAATCCACTACTTTTTATTCTGGTTTTACAGGCTTGATGCTTCTAAAATGTTTGCTGTGTGGTAACTTCCTCCCATGAGGAAGGACAGCTGGGCACAGTCCTGCTCTGCTTGCTGTCCTGAGCAGCTCTGGCAAGGGACAGCCAGGCAGTCTCGTTGGTCTCTTTCTCCAGGCAGCAAATGACAGAATGAGAGGACACAGTCTTAAGCTGCGCCAAGGGAAATATAGGTTAGATATTAGGAAAAAGTTTTTCACAGAGAGTGGTTAAGTACTGGAATTGTCTGCCCAGGGAGGTGGTGGAATCACCATCCCTGGATGTGTTTAAAAAAGGATTGGATGTGGCACTCGGTGCCATGGTTTAGTTGAGGTGTTAGGGCATGGGTTGGACTCGATGATCTTAAGAGATCCCTTTCAACCTGGTGATTCTGTGATTCTGTGTGATTCTGTGATTTCAAAGCAGAGGAGGTGGAGCAGGGAGAAGAGTCTGATGGCCTCTGTGACTACTGCCTTGGAGATGTACCTGTAGTAACGAAGCACAGACTTCTAGGAACTTTTAGGGGATATTGTCTTGCTTTTGGAAATGGAATGTTTCCGTGCTTTTGTCTGGCTGCACTGCAAGGTTGCAGTGGATCTGGAGAGTGAATTCTTAACAATCAGTGGAACTCTCAGAACTTTCATCATAATAATAAGATGTGGGGTCCCAGCAAGTGTTATAGCATAATTTATTGATGGCAGTGCTGGTTGTGCATGCAAATGTGATCTTCCTGAAAATGTCTTAACTTATTATGTGCATTACCAGAAACTGCCATTTGTATCTCTTTGAAAAGAGAGGCTGGTCTTGGACATCAAACTAGATCTTCTATTTGTTAGCTTCATAAGAAGTTCCTCATAACTATGACCCCTAGCCCAATGAGCCAAGTCCCCCCATCAACTGTTTCACTTGATGATGTCTTTTATTACAGTTCAGCAACCCAGTTGAGTGAGTAGCTGCATGGTGAGCTAAGTGCCTTTGAAAGCTCAGCAGTAAAACTTCTTGCACATCAAGTGCTCTGAAAATGTTCTCCCATGGTTTGAGTAGGCATTTTTTAGTGTAGTGTAGAAGAAATTACACAGTGGCAAAACAAATCAGGAGAATCAGTAGCCATCAGCCTACAAGTAATGATCAAAGATCAATGTGGTTGAGAGAGATTTTACAGTGTGTTGATACCACCAAGGACAACTCTGTGATCAGAACTTCAACGGCAAATACAGAATGAGACCCATTCCTAACCTAATTTATTTTTTAAAAATTTTTCCTTTTTTTTTTTTTTAAACAACCCCATGCAATTCTTCCTCCTGGCTCTTCCTTGCAGAAAAGTGCACTCTTGTGTGGATTAGCTTGTGGAGTTTCCAATTTGCAGTGTGTCAGGGAACAGAAACCAAATAAACTGTTATGTGAATGGGCTATGGAAATAAACTTCTGGATAAGAAAGTGAATTGACTGGCCTGAGTCATTCTTAACTTCTTTGTTTGCTCTAACTGGTCTGCTCAAATGAATTACATTGTTTGCACTTCTGTTGTGGTTTTGCATGGCTTCTCATAAAGCCTTGCCTTTTATCTTTTCCACTCTTACTGACCTGTGTAACAGGTGTGCTAACTACCTTTTAGCATCTTGGCTGTAAAAGGAGAAAGATTTCCATCAGCGATGTCTTGGTGGTTGGACCCATTCTACGCATGTCATGTAAGTGCTGCTTGTAAACAGCCTGGGCTGGGGCACAGAGATCCTTTTGTAGTTCCTGACATAGATGGTGCCTAGGGAATGAGGCATGGCAAAGGTCTGAAACTCAAGGTTTTTATTTCTGGGGAAGTTCACATCCTTAAGATCAGTTTTGTAACGTAAGCTCAGTTTCTTGGGAAAGGCCCTGCTTAGTTTTACGTTAATAAAAGATGTGTATTTGGCTTCATGTCAGAAATAGGAATTCAGAGACTTTGAAAAACCTTTGAAGACTGTTACAGCTGTAATTGGTGTGTTTTGTCTTGGGTGGAGAATTTGAAAGGTTTATTTCGAGAATATACACTCTTAAGGGCAGGAACTGTTACTCATCTGTGTTTGGAAAGCAGCACCAACGCAGCCTGGATAACAATGCTACTACAGAAGGTTGAAAGAACAATTAAAGAGTGGAAATAATGACCTAAGGGAGGAACACTTAACTTAGCACGCCAACAACTGCACATCGTGTGTTTGGGGAAATCCGAGGCGAGAGAGAGAGCGAGAGAGTTGTCAGAGAGACTAATACTCTTAGAAGAAATATGTTGAAATCTCTGCTTACAATTCGTAGAAATGATATCAAATAACTTGAAGAAAGATCCTTTGAAACGGAAAGAGGGAATTTGTCCTCATTTGTGTTTCCTCCCTGGAGAGCTTGCCTCGTTTTTTGGTTCTTCCTCTTTTCTTTCTGAGTACCTTGGGACAGGGGGAATCCGTCAATAAAACACCATCTCCAAAGCCACACTTTATTTGTGAATGCCAGGAGATGCACACAAAAACTGCCTGGTAAATCCAGTTTCCCAAGGCCACTCTTCCAGAGCAGCCTGGGTGCTCTTGAGCCAGCCAGTGTCCCTCCAGGGTGGATGCACCAGAGGTGTCGAGTCCTGACACCACTTAGCAGCTATTTTTTGTGTTTGTGCAGGTTTGAACTGTTACTGAGACAGTTGTGTTTCTGCAACAGCGCAGGATGTAGGTCAGCCTTGGCTGTGTCCGACAGGTGGAAGGATCGAGGCAATGCACCCTGAGCATTCTCAGGGATTATAGGCGACTTTGTGACTCAAGAGAATTACGAATGCCTGGGTTGTGTGCTCTGGATCTCCAGAAGACAACTCTCATACAAGCTGAACTACAGGCCTGAGCCTCAAATAACTCATGATTGACAGACCTATTGAAACAGAACAGAATTTTATATATATACACTATTATTCATACAAATTAAGAACAATAATAATAATTTTTTAAGGGAGAGAATTTTTGCTCCTTTATCCATCTTCTGTAATGTGTCAATTATGTCTGTATATACACTTTTTTTCTAAAATAGTTCTTTAAACTCCAAACAAATTATCGTTTTCTTCCTGGCTACACTGGTTTGTATTGTATTACTTACAGCTTTCATGAGAAGGCATTAAAACAAAGCAGAACGACTACAAAGTAACTACCAGGAAGAAAACAGAGTTTTTCTTGTGTTCTTGGCCTCGATTTTATCACCCTAAAGTGATCACTTCCTTTCTGGAGCTTTTTTCTTGTTTTGCGTATATTATTTCTGTGTGTAGTCGGTCGCATGAAATCGACCTCCTAATAGTGCCAAAATGTAAATTAAAAAAATTTGGTGAGATGTAAAGCTGACAGCATCAGGAAAGTGATCCTTTCATAAATCAATTATAGTCTAAATATCTGAAAATACCTGTTATTCTGTTATTTTCTTCACAACTCCCACAGGCAATAAACGAACAATGATTCTGTGTTATTAATTACTTCCAAATACATAAATGGGGAAACATAGTTCTAAAGCAGCAGATAATCTCCCTAAATCTCCCTGCTCTCTGTGTTTCCAGGCTGGCAGCTGCTGACACTGTTGTATTGTGCTGTCGCATGGGGAGCAGTCAGGCTGTGCTGTGTTTGCTTCCAGCGAGTGCCCCTGTTGTCTCCTTGGAGCTGCTGCTCCATCTTGAACAAAACATTGCTGACACACCATTGATGCTGCTCTGCTGGACATTCTCGGGACTATGGCACTCCAGGTGAGGTACTAGCCAGTTTTTCTGACAGCAAGGAATGGTGTCTTAAATGTTCCACTACAGAAAGTACGGTGGGTTTTCTTTTTAAATTTTTTTTTCTCTGCCAGATGCCTGAAGGGAAAAGTTGTGTCAAAGTTTGACAAATAATAATTAAAAATCCCCCAAAACAAAAAACCCAAACAAAACCAAAAAACCACAATAAAAAAGCAAAATTTTGTTCCCTTTCCTCTTTTTGCCAGTGGCTATTTTCTTGGTTATGTTGAATATTGCTAAGTATGTTGTTGGTGAAAAAAAGGCTGTCTTCAAATAATTTAATCCTAGCCCAGATGCCACTGCTGTGTTTAGAGTCGTCTATTAATATTTCTGTGCAGTTAACTAAAATTCTGGGATGTTTCCTCTTTCCTCTCTGAAAACAATGTTTGGTAAGGACTGTAGATTATTTAGGTCTGTGGAACTGGTCATTGTAAGCCAAGACACAGAGGGCTGATTGGTGACCTTGTCTTGCTTTTGGCTGGGGCTTCTTCAGCTTGGTGTGACCAGGCCCAGCAGTCGCTTTCCTGTTTTGACATTTGTGGTCACTTTGCTGCTTCAGATATGTAGACAATATTATGTCCTTGACTTTTCCCACTCCTCAACATATAAAAAACTCTCCTGAAAATCCTGATACGCTGGTAAAGTTGACTTACAAGTTTTGGTTTTGATATAAAGAAAAGGAAAATTAAAGTAGAAATGGGGCGGAGCGAAACTGAGTGGTGCAAAAGGAGTGGAAAGGCACCAGAAGGGTCCCATGAAGAATGAGGGCTCTCACTGGGAAGGTGTGGGGAACATCAGCTGGGTTTTCAGTAGCACAAGTGAGTCAAGGAGGGACACTGACACAAAGAAAGAAACAAAAATTGTAAGATGTGTCCCAGCACCCCCCTTGTCAGGTTCAGCACCACTGAGCTTCAGTGTCTGAGGTTCTGTATGCAAAAGCATGCAGGACTTGGGGGGAGGTTGCAGCTGCAAATACAGGTATTGTGGGACTCACAGGAAAGTTGTCTTAGGAAGAGTAGGACATTGCTGTGGAATACTTCAACTGAATTTGTGAAGTGAAAAAAAATTTGACACAGTTTGTCAGGCAGTGGTAGTGTTTGATTTTAAATAAAAGCATACTCCAATAATAAGCTTCTGTTTGCACAGCATGAGTTGAATGAATTGATTAAATATAGTCAATCAATTATTCCATGTCATATTTTTTATCTGAAATTTATATACAATGAAAAATAAAGTTTATTAAATGAAAATTAAAACAAATATCACTTACTGTGGCGGGTCCCTAAAATACATACATGATAATTTATTCAGGCCTTGTTAGTACTTCAAAGCAGTTGTAATAATCCACCATATTTTATTTACTTTTTTCTTTTAGATTAAAAGTGAATTGAGATTAAATATTTATGAAACATAAATATCCTCATGTCTCCATGTCCATGTTCTTCTTTTTTATTTTACTTTCCTAGCTATTCCTCCACCATTATCTCTTTTGCTTTCTACTATCGTTTATGGGCTGATCATAATAGACATTTACAATACTCTGTATTTCTTACTGTTGAGTTCAAACACAGGCAGTCCTACAGACCTTCTCTTAATGTGCAGTTGTAGTGTGCTGCCTTGGTATAGGAAGCAGAGCTCTTCGCAAAACTTCCCTTCTTTGATACATGTTGATCAAGATCAAGTTGTAAAGAGCAGGACAGCTGTTGCGATGTAGTAGAAGGTATAAACACCAGGGTATTGATTTGAAATGCCTGCCTCGCTTCTTTGCTATTCTGCACCAACACTTCTGCTTGTATGAGTGGGAGGACACCACTGTGAAACAGGAATTGAGCTGTGCGCATGACTGAAGCTCGGTGTCCCCCAGGGAGCTGTGCCTCATAAAATATTTGGTATAGGAACAGAAGTACTGGATGTTTGAGCATGCTTTGGGAATTCCCAGAGGTGGCATGTAGGTTGTGTGCACACATCTGTAGGCGTGCCAGCAGCTACTGAATGGCCGTCAGCATTTTCTGTTGTACAAACAGCTTGTTTGGGGTCCTTCCCACAAACACGCTTTATTCCCTCTGCTGTAGAGTCCCTGTTTTGCTCTGTAATTGCAACTGACAGCCTGGATTGGTGGTATGCAGCAAACGTTCAGCAGCATCAGTGGCAGGGTGATTGACGCGAACACCGCACAGGGAGGCTCGTGCTCCATGAAGGTTTTGATCTGGTGCAGCATGATAAGCAATCAGTGTTGCTGGAAGCATTCCGACATGCTGCATCTCGGACTGAGAGGCATTTCACCCATTTACACCCTGATCCCTAACAAGGGGAGGGCAAGGTGTCGATGGACACAACTGTGACTCCAGTGCTGTTTGTTTCAGCCTGTGTTTTGTTAGCAACTGATGGTAAACCCTGCAGTCCTTACTGAGGCGGGGCAGCAGTGGTCTAGGCCTCCATGAATCCAGACAGCATCGGGAGCCTGTGCTCCACCACCTTGCTTTACCTCCTGTCTAAATTATCCCCTGGGGTGCGCACAGGACATTCACAGCAGTTAATGTAGGACTTAGAGAAGTTACAGTGAAATGGAAATGGGTCAGGACCTTCCTGGGCCAGTGGTGAAAACTCACCTAGTATTGCTAGTCCAAGCTTGCATGCCAGACTTCAAAACTGCCAGTAAAATGGAGAGCATTTTGTTATGTATTGGAACAAACCCAAAGGTTTGCAAAGCGTGTTTGATGCAGAGAATCTACATCTTGTCCCACCAATGTGTGCCAGACCAGACTGTATCTATCAGTAGCTTCTAGTGCTGCTGCCTTCAGCTGAGATCCACTGGCATCAGATTAGACATCAGCTCTGTAGTCTATCTGAGGGTCAGGTCCCCTTTTACTTTTATCATTTAGGAAAAGTTTTTATGCTGACAAGTTGTCTTTAGAAAATGAATAGTTTTTCTACTCAAGTGCGACTGAATTTGCTTGACTGTCACAGAAGTATTTGGGCTCATGCCAGCATCATAGGGTAATATAGCTCTAGGATCTGCCCCTAAAAGTTTATCTGCAACTTTCTTGGTTTGCTGTTAGTTTAATGCTGTCTGTGTGCCATTCCAAATTCCAACAGATGCAACTATGTAGAATTTCCCTGGAAAAAACCAGCAACTCTGTCAGAGAAGGTAAAAATATTGTTAAAACTCTTCTGATGTATTTAGACTATGGGCTTCAATGTAGGGGTTAATGGAGTGTTACTCAGTATTCCAGGAAATTGTCAAGTTCACCAAGTATTGTACCGATTTGACCTGTGTTACATTGAACTCACTCTTTCCATGTTTCCAATAAAAACATGCAGCAGATTGTTCCAGAAGCAGTGTCAAACTCAGTTAAAAATAAATCCCCTCATACTTTAAACATGTAGTGTGTATACTAAATATATCGCACCAAAATATATCTCTTGTAAGGAAAACTGTCTAAAATATATCAACCCTGAAATCTCCCCTGGGTCTTCTGTAAAACCATGGGTTTCAGTTATGATTCCTAGAAGTTAAAATAATCCTTCCTCATTTGTAAGACACCAAATCCTCTGTCTTTTATTCTGCTTTTATTGCAACACTAAACCAGCTTTGTTTCATTCAAGTGCAGGATTTGTAAATAACTAATTATAGCCCTGGTTTTTTCCCTTGAAGCATTAACATTTGGCACCTGAGAGAACAGCCCCGTTTCAACTACCAGACAGTTCAGGGGAAGCACTGGACTCGGTCTCAAAACAGTAGGGTACAGCTGACAAGCTCTCTTGGACCACTTCACCTCCTGCTCTCAGAACAGCAATCAGATGAGCCAGAGGGCAACTTTAGGAAAATATTTTTCTCTAGTAGCAGTAACATCTGTCTCCTTGGCAGCCTGCACTGGCAGTTGTGTTGGAAGCTGTGGGTTTGCCCCTGGCCCTGCCATGTATTTACATTGCTGAGAGGTTATCCTGAGCTCTGCTGGATCCTGTTACCTGATTTTCTTTTGTTCTGTCATTTTCCCTCCCTGATGCTTTGGCTGCTTAACTCTTTATGGGTACACATAAAGTGAAAATTACGTGTGCAGTATAAGATCAAAGGTATTAATTTGAAAGTATTAAGTGGTAAATTTCTTTCTGATTAGAGGTTCAGCTATTCTGATCTGTTTTATCTGTATTTACTTGGCTTCAGCCTAGGCAATTTCACAATTGCTGTCTGAGCTTTTGAAGGTGCTGTTCTCTACACTTGTGTCTTCCACTTGTATCAAATTCTCTTTGGTGCTCATATTTCTTCTGCATTTTACTCTCCTCTTCTGAGTAACTGATTTTTGACTGATGCTTCATTTCAGTGGAATGATGGTGTTATAAAGACAATTATAAAGTAATCGGCACGGGCATATCAATATTTATTGAAATACTGAAAAAAAATAATTCCATTGGTGATGAGAAACTCTTGGCAAGAACTGACATGACAATATGTATTTCACTGATACAGTAAGAGAACTTCAACTTCAACAAGTAACTCACTGCACATTCTAAGAGTTGCATGGATTTAAATCCAAGGCAGCTGCAGAACATCTGTAATACAAATAGACTTTACAGATTGTCTGTTTACAAACACAGAACAACTATAATAAACCAGCCAAAGCCAAACCTTTTGAATTTTAGTCTGCTTTTACTAATATATCCTGTAATCAATAAGGCAGTCAGAAGAAAATGCTTGGTTACAAAGTAGTTAACAATTAACGTGAGCGGGTTTTTTCATGATTTGTTTTGTTTTGTTCGTGTACTTTGTGCAATATGATGGGATTCTTGGAACCCCGGATGTGGGCAAATATATGTTAGATAGTCTGAAACCCTTTCCATTAACCTAAATTGTTCCTTTCTTCTACATTCTTATTTTAATTCTTCTGTCTTGTATATGGATAATGGTGCTATGAATAGTTAGCAACATTTTTTTCAGCTTTTTTTCTTAATATTCAGCGAGGTTCACTGTAGCATTTCAACAGGAAAAAAAGGAGAATATACAGAATGCAAACATTTGAATTAATGCTTTACTTTTCTTTCAAAAAGGAAAGAATGACCACACTTATCTTGTTCATGTGTTTCACAGTCACCCTCAATCGGCACCAGCACTTTACTGTTATTTTCGTTTGTTTGAGGGAGATCATTGGTATTTAAATAATGCTTCCATCTGCCCTGGGAGATGCTGAGGGGCTGTGCTTGGTTTGCTCGAGGTCTGTAGGACAGTACTTGTGTGCTGTGGTACAAGACAGGCGTGTAGGAGTTGCAGACACTTGGCTTTGCTGTGTTGGTACCCTATGCATGGACGGAATATTAGAGCTGATTAATACAGGCAATTAAAATAGTGCTTCGTACTAATGCAGATGTAATAACTGATGTCTTTGGTATACAATGTATGAATGGTTGGACAAAAGTGAGAGAAATGCACCTTTTCAAGTTCACATGAAACAGAAAAAGTTATAACTCACATAATTTACAATAGATTTAAATAAACTACATTTAGGATTATGAAGATTTACAGACATTTAATCAAGTGAATGATTTTAATTTGTAAAGACCCTTCTGTGTCCCTGAACTATGTTCCACTAACTTGAAGACATGCTACAGTAAACACATATATTTGGCTTCTTCATTCTGGCTATATCTTATATAAAGATGAAACCAAAGAACAATAAATTAGCATCATAATTGTCTACAGTGAAAACTATCATATACAATATAAATAAACTATTCAAAAGCCAGCAATCTTCATGAAAATTTTATACAGTTTCTACAAGTGATTGTGCAGCCAATAATCTCAAAAATTAAAGTCAAAATGAAATACCCCTATTGATTTTAGTGTCTCACGACATACAGTAATTAAGTACTGGTAAAATAATTACCAATTTAAAAGAAATAATAAGGAAATCACTGCTCTGCAATTTTATCACAGTTTTTTCCCCACAGGACCTAAAGAATGTAAACACTATGTTTTTGTTAATGTTAGAGATTAATACTTTATTCTGAAACGTATGTTGATCTACACCTGCACAGTTACCTTTAAGGGTAATGAAATAAGGCAAGACTTATAACTGTGGCACTACATGTTAATACTGATATCTTCATTTGGACAGAGAGAGAAGTGTTTGTTCTTTTCTAATATTTGTTCTGCAGCAGACTTTGGCCTACATAGACACAGCAGTATCGCTCTTCTTTCTTTGCGTAAAATAGGTGTATTACCTAACTTTAAAAACAGGAAGTTTCATTAGATATTGGATGTTTGAGTTGAAATTTAGTTTCCCAATTACTGGCAATTTTAAAGATCGTTTCTTAATAAGCTCCATGGCATCATCAGGTCATACAATTCACTTGTCACTTCCTTTATCACAAAATTCTTTTTAAAAAAATTAGTTTTAGTTTTTTAACATCAGTATTTGGTGTCCTAATTTCTGTTTTCTTGCCAAGATGTGTTGTTTGGGATGGCTAAAATATCTCCGTTTCCTTTATTTGCAAACAGCCATAAATATACAGTGGGGCCATCTTTTAGCTGGTGCCCTGGTTGAATATGCAGTTGAATTGGCTAATTTACTTTGAAATATTTCCTTAGCTACTTAACAGCTGTCTGATAAGAGCAGTAGAAGAGGGATACTGCCTGGTAGAACAACATGAACACGTGACAAAACAAACTTCAGAACACAGTTAAGAATGCCAAGCTAACTGGATAACAGACTCTTCCTAGGAGTGGTTTTGCAGGCCCGACAGTCAGGCCTGGCTCTGAGGGTTTAGTGGCCACACCACACAGCACGTGGCCTAGGCCAGCTCTCTCTTACAGCTTGTTGAATGGATGCCACATCATTTAGCACAGAAGAAGTAAGTGTTGGGTCCTTGTAAGGATGACAGAAGATGCTGTAGATTCAGTCTTGCATCTGTTGTAACTGTTTTACGAGTCCTTCTATGCAGTGAAGGAATTTAGTGCACTCAAATTCCCCACCATCTTAGCTCAGTAAAACGGATCAGTTTTTTTTCACATGGGTTTCTTCATGTTGGCAATCAGCAGAGTTAAATACACAAGGATCGTTCTGTCCTTTGTCATGTTGACATTGGTGGTGGTATCCACTTGGTAAGTTCACGCCAGTATAAAGTCCTACATAGATTCCTTTGGGGATGTGTAGCATATGATTCACAGTTTGCAATACAAATACCCTGATACATCACTTATTTACTATTAGTATTTGATTATTACACCATTTTGCAAAGTCTTAAAACCACGTTTTAATTAGTGTTGCTTGGAGCAGTTCAGAATAATTTCTTTTCCTTGAAAGCAGAAGCTCTAATGGGTATAATTTATGCTCTCTTTGCATGCAGCATCTCAATGAGAAGGTTATTACACGGCACATCCCCGTTCAGGTGTTTGTAATAGAGGTATTCTTCGGCCTGCATACTGATGGCCCGGATTTCTGGTAGTCGCAGGAGAAGCTGCCCAAATTTGTCTGTTTGCTGTGGGTAATTACACATTGTGTAGTCCAGCAGAGCAGCATTCACTTGTTCCTGAACACCTTCCACAAGCTGGAAGTTCTCGAGATTTTTGACATCTGAATGATAATAAAAAAAAAAAGGTAACAGTTCAGTTGCATTTTAATTCCCGTTTACAAAGGCAGTGTTTCACTAAATGGATGTAATTTTTTTGCCTCCTGACAAAAGCATACTTTACAAGCTGCTGAATATTCAGTGAACCCTTTTGCCAACTTTCCTGGGAAAATGATCACAAAAGAGCTTTAGTGGAGTGTCTTGTTGAAATTCTGCATATACCTCAAATCAATTAGACACCAATGGAGTCTGAGCAAGGTCAGCTCTTTTCATAGCTAACAAAAAGAAAGGTTGAGGATTCCTAAAGTAGAAGACCGTAATATATTGCTAGCAAATGAGTCCCAAGAGGAAGCCCTATCTTTAGCCTACTATGTTACACAATTCATATAATTCTGTATTAATTTTTCTGACCCAAGGTGAAATCTGTGTCCAGGGTATGATGTAGTTAATTCTAATAAAAAGTGACAGCGTTCTTGTTTCTGTTTGACATTTTCTAAATGATTCTGAAAGCCTTTGACTTGTCTAGCCTATGTTAATGAACCATCTGGTACACTTCAGTGACTGCCAAAATAATATTCCCTACTAGAAACTCTCTAAAATATATATTTCACTGACTAATGATCTTTATAAAATGAAATCATTGTCCTTTGGGTGGAATACTAGATAAGAATGGTGCCCTTTAACCTGCATATGGTTTCTGAAATCCAACACTGATTTTTTTTTTCTGGTATTGGACAACAGGGCATTTACATCAGCACGGCAAGTACAGTTTGTTCACTCTGCCTCTGTTTGATTATCTTCTGTTCCTATACAGCAAGTTCAAGCTCTGGAAATGCTGGTCAGAGATAAGTGCCAGTATATTATCTCCTCATTGTTTGCTCCCCAGTGTAAAAACCACTCGGATGGAATTCTCTTTTAGCGTGTCTGGTGAATGCAGAAGTTATTCTAAAGCTTGCGAATTAGAGTGCTCCTCTAATGCAAGAAGAGGGAACTGATCAAAGTGGACTTGCTGGGAGAGCTTGTTTTGGTTGGTGTTGATCGTTTTTACCATCAGTAGAGTACTGTAGCAGTTTCTTGTAAGGCTAAGGCATGGTGCTATGGGCATAACTATGCTGCTCATTCACTTTGTATAAAGACAAGTCTGTCCATCTATGGATATTCTTGGAGCACAGGAGATGGAGAATTTGGCAGAATTTGGTTCATTGTAAATGCCAGCCTTTGATTGTGGGGAAATGAGTGTTTTCCTTTGCAAAACAGGAACAACACGTTGGTCACCCAATCCAGCAGGAGCCTGGGAGGCTGTGTAAATTGGGTCTCACTGCAGCTTTTCCTAGAAGGGCTTTAAACAGAGCAAATACTAGTTCCTGCACATAACTTTGTGCTGGAACATGAGAGGAGTGTTTGGAGGAGGCAAACGTTGTCTTTAGAGCAAGAGGACAGGAAAGATGCCAAGGGTCCTGGTGGCAGCCGGTGGCAGCACGCACAGCCTCCAGAGCCCGGGTTCCGGGCTTTGAGCAGGAGCCCCTCTGGAATGTGCTGGCTGCCGGCTGCACATCAGGTTCCCTCTTGCATGAGCCGGGGCCAGTGTTTCCTGCTGTGGTTGTTACTGCCTGCCTCTTTCCTGTCCCAGTTTCACTGTGGAAATGAAGTGAGTGACTCCTGGATTTGTGCTGCTTGTTTGGGAACAGAGGCCATTACATCCACCAGAATTTTGCTAGTTGACTTAAGGAACTCCCAGTAATACTTAAATTACAATGGCTGTCCAACAAGAATCATCTGAACTTTACATTATCCCAAGTGAAGAGGGCTGGAAACTTCAAAGCTGCTATGCCTGGTCCCTTAGCTATTCAAACTCATTTATCCAAAGTCTTTTTGCCAGTGTCTCTGGAGGTCTTTGGATAATCTTGTTTTCATGTATTACACTGGACATTTTCTCACACAAAATACAGCTGTTTATTATTTTATGTACCTACAGAAAACTCCCAAGGTATTTTGTAGCTAGTGTAACCTGGTTTAAAAATTGGGTGTTCTAAGCATATTTTTATAAAGTTAAGAAAGACACAGTATCAACTATAACAATTAATTTAAATAGGTTGTTTCAGATGCAGAATATAATCATGAATGAATTGCTAGAACATAAAAACTCCCACAGAAAACAGAGACTATGCTGGAGATTAAACTGTTAAACAGCAAGGTAAAGTGTGTGATGATTTCAGAATCAGTATTTGGAACTTTTCCTCCTCTGTAAAAATAACTTTAAAGTCAGGAAGTTTTAGAAACTGTTAGCTGATTCAATCCCCTTTAAATCCAATGAACATCTTTCTGTTGCTGTCTGTCTGTTTCGAGCCATACTGCATATGCAATTGTGCTGGCTTCTTGGAAAACCAGGTTCATTATTATTATTTTTACCCCCTGTTTAAATGTTATTGCGTGGATTATATATTTATTGAAAAATCACAAGAGAAATTTTACAGAGATTAAGAAGAAACAGAATCTGAGAATTGCAACTTTTTAATATTTTTCTACAAAAGTGGTGAATTTAATATATGTTTTAGAGATGCCGTCTGTTTTTAGCTGTATTGATGCCATACTCCAAGTCTAGAGGAGGCATAATATTCTATCTGTATTACCCCCAAACACAGGATCAGTGGCTTCTGGCAGTGGGTGCACCGTGCAGTGCGAGGTGTTCCTGTACACCCGTCGGCTACGTGGCCTCAGGGAGTTCCATGAGAGTTGCAGAACTGCAGGGGAAGGTCTGTGCTGTTTTCTTTTCTCATCTCAGTGGACAGTTCCTTCAATACTCACATGTGGCAACATAAGCACTGCAGTTAAGATGTAAAAACAAGTCCAATTGATACTACAGTAAATGAAAAGTAGTTCTGGGCTTCTGTGCCACATCCAGTTTGGGGAAATACTTTTAATGTGTTTCCTCTAAACAAATTCTTGCTATTTGTGGTGAGGCTCACTGCTTGTAAACGAGATGTTATTAGTTAACCAGTGAAAACATGTAGATTTTTCCTGACTTTCTATACTGAATCAGAGACAGTCCAAGTAATTACAGTTTAGGACATCACTGCACAATTCATCTGTGTGTAGATCTCTCCAAGACTGCAATTACAGTAGTAGGGACGTAGAGGCAACCTGATTTGGAGTGAGTCTCCATGAAGTGACCAAGATCTCTGGATATGACTTTTGATAAGTGCTCTTATCTCATATACATTAACGGTGAATGTTGCAGTAAAGCAAATGAGACAATCAGAACAGAGAGAAGTCAAAGGATATGTGCTGAGAGCACTGTGTAAAGCTCCACTGTCATCTCTCAAGCTCACCTGGGATATTTATATATTGTCAAAAATAGGTTTGCTGAGCCCACAGTTGTAATAAAAATTATGGAGGTTTTTTTGAGAGAGAATCATGAATTCAAGCTCTGCTAAAGATGAGTAATAACAGAGGAAAACATGCAAATATCAAGTTATTTCCAGTAATTTCAAGTTATGCAGGTAGAATAAGAAACGGTACAGTTTTCACTGGTGGTAATTAGTATTAGCTGATAGTGATACAAATGAGATTAAATAATAACTTTGGGGTTTAAGCAGATGGTTTTCCTGTGGTTTGAGTTTGGTTTTGTGCTCGGTATTTATTGTGTAACTCTGGCTAAACAGATTTAGTTTTATAAGTATTTCCTTTGACTGCTAAGGAGTTAACTTTTTGAGACATCAAGCAATGCTGGTGTAACTGCTGAAGGCAGTCGTGTACAAGGAGCGTGAAATCTGCTACTGATGTGTACAGTACAACATCCCTTATGCTTTCACATAATTCCTCATTCCCGTTATTTTTTTTAAACTGGAATGTCTCTTACCAATCTTTACATCGGTTAGTAACAATTTAAAGTACACATGTTTAAGCTTAATGCAAGAAATAATTTTCTGAAGTTTAGATGCTTGTAAATTAAATGAGTAGGAGTAGGTCCCCCCCTCCCACCCACACACCCTTTAAATCCTCGCAGCTAGAAAAAGTGTTTTGTGTTGCTAGAGTAAGTATCAGTCTCTTAGCTCTTCTACTTTATTCACTCAGGGACTAATTACCAACTTTTTACATGAAACAGCCTTACTGTGAGCTCACAGTGGGGCGCGCATCTTTTTCTATCCTTATTGAAAAGTAAACCCTTAGGTCTTCTGGAATATATTATATGTTTTACAAGAAATAGCGATTGCTTTTCTGTCAAACAAAGAATTTTTGTTCTCTATAGCTTACTTTTGACGATTAAGACAAAAACAGTATTATAGTGTGTCAGGATCTGTTCTGCAGTCGCAGTAAAGATCTGCCAGTATTCCCAGATATCTCCCTATTTTGATTATTTTCTACATCTGCCAGAAAGCCATGCATTAAGCTGAAAATGCATACAACATTCAGTCCAAGGAGAACACTTTTGCATATTTTCCCCCAAAATGGGTCTGGTCTTTAGAGGGGAAAAATATTTAGGTTTCAGAGAGAGTTTCTCCCTCTCATATTCCAAACATGAAATACTGAAAATTTGGGGGTGTACTAATCTATAGAGAGTTTCCTTTGGTCTGGGAATTTTGAAAAGAAAAATGAAACAGAATGAGAGATTTAGCTCTGAAAAATAGTAACTCGTTAGGAGCACTAAATATTTCCCAGAGAAAGCTGGTTAAATTTTACTGCTCGTGTCTTTTATTCGATCCTGTTTCTACATGAAGCAATGAAGAAGTGTGAACACAGCTCAGCTGCCTCTCTGTGTTTTGCACCATTGCAAGGATGAAATAAGATTTTGGGCCTCTCCATGGGAAAGAGGATTTCTGCCTTTCACAAGAGTGCTTCCAGTCTCGTGGATACTCCAGGCACTAGGGCTTGTTACTAGCCCAGGCCTGAGCTTCCTCACCCTGAACGGGCTGATGAGCCCCATCATTTGAGGACTTTATTGAAACCCAATGGCTCTAACACTTTGCAGCTCTTTGGAATGACTGATTAGCTCGTAGATAAAGTGTGATATCTTCCAAACTCTGCTGAGAGTGGTTTTGGCCAGGATGGCCTTCAGACTTGCCCTCTGAGAGGTTTGCCTGCTCTTTCCAGTCATACTGCATGGCTTAAGAAGCAGCCTCTGCCTAGAAGTATTCTGTTTTATCGGGAAAGCAACAACGTGCTTTGCTGGGGTTTGATGGGGTCTCATCAGGGGCTTTAGTGTAAGGCCAATTCCCATTTGAGCTTGAAGATGGAATATATTAGTTCTGATGAAGGTTTTTAACCCAGAGTAGTTAAAAGAAGGGGAATTAACCAGGACTGAGGTGATGTTACCGAACCTCCCTCTATTTGAACAGTTTTTTGCTATTTTTTTCCTACTTTCTGCTAGCCCTGCAAAATCTGTGGGTTACAGGACTCCAAACACAGGCAGATTTTCAACATATGCTAAAACTTTTTTTGAAGGCGAGTGTGGTAATGGTTGATAAAGTGCCAGTCTCTGAAAATTACCCACAATTCTCCTTTGTTGAAACTAAGGGCAACAGCAGCAGTTCCGTATAGCACATCTGTCATGAAGGCAGATGCATGCCATTCTATAGCTAAGCCTTCTTGACAGACAAAATGCTATAATGAAGGAAGATTTATGGTAAAGATAAGCTCCTTACTGCAAAATTCCCCTCAATTTTATTACAGCAGGGCCATGCTGAATATTATTCACTTAGAAGTCATGGGAAACAATTCTTGATAGATGTTTGTTAATCAGTGATAAGCTGCATATATTTAGCACTTTCCAAACCTTGAAAAACCTCAACACTATAAGAACAAAAAGCACTTTTTTTTAAGACTCCCAAGTCAAAACTGAATACGTAGACAACTTTTGCTGTCTTTAGGATTCTGTTTTGGCAGTGGCTAAGCTATCTGTAACAGTGCAACAGTCACACTCTGACTATTTATTAGGGTCATAAAGTAATTTTCGTTTTTGATTGAACGTAACATCTGATAAAGGGTACATTGTTTTAAAAATCTTACTTAAATTCTTCTATAGCAGAATATTTCATTCATGCCCAAGTATTGGGCAAGACTGTATATATTTTTAGAGTGAGAAAAAGATACTTATGACAACAAGCTGTAATTCTTAGTCTGGATCTTATTTCACTCCCTCAGTTTTCAATCTTGGTGGACTTTTGATTTCCTTCAGAACAACTCAGACTCAACTAAAACATTTTCATATTGCTTTATAGTGGTAGGCTTCTTTCTAATGCTATTTAAAATATTGAAGCCAATTTTTCTGTTCTAAAAAAATTGTAAAATGATGGATTCTTACTGAGAATCTCCTGATGTCTGTTAAGAACCATGCTTATTGATTTTGTGAGTAATTTTATAATTGCTTTTGCCACTGTTAGTTTTGCAATGGGAAGAGAGAGATGGGGAAATAAGGTGAATTCCTCTCTTTGTGCGACTGTGGAAGTAGGTTACTACATTTCAGTTGTTTCTTTTCTTACAGTGCCAGTAAAGACAAAGGGCAAAGCTTAATTTGATTTCTTGAATCTTTATGACTGGTGTAATCACTGAGTCATCACTCACAAAAATAAAACAGCTTGACTTTCAGCAGCTCGGGCTGAATTTACTCTCTTGGAAGTTAAACAAACAAACAAAATCTCCACTCGGTTCTTGTCCCGACACCCCAGGAACCAACATCCTTATTACTTGCAAATGAGGCATACGTGATATGGTGGTCATTGAAACACAATAAAACAAGGTCCTGCCAGGTCTCTGACGGAAGAGTTGCTCACGGGTCCTGTCCCAAAGTCCACAGCCAGCTACACCCTTAAATACAAAGTCCAGCGTTTCTCACTGAAACTCGGGAGGGAAAAATACTTCCAGGTACAGCCACACAGCCAGGGGTGGTAGAGCCACACAGCCAGGGGTGTGGAGAGCCAGCGGGGATGAAACTATGGCCCAGCCCAGAAGATGCCGGAACAGTCCACAGACCACAGTCGCAAGCAGTGGTTCCACTGCTGGCACCTCATCTTGACCATGCTTAAACTCCACTACCACCTCACTTTCTTTCACTTTCTAAAGCCCCCTCCTTGCCTGCAGTTCTGGCCCTGCTGAAGTCCCAGCCTGGCTCCTGCCTTGTGGGTCAGCAGTGAAACATGTTGCTTGTCTCTTGCTCATCTGGGACTGAGGGCAGCCCATCTATTGCCCAAAGGTTTATTCTGTAGGTATTTTAATCTATGCTTAAACATTCACTGATAGGATTATGTTCCACATAACAGAGTAGTTGATGCTTTCTTTGAGCACATGACAGAAGAACAGGAATTGGAGAGAAGTTGCACTGTTGCGTCTATAAGGAAATTCCCCAAACAACTGGAGTCTCTCACCATGCCAGTGAGTGGTCTCTGCTATTGCTTGCTACAGGCTGTTCTCAGTGAAAGTGTGTTCCAGTCTTCAGGTGGAAGCTCTGCTGGGCGTGATTAAGCCCAAATTTACTGCCTGCCTTTGTAGGCTGCTGGAAATGGAACCTATGGCTGACATGGCTTTCTGGTTCCTGCTTCCAGGCTCGTTTGTGTATTTGATCTAGTGACCACTTAAGGTAAATGATAGATCAATCATAGAAAAAAGTCTCAATCTAAGTCTCTCTTTTCCAGGAAAAAAATGTGTAACCACTGTCTTATGGAGGCATGGTTATATTTGTATGCCAGCACATGTTGGTAAACTAGGGCAGAAGTGATTTAGTGAAGGTCTTGCAGATAAACCGAGAAAGAAAGTGAGCCAAAACTCATTTTTTTTCTGAACTCCTCACCTGATCCCAGGGTCATATTATATATTTGGGCTATAAATGTTTGTCTTTGAATATTCAGTTAGAATGAGCATTGATAACAAAACTACTGTGCTAATTATCATGCTATGACCAAACTTTTATATATATATATGCTTACATGCAGGCAAATCTACAGCCAGAGCACTAGTATCACAGTATCATATTTCATAAATGCAGAAATTAGGCTTCTGATAAGTTAAAAAAATGAGACTAAATGGTAAATTTATTGAACCAAAGAGTTTCCCTGGTTAATTTCTGCAACTTCATTTTAATCTTCAATAGCACACAAGGTTGTTGGTGTTTTAAGGGAATTGTCTGTCAATACCTACAATTTGTAGGGTGTGAATAGTTTAAGATGTCATAAATATTTATGAAGTTCCTGGGAATGGTGATAGGGACATCATACAAAGTCCTTGAAGTTACGAACTGAGGCAGAAAGGGTGTTATATGCAAACTGCAGTAATAGTGTGGTATCATTTTAAGAGGGGCAAAAACCAATCTATTATTTAGGTGAGAAGAAGAATATTTAGAAAATAAGAAATGAAAATTTTTGAGAGATTTGCTTTTATCTGGAAAAATTTTTCTCTGCTTTTGCCTAGACATTTGCAACTTTTCTGAATGTTTGGCTTTATTGCTCACATGAGAAGCTTGCACATTATCTATCCTTTCCCTTTCTATCCCTCTCTTGCTACTCAAGTACTGTTTAAAAGAGGAATAATGGAACAGATTAATCTCAGAGGTATTTCTACTGCTGCCACTGGAACTAGACCAAGGGATGATAAAGTCCAAAAAGAAGAAATATAAATATTTTCTGGAAAAATATAGAATATAAATTTCTACTGAGGTTAAAGCACAGAAATGCAGCTGCCACTGAAACCCTTTTGAGTAGCAGGCTCTATCCTTTTATAAAGCCCATCTGTCTCTGCAGAGTATAAAAAATGCATGATCATAAAAAGCAGTACTCCTTAGGGGAAAAATCTCTCAGTACTAATCTTGTAGTCACTTCACAAAACAGTTTTTAATCCCAAATTTGCATTTGATTTTCAGTCAGGAACTTTTGTGGTTTTTGCAAAGTTTTCTTATTCCATTAGAATAAGATATGAGGTACAGTTTGTTCAGGTGGCAAGTCCAGACTATGAATAAACCAACGTTATCATATGAAAGAGAATTAAACAGGCAGATCCAAGTGGGGATATATTAAGCCAAATTTAAGCTCCAGTAGTTGAATTTAGCCTGTACTAGATGTCTGGTTTGCCTCAGGATATATTCAGCTTTCCAGCTAATCGACTGAGGAAAACTGCCTCAGGTATGATAAAATTTACAAGAGAGCTCAGTCGAATAGCTCTTGTTATAAATACTAGCTTAAAGGCATTCTTCTGGTCTTTGGGATCAGAACTGTATTTGCATTTAATTATTATAGTTCAAACTTTTTTGAACTTGGTTAAAAATATTAGACCAGCCAGTTAGGATTATATCATTATAGTGCTTTTAAGACAATGGTAGAACTTGATACCACTTTTTTATTACTGGGTGAATATTGTTTGGCTTTATTCTTTTGTTTATATCCAAAGTCCCACAGCAGCAAAAATTATTACAATATATTCTCAATAAGAGAAGGAGAGATAGTTAAGCAAAGGTGTTTTAGTGATGTGCTAATCTAAGAGGTATAGCACTCTACTATGATTTTCTGTCAACAGTAATTGACAAATAATTCAGAGTTTTAAGCCTCTTGCACTATTTTCAGACAAGACTTAGTATGAGAACTAATTGTCTTTTAGTCATTGATTTCAAAAACCTGGTTCTCCCCTTTTCTGAGACTTTTCGAGACATGGTTTTATTAGTTCTATGTGCTAATATTTGCACTAACAGTTTGGAGTATTTTTTCACTGAATCAAGTTGCATCAGTGGATGCTGATAATACTTTAGAAAGAACATGAAAAAGATAATCACTTCTGCATGTGTAAGATATGAGAAGTAGAAATCAGTAACAGAACTATTTTCTTATATAATGATACTGAAATAACATAAAATGGAATGCTTGCATTTAATTGCTCAGTACTGAAAACACTACAGTAGAAACAAATACATGATGCCTGTTATCCAAACATGTGAATTCTACTATTATTAAGAGGTGAACTCTACTTCAGGCAGTTACAGTTATTTTCTATGTAAATGTTATACTGCGGACAGCTCACAAGACCACTGATGGTACACTGAAGCCGGTGCTGTTCCAATCCCCTGTCAAATTAGCATTGACAAAAAAACTGGCTGGCATAGATGAAAAGAGCCAACAAGTTTGGTAACATCGTATACAGGTGTGTCCCAGTCACCAGATCACTGCCACACCTGACTGCAGCAGCCCATGAATTTGCTTAAATGTGCAAAGGAGTACTGCCAGTATTGCTTTCATGGACAATAAACACAACTAAGGTAGATAATTTCTGCTGCAGTATTTCAGGGCATATTGTTTCTGACATTGTGTATTGATCTGAGTGGAAGTTGCAAATTTCACTTTTTACTGTCGCAGATGTCTGAGCTAAATTGTGGAAATGGTTTGGCAAAGGAGATGACGCCCAAGTAGGGACAACTGCAACTACACTGCAGTGTCAATGCTGCCTGTAGGAAACACTGGAGAGGCACCCAGTGTGTGTCAAAAGAGCCTTTGGACTATTTTTCCAAAGACTTGGATATATTCTTCATCCTTATTGCTTAAACTTTTAAACGTACAGATACGAAAGCTAAAGAAAAGCCCACCTGAAAGTCCCTCTGGCAACATGGTTACTCATCAATCAAACAGATAGGGTAGGGGAGTGAGGAATAGAGCAAATACTCTTACACCTGCATTTCAAACATGCAGCTCTTAAGAGAGAGTTTTATTTTTCAGCTACCTCTGATTTCTTGACTGGAAGTCCTGGTCAGAAAGGACTGGACACTCTCAGTAAGTTACTGCCTCAGCACATTTTTAACATTTCAATTGCTCAGTAAGGAACAGCAGCAGGAAAACTCCAGATTTGTGCTCACTGCTCAGCTCAGACGGAAATGTTTTGGTCAGATACGAATGAGATGTTTCCATAGACAGCACAGTCACAGGCTTAACAGGAGGAGCATGAATTATGGGGCTCCAGATCCCCACTAGCCAAGAAACTGTGCTTTCCTGTAGCCTTGCAGCCATGGCAGACAGTGGGATATGCATCTGGCAGGATACAGTTCATGTACATACACATGTGCATCCTCATGCTTTAGTTTCACTGAAGTCCACAGGCTTTCAAATCTAAGGTATTGAGCATCAACCACTGTGTTTACAGCTGTAAATCACCACACTCTCAAAATGCCAAAGTTACCACTAACTCGTGCAGCAGAGCTGCCCACCCGCCCTGCAGGGACTCCTGCCCGATAGCTGGGGAAATGACCTGAAACGCTAAATGGCCCAGTCTGCTTCAAGGCAATGCACTCGCATGCTTACTGTTCTTGCCTTTCTTCATTTACATTCACTAATTGGAAGTTAATTTGTTCCCAGAGGCAAATAAATATTTTTAAACCAAAAATTACACTATTTTTTCCAAACCTTGTGTTGAAAAGCAGCTCAGTGCTTTTCCTAGAGCGCAGTCCTAGGAGCACCTCTGAGTGTGTGGTAGCACCATACTGCCTCTTTCACCTCTATCCCATTTGTGTTTAACACAGAGATTATTGGTTTGTTCACCAGTCAGCTTGCTTTGACTAATAAGATAGACTAGTTCAACAAAGATTAACACAATTCTTACCACTTCTGTCCAACTAAGCCTAATAAGCTCACAGTTAAGTACAGCCCAGCAATTTATTTTGGTATTAATTTTCTCTGTCAGCCTTATATTAAAAAAAATACACGGATAAAAGTACAGAAATTTCAAATCAAGCCTGACACTTCAGGAAAAAAAAAATCACATACTGGAAAACTTGACATAGAATCCAGTGGTGTCAAAAATCCTAGATATTTGTTGTTTCCAATTCAGACATTCTTCATTCAGACCAAAATAACAGACATCTGTAGTGTACCTCACTGCTGGTGACTATGTAAGAGCTAGGTGCTCTCACGGTATGGTACTCTTTATGTGCACAGTAATGAAAGTTCACTATTGATTTTTCTGTAGCTGCTTGTAACAATTATAGTTGATACATCAATAGAAAAGGAAAGCACAATGTTTCACAGGAGGCAGAAAATCAGAGAATACATGATGCTGTGACAGTAAATCATGGCATAATCTCAAGAATTGATAAATGGTTACTGCTAACTTGAAGCCCATGGCTTTCTCTGAAAAGACTAACCTATAATCGTCCAATATGTTCTAACAGACTGACTGCCTATAATAGTGGTAAAGGACACAACACAATGTTTCATCTCCAGAATAATGGTTTCCACAAACCAGGCTGTTGTGGTGGAATTCGTTTTTGTGTGTTACCACAAAGGAGGTAGAAAGAGTGGTGGGAATGCCATTTAGACTAATAGTTACAGGTTGTAGGAAAAAGACTTTTTTTTTTTTTTTTCCGAAAAGAGCACAGAAAGGTTTTGTTTAAAAAATAAAAGAGGAAGAGAAGTTGTCATTAATTTTTAACTTGCAAAAGTCTGCAGTTAGTTGAAAAGGAAATGCAAAAGAGCTGATTATTCTTGAGATCAAAATATTGGAGGTGTTTTGTCAAGAAAGGCAAATGCAGAGAAAATACATTTAGTGTAGCTGTTTCCAGTTCCACAGCATCATGAAAGGGAGCCAAAGGCACGTAAGTAATAAAAGCTCTTTCAAGTGTCTGCTTCTCTCTGCTGCATTGTTGAGGGGCACAACAATCTCTGAATTTTACAGTATGCCTAGTGAATTTTTAACAGGAAAGTTCTTAATTGCTTTGTTCCCTCTTTACTCCCTGGCTCATCTCTGGTAGCTTCATCTATGGTTTTAATTAATTGTGAGGGTCTTTTTTTCCTGTCTCAAACCAGAAAGGGAGGAAGTACTGCCGGTAAGAGGTGGCCAGCTGGAGCACAGTGTGCAGTCTGGATGACACTGCTCCCACAGTAACCTCTCAGCAATGTTCCCCTCTGGAAGATATTTCCATTGTGCAGCATTGTTTTCCAGCACTTCTTTAGGGCATTTGAGTTTGATACCTGCCCTTTTCAAGCTTGCCAGTGACTCCATTCTCTAAAGACAAATATGTTCCCAACAGGATGGTCCTAGACAAGAGGAAAGGACTTTCTCAAGCTACCACTGATCCAGCCTGCCTCAGCCAGGCTTGAAGAACATTTGTCCTGCTTAGGCTGTAGGTTTTCCCTTGGTGAAAGACTGGATAGTGTCGCCTATCTTGTCCCAAGCAGTTTGCTGATCTCTATTACAATTTTTGGTGTTGGGGAGGAAAGATGCTGTTGTAGTGTCCTTCCCCATTCTGATGTTGAAATCTTTCTCTTTGCTGAGATGAGACTTTTCTTCATTTGGCAAGCAGAGGTGTTATGTAATATGTTCATAATACACATCAAACCCTCCTAGTATTGAAGATGATATTAAATGTAGGATTTTCCTTATTAATCTTTCAATGACCTTATAAAGAGGATTCATAAACTGCCCTTAGGATGATGGCCATGTGTAAATTAAATTTTTGCAAGCCATATGGACTCTTTTGGGGTTTACTCTTTCAGTTTGTCCCGTGCTAAATGGCTCTGCACAGGACCAGGGCAATACTAGGAACTCCTGCTCTGAAAGGTTCATCCAGTCTTGGTAGCAGCTTTGCCAGAACCTAAGGAATTGCAGCTTTCATCCCCTACCCCTTTCCTGCCAACAGAAGTCATTTGGGACACACTCCAAGCCACGAGCTTGGGAAAGAGTGTTTCTGCACTGTCCTCTTCTGTCTCCCAATTCAAGATTCTAGCTATGTTCAAGGCTGAGCCATAGAGTTTGTTTCTGAATTTTCCTTCATTGTTTCATTCCTGTTTGCTTCTGTTTCCTCCCTTTCCACCTCTGGCTTGGCTTTGATCACAGTTCCATGGTTTCTCTTTCCTTCCTGGCCTTTTCCCCCTATTTTCTTGACTCCTACCTCAAGCCCTCCAGTCTCTCCCTGTTCCTCTGATCCACACCACTGCTGTCCCTTGTTTTCATCAATCACTCCTGGTTCCTGATCTGCCTAGATATCCTCTTCTCTGCCACTCTTCTCTCATCCCTCTTGCAGATCCTTTTTTTCACCTGTGATTTCTTTTCTTTGTTCCTTTACAGCATTTCCCCTCTCTATTTTAATTCTCTTGTTCCTTTAGAGTATTTCACCTCTCTAATTTAATTCCCTCAGAGACAGGCATTGCTTTTGTTTGTTTTTCAGTGTTCAATCTTGCACAAGCAGTAAAGGGGTAGGAGAAAGAGGGAAATTTGCCATAGTCTATGGTGCACGTCCAGTAAATGGCCAACACTTACCCATGTATAAACTTTCAGGTAAGAGCCTCTGCACTGTGTTTTTTTTAACTAGAAATACATGAGGCAGTTTTCAGTCTATATATTCTGGTTTTAAAAGTATTTAATAAGATGTCTGTTACTACTGCAAAGTTCATTTAGTTGTTATACTCCTTGAGCAAGTTCCTCATTCAGTGAAACATTTAATAATATGTTCAAATTAAGACTATAGGGTACTATTACTGGCTCCAAGATTTAGGATATTCATTCACTTATCTGTATTTTAATATATAACCATTTATTCCCATGTTATGCTGGGTACTCGACTAACAAAAGTAGTCACTGATGTTAAAGATTTCTGCCAAAAGCAGCTAAAAAGACACTATGTAATACTGTATTTCCTTTGTTACCTATATAATAAATTTGAACTTGCAACTTAAACATCTAAAAATGTTAAGGAATTGTAAAAGTATTCCAGAAGTAAAGATACCTATAAATGTGGGTTATGTGCAGGTAATTTTTCCCCCTTACAGGAGGTGTTTAAAAGCCATCCTTACTAGTATTCTGTAAACATATTAGGGAAAAAGTGCAGAGCACACTGATTGGGTTATTCTGAAATCCCCACTGTCTCCACACAAAGGCAACAGTATGGAATACAAATATTGCTTGATACCCATGTTTCTAATTACTTGCAAGATTTGTATCTAACAAATATATGACCTAATTTTCTCTCAAGCATCTAATCCTATTGTTATTTCAGAACCTTGTTAAATATGCATTTTAGAAAAAAAAACAACATGAAAAGAAAAAGTACTTGCTGAAGATGGTTAATCTTTTTTCCATGGCTTGCAGCTGTCAGACAAGCAGACAACATAACCAAGTAATGATCAGATTGAATCAAATTCATGTCTCGAATAATGCCATTGTACATAACAGTTACATGAGGTATGAATTTGCAGCATTCATTGCATTTAATGAAATAAAATCAGGACAAATCAACAGCAATTATTAACTTTCCTCCATAATTTAGTGTAGTTTATTCAAAAAACTCAATCAGCCATGAAACAGAAGGCTTTCTCTGGGATTCCTGGAAGAATTTTATCATTCACTACTCCTACACTCAGGGCTGAGATGAATGATTAAAATTTTATTTATTAAAAAATATTGGTTTAATTCTGAATTGTTCCTCATAACCCCAGCATTTGTGTTTTATTCCTTTTATATTACATGCTTTTTTTCCCCAAAACAATTGATTGTAGACTTCATTAAGACAGATACCTGTAAGATAGACACTGTCCTACTTTCTTTCATACTGCCTGCCCTTGTGTGCAACCTGCATAGAAGGATGGACTAAAACCTGTCAGCTCACTGGAAAAGTGTTCTCAGGAGCAAAACATTATTTATCAAAGTCATCACTCCATATATCATTTAGCATCTGTAAGAATTTAAGGACTGATTTTTAATTGTTTGGCTTTGCTATGAGTTTTGACAGATAAGTGAAAGGAATATGTCTTTGGTTTTGTTGGTCCATAAAGAAATAAAAGCCACAGCAAAAGAAAATCCACTTTTTCCAGCATGTGCTAAATACACTCTAAAATAGTCCCTCAGGAGACGAATTGTCAATTTTTTTTGCAGAGTTTTAGACCCTGAAAATACAGCAAGGAACTATTTTCATGCTAAGTGATTTATAAAGGAAAGGATCAAATTTTCTCAAAATTTAATCAAGATATTTTAAATCAGATTCCTTTTAAAAGGGTATTTGTTATGAAATCTGTAGAGATTTCAAACAGTGTTGTTCTAATCTGCCTCTACTCTACAAAGTATCTTTAATACTCTGGATTTCACCACTATTTACAAAGATAGATAACTATTGTTTTTGTTTACCAGATTGCATAGTTGAGATATCATTTTAGAGACTTCAAAGTGATGGAGTGAGAAGCAGAATTAGAGACAAAAGGGTTGATTTCTCTGTTGAGCAATGCTGCATCCATGAAAGGAGAACGTCCCTCATGAGATTATTCTGAAATGAGGTTTTGTCCGTATTCATTTGCTTTACTTTCCCAGAGGGTTAAAGTAGAAAAGTGGAATAGCTTTTCTAGTGGCAGAGTGGAGTAGCCTGGCTGCTTTACCTGAGATCCAGAGAAGAGTTAAATGTTCCAGGAGCAGACTGGCTGTTTAGCTGTTCTGCTGGCCCTCATCATCTCTGGTAAACAATGGTTCCCTGGTTTCTGAGGCAGTGTGGAACACACAGCAGTGTGCTGGTAACTGTTCACATTAAAAGTTATCAAATTTGAATTTTTCAAATGCAGAAATATTTGTGAAATCTGAGATTAGAAGGCGTAATAAATTTCAACTTCTTGACTATTTAGGGACACGAAAGGACCCCTATAATCATCACTGTTACCTCTTTCAGTGTTCTGCTTAATGCAAGCCATAAGTTTCTATCCAGCAGTTGAGCATCAAGTCTGACTTTTGACCGAGCTCTATTGTAATTTAGAGAAGTGTCATCTCGACTTCAGATTTAAAGAAGCAGAGCTTTCATTATATCCAGCGATGAGGTCTTCCAAAAGACAGTGAACCTCACCTTTAAATTTGTGTATTTTAATGCAATTTATCCCAAACCAATATTACAGAGCTAATCCTGCAAACGTGTTCTCACTGACTTCCGTGCATTTGCACAGGAGACATTGTTTAGTTGATTAAACTTTTAACAAATACCAAGTTGCTTCAGCATCTCACATCTCAGTGACCACGGCATTTCATCCTTTGGCTGTGGCAAACGGTGCTGCCAAGGTATCCTATCTCATTGCTTTCCTGTCTTAGTAACTTTCTGTTCCCTGCTACATTCACTTTCAAGGCCTTGTGGCTGTTCCTGCCTTGCCTGTCATCAGTCACTCAGTGTCACAAGGTTGTCTCCTGCCCCGGACTTGCCCGGAATGCCATCTCCATTTCCCGCCCACCACCTTTCCAGACCAAGTCCTTTTCCACTTTCTTCTTTCTGCCTCTCACGCTTAATATGCCAGATCTATTTATCCACCTTCTTCATATTCCCTTTCAAAACTTTTTGTTGTGACATCTGAGAGAAGCCTGGGCTGGGTGTTCTGGGACTGTGCCTGTGATCCCTGCGTTGTCTGCCAGTCGACACCTGTCATCAGCACATTTGGAGATTGTGTGCTTTAAAGGAGCATTTAAAAATGTCACCTGCCATTAAGGATTCCTCATCATAAAATTAGGAAGTGTTCCTATTGATAAGTTTGTCACAGTGAAAGGATCATCCTAGTTAGATGTCTCGTTCTCTGTTCTTTGGGTTCACTCCCAGGCATTCTGCATATGAGACAGTCATTTCAAAAAGTCTGTTTGAAATGCTGCAGAAAACCAATCAAGAATCCAAAAGAGCAATTTTTTTGTCAGAAATTGGTATGTGGAAAAAGGTACTTAAATAAATCTTGATTTTATCTATTAGTCAGCTGTCAGCTAATAATAAATTATATTTAGTTCCTCCCTTGTTATAAATACATATTGATTAGTTTTAGACGCTGAACTTCAGAATGAATTATATCTGGTCATTGCTAAACTGCTCTCTTCACTAAGAAAAATATCCTCAACACCTATTATACTGCACTTAATTAAGACAAGCATCAGCTTTATGTACCTTTATTTGCTTCTGCCAAGTCTCTCTGGTATAAGTATTGAGCAGTCACGTCTCTTGAATACTAATCGATCCTTCCTGAATTCCAAATGATTACATAAAGTTTAGGAAGTGTTTCTTTGCCAGTATTAGCCTCCAGTGAATGCTCTGTTTGGACATTATGGTTGAGACAGCCTGAATCTGACAGGTGTGCAGTAAGTGTTTTTCTAAATTCACATGTAATGTGGGGAAGCCTAAAAGCCATGCCAGAGTGCTCTACAGAACCCCTTGATTGCTGGTTTACTGGTGTTTACCAGATGCAATTGTGCAGGTATACTTGGGTAACAGAATGGATGAATCTAAGAAAACTGCCAATGGATTTGATAAAACCACCTCATAATGTCAGCCCAACTATACATGTGTGTTATAAATAACACATATATAAAAATACCTATAAAAATAGTTTTATATTTACAAACTCGCAAAAGTAAAAACAGCGAGAGTGACCACTTTGAAGAAGGCATTAAACCCTAAGTACTGTTTGTCCCTGTGAGTGAGAAGTGGACACACTTGTAATGACAAGTCTATGCCTGGATAAGTTCTCCATTAGTGGCTTGCACTGGCTTGCCAAGAAGAGTGTCATATAATTCTTTTCACTTCAAATTCACAGCACCTACTTCATCTTTATCTGCAATTGAGATCTACATGCAAAATTTGCTAGGTTGTATCTTTCTACCTGCAGTACACTCATTATCTATAATCCTGCATGAATTGGCTCTTGTCTAATTTTCTGGTCTTTCCTGTTTTTCTTTTGGTGTGATAAAACCTCCTGCCTCACTAATGCCTTCATTTCATTCTCCTATTATATTTGTTTGTGTGCTCTTACATATCATAATTACTACAAAAATTTAGTCAACGTTCCCTTTTATATTACCTCCAGCTGATGCTTATACTCTTATTTTCCTTTCTGCGTACACGATATCACTAATTAAACGCTCAGCAAAACTTAAGGAAGTGAAAGTATTTATAGCCTCATGTTTCATCAGAGTTTGCTGCTGCATTTTTTAAAATCTTTTCTGTGTATTTAGATTGCAAGCTCCCCGAGGCAGAGATTCTGCTGGTCTGTAATTCTAATAGAACAATTACTAGAACAACAGTGTTACATAAAGACTTCAAATACCTCCTTCCATCTCAGCTCTGACACTTTACGAAGACTAAAAGCAAGGAAAGATTCCTTTTCTAATATTCCTCTTAACTTGCTAATATTCCTCTCATTTTAACAGAAATGAGAATGGAGTGTTGCAGATCTAGATTAATTTCTGCTGAATTTTCTGCTTAAGTAAGGTTTGTTTAAAAACCGAGTTCTTTTTTGCTAGGGTTTTTTTCGGTTGCTTAAGCAAGAGCCCATTGTTTGATGTCCACCATGATTAAATGTTTATTATTTTTACTGGACCCTCTTGTTTCATGTTAAGTGGGATGTGAGATCAATAGTGGCTCTGCAATTATTTGTCCATTGATAAAGCCTTCATTTCTCAAATGAAGTACATTTATCTGTGTCCTGACAGTGATAAGGGAGCAGTACCAGTCAGCTGCTGCCTAGTCCAGCATTTAGCTCCACAGCTGGACAAGTGCCTGGACACGGGTCAAATGATGTCTAACTTTTCCCTATTGGCATTTCACTTTACAAACTGCTCTGATGAGAGCTTGAAAAATCATCCTTGCTGAGTTCACATAATAAAAACTAGCAGGACAAATGGGAAGTTTTTGTAAAGAGAAAACAAAGGCTGATTTCAGGTTGAATGACCAGTCTGTAAAGCTACTGGATGTAAAATGAAGATGACAGAAAATATCCAATTTGAGGCACTTATTTGGTTCTTCAAGCATAATTTAAATTTAGTCATTTGTAAAATTTAATTGCTGAAATTTTTTTTTAAATTTTGTTTTGTGATAGGAAGCAAATTTTGTCTCCAATAAAAAAACAAGTTAAATTCTCCTGGCTTTAGTGAGGTCAAAATTGCATCTCCCAGTGGAGCACCTATTTCAACCACAGAATTAGACAATTCAACAGCACATGAGGGGTGAGTAGTTTGCTTTTGTTTGTTTGTTTTATTTCTAATTCTGATTTATGACAAGGAGAGAAGGGAGTTTCCAAACTAATGTCAAATGTGGTAATGAAAATTCAAAGAGCTTGATAAACTGACACATTTGCTTTTCCTATCTGTAATATTTCTTGATTCAAGCCAGCAGTTATTAAAGACAAATCATGTATTTAGTTTTTGGCCTACTTTTTGATAATGTGTACTGTAGGCTATACTGGTTATATGCTATAGAAAAATTAGGTGTATTTTTACTTTGAGATTTACTTTGGGAATTAAAGAGTTCACGTTATCCTCAATTTTGCCAACTTTCAGAAAGCTAGAGATGTTTATTGTATTTGGTGGTAAATCTGATAAACAGTTACAGAACTGTGTGATCAGCATCTTTCTCAGATGTTCTCTTTCCATGTGTTGGACATGAGTTAAAAGTAGGTTTAACACTCAAGTCAGTCAAAGATTTCTATATTCTTTCCCATTTTTGCAATTTGTGCCAGCCACTACCTTTCCATCCGTGTGATTACAGTTGCTGCATCATCACATCCATGTTGGTTCTTTTTCATTAGAGGAAACCTGTCAAATGCTGCTAAGAAGTCAAGAAATCCATACTTGCATATCTCTTGAGCTGCTGGGGTTTTCTTATCCACCTGTCTTTAGACTGGAAAAAAAATTGGCTGACATACCTGAGTTAAATTGTGGTTTGACATATTGATTATCTTCACTCCCTAAGGTGGAATTAAGGGGAGAATATCTCTATATGTGAAGCCACAGGAACGATGCCCCAGAAAACAGACATGTTTTGGGGTTTGCAAATATAATGTAAACATAAGTCAAACTAGGGTTGGCAGGGGTGACTGCAATAAAAGACTTTAATGTACAGAGAGGTAAGAACTAGCTACCTGTAAAGACATTTGCTTTTTGCAACTGAGAGAGGGAATTTGAAAATTATGTAGTTCTACATATGTAAATATTCTATAGAACTGAACTAAAGAGACATCACACTTAAGAGACTATTTACCAAACAATTCTGGCTTAATGAATAATTGCTGAGTCAACTGTACCATGATGTAGTTGGCAGTGTTGGTCAGAGGGTCCTAGACAGAGCAGGTGACCCCTGGAGAATGAAGCTGAGCTCCTGTGCCTGGGGTCCCTCACTGAGGTGGGGCCATGCAGTTTGACTGCAGGAGCAGTGCCAGCACTGCCAGCCACAACAGCCACAGTTAATATGCATCTGGCTAAGCCTCAGCAGCATCTTCTTTAGTGCTGCCAAAAATCAAAAGGATTTTCCTGTATAAACCCTTTGGAACTCCTCACGAGTAGATAATGAACAATTACCTCTTTCATTTAAAATCAAGCAAAACTGATATGATTTAATTTCCATTTTGAAAAATTATCCTAAGTGCTTCGGGTTTTGAACATGGTTTTACTGTTAGTTGACTAAGATAATCACTTCTGAAATGTTAAGAAAAAAGGCAGAGACCAAGTTCTTTGCCCTAAAGGAGATTGCTGTCTTGTGAAGAGACAGACAGGACGGTACAGCCGTGAATAACAAACAGCTTTACAAGGCAGTCTCATATCTGTACAGTTATAACAAAACAAACAGCTTTTTCTCAATAAATTAATTCTGTGGATTATTGACTTCATATTGCCTTCGAGAGGTTTTATAGTAGACATTTATTTTTCAATCAAGCACTGGACTAAAGAACAATAGTAAAAGGCTTTATTGGTTTAGTTATCACTCAGATGATCCTCAGAAATGTCAAAAGGGTATACCTTGAAGCACTTTTTATTCCATTAAACATTACAGGGCCAGGTCATCAACAGCTGAGGTTTTTGAAATATTTTTTTTAATTACGTGATATATTATTGGCATTAAGACCAGTTTTCTGTTGAGATGCCTAAGAGATGTAGATATGTGCCAAATGCACCTAGATTCTTAGGTGCAATAATTGCTCCCAGTTATTTATGTAGAATTTGATGCTTAGCTAGTTCTGACAGCCCTGCTGAATGCCTACCAGCATTGTTAGACACTTCAATGTCTTCTAAACCTGACTTGCTCTTAGGCTGTGAGGTGTCTTATTAATTTCAGCTACATGATTCATTCATTCTTTTGGGCACAAACTTAAGTGCTTAGCTGGAAAGGGTATCTGTGTTTTTCATTTCAATCTTGCCATCATTCTTGTTAAATATTTGCCTCTGTCCTGTAGGTCAAGTGGTAACAGCTTTACATTTTACTCTCTGCGGAGTAACATCTGGCTCTGACTATTAGCAGATGGGATTCTGCAGTATGCTAAATAATGAACTAATCGATTTCAAAGGTGGCGAACCTGTCTTAGCTACATCACTCTTATATGCAAGTGATGTGACTACAAGGTTCTTATTAGCAGCAAAATTAGCTCTTTTTATAGTAGCATAAATGAGAGAAAAACTAGCTTGGTACAAGTTTGCAGGTTATTCCTGCCCAAGTGCTTCAGAAGTTGAGCACAGTACCTGGCAGAATTAGAAGAGCTAGGGGTGTGAGAATGATTCCTAAATCAGTGCAAAGTACCAGAACAGCTGATGAAAATCATTAAATAAAAAGCCACCTAAATGCGAGAATTTTCCAAATGTACTTCACTTATTCAGCTAATTTAAAATGTTTCTGCACTGACATGAATACTCTAAATATTTTATCAGAAGGAAGCTACAGGCTCTATTTGTGCCACTGTATAATGACTGAAAAACCTACTGATTAGGAATTAGGAAATAGGAATTCTTGTTATCCATCAGATTAATTCATAAAACATAATTTCTGCAACAGATGGTTTGCTTTTGCTTCTCTAAATCGAAGATATTCAAGCAATGAAGCCCTGAATACAAAACGTTAATAGTTACCAAGGAAATCCATCATCTCTTCCTAGGACTCAAAATGGATATACCTCAGAACGATCAATTCTGTTAGCATCATTCTAATTTAATTCTAGTTTGTAAAAGAATTCTTTTCTATCTTCTGCATGTTCTGTCCCCTGTACCTTTGAAGTATTGGTCTTTTATGTTCCCTGCATTTAAAGGGAGCTTTAGCTAAAATTTTCTCAAGCAGGTTCAAATCTGTAACACCTAGGAGGGACTGTAATTGAAGTCTACAGTGTGATCAAAACTGTCTCTTTTATTCTAGTTGCAATTGTATTACAATAATTTATTTTTAGAATTTTATTTCTTACAGAATTTTTTTTAAACTGAAAATTAAGGGAAAGCATTACTAAATGTTACCACTGCTGCTGTGTCTTTCATTGTTGTCCTTGGCTCACCTGTTCACTCTCTTTGTACACAATAACACCTTTTCAGTAAAACAAGAGGTTTTGCTATCGAGGTATGGCTGGGTCTGAGCTTTTTTATGTTTTTAAGTCTCTCCTTTCAACTGTCTGCCAGAAAAAAAAAAAAAAATCACTTGGGCAAAGTTCATTTAGCCCAGCTTTACAACAAAGTGCAAACCTGAAACAGAGGACAGGCAGAAAAATCTCTTCCCATGAAGTCAATAGGAATCCATCTCCCTAAGATCTTTTTTATTCTTGGCACCAGTGATTTTTCTTGACTGATTTATTGGAGGGCACAGGTTTAACTAATTTGTCTTGCATAGGTATCTTTCCCATTCTATCCTCTCCACTAGTACAAAACAATCTTCCCTTTAAAGGTTATTTCCTAGCCAGATCTGTCCTAAAGCTATTATCATTAATTTGCTCTTTAGGAGTTCCTTTCACTTTTTAAAAACTATGAGATACATTCCTGATTTATTGGTTACAATGTGACAGCCATCATATGCAAAGAAGATTGTTTATACTTACCACAGATGCCTTTGAATAAGAGGGAAATTTCAACCATATCCCCACTCCATCTGCTTTACATAACTGTATTCAATATCATAGAAGAACATGGCAATCTGTATTTTCCACTGTTCTCTAGGATGTCTAATAGAATTTTATCCTTGTTCTGGAAAATTCAGTAATCACACACCAAAATACAGAAAGTTTATAATACTCCGTTAAATTCCATAGGTTTTAGGAGTCATTTCCTTAGAAACACACTTTTAATCCTTATACATAATTTCCCTGCAACTGATAATTAAAAAATTATCCTCAGATTACTGTGAATCTCATTAAACATATTTCAAAATCATGTGTTTCCCGAAAAATTGAAGAAAAGCAAAATATTTTCAATGTTTTTACAGAAAACAGTAAGTATGAAGATTAGAGTGCACCTACCTAAACTAAACAGCACCAGGAATTTGAGACAGACAAATTCTCGTAGGTCAAACTGCAGGGAACGAAGCTTTGCTACCAGTTCCTGTGCATGGCTCATAAGATTGTTGAGGGTGGCTCCAGCTTGGGACGCTATTACAGAATAATCCACCTGTAAAAGAAAATTGTATTCCTGTCTGGTTATCATGCTCACACTTTAGGATGCTTCAAGCAATAATATACAACCAGGATACTCCTGGATATAGAAATCACTCTTAATGATGTTATCAAGTCAAGGTGATTTTATATATAAACCAATTTTAACCCAATGGTATATATTGAAAATAACATTCAACCATATATCTTAATGGTATGTGACATCACTGTGAGTGCTGGTTCGTCTGTATTAGCATTTTTTAGAAGCTTTAAATACAAGAGCTGCTTATGACACTGGTGGCTGTCCACATCTCAGTTTGTTTTATTCATTTGGTATCTCCTGTTCTCAATGTAATCGCATGATCCTGCGAAGAACAACTGATGGAGTGGGCTCCATGCCTACCCTGGCTGTATTGCTCCAGAGGGACACAACAATATTCATAGGAAACAGTCCTGTGTCCATAACTTGGCCAGAAACATCTATTCAGGCCCAGAAATGTCGGTGTATTCTCACAGGAAACAGAGGTATTGTGTGGGTGGTTTCTGTCCTCCTCAGCTACGCAAATTCCCTGTATTTGTTGGAGTTGATTGGAACTCGTTCTGGCAAGTGCTGCCCTGCAGGGGAAGGAGGGGTGGCAGGTGTGTGACAGCCCAGCTGCCCTCGCATTGTCCCCGGCGGTGACCGCAGCACACAGAGCTCCTTCCCCTGGGCTAGAGGGACAAGTGGGGCCGCTCTGGGGTCTGCTGCCCTGGTTATGCTGCCCCTTGTTCTCGGGGCAGGCTGACCTGCCTGGGAGCTTTCCTTGTATACAGAGATCCAATGGAAAGCTGGAATTAATACACTTATTAAAAAAGGGAATATTCACAAGCACAGGATACTTAAGGCCTGTCACTGCTGACTCATCCTTGGGCGATCCTTGAGCCTCGGGCAGCCTCCCCAAGCCCAGCACGCTGAAACTGTTCTGGCTGATGCCGGTCCCATTGCGGGGATGTTTCCATGCAGGTGGCTGCACCAAACCCTGCCACTCTGAAGGCGTGCCTGCTTTGGGGATGGTGAGCAGTGGGGAAGGTACCACAGCCTGCGGGAATGCTGTGATGGGAAGGCGAAGGGAGGGGCTGGGGTGGGCTGGCTCCAGGACAGTTCAATGGCTTGGCGTGGAGCAGGGTGTAACTGCTGTATCAGAACTGGAGTGACCTGAGCAGCAGCTTCAGCTTCAGTGCTCAGCCCACTTTTCATCAGAGTGCTCCACATCCCCTGCAAGTGCCACTGTCCCATGGAAATGGCCTGGTGTGCTGCTTGCTCCCCAAAGAACCACTCCTGGCCGACTGGCTGAGACCTAAATGGGTCAGTGACACATTTCCAAAATGCCTTTTCTTGCCTGGGTGCTCTAATATTACCAACACCTTTCTCTTTTAGGAGCCTCCAGAACAACAGGGAAATTGCTAATCATACATCATCTAAGCGAAGTCTGACTCTAAGTTAAGACTAAGCACAATGGGAAATGCTTACTTTGGGTTAGGGATTTGTTTAATGATATCAGTGCTCTTAGCCCATCTGTAAGGTTTCCCATAATAAAGTAGTTAATAAAGAATGACAAGTATCACCCCAGGAAACAAACCAATACTGCAAAATTTTGTTTTTCTAGGCTCTGATCCCTCAAAATCTGGTTTTTTTTAAAAAAAATTTAAGGAACATGTATTTTGATTTTTTAAAATTTTATTTTATTTTAAAACTATTGAATTGGTTTTGCTCAAGTATAAACAGCAGTAAAACAAGAAAACTGCCCCCCTCTCCCCCCCTCCCCGACATACTTTCAACCTGACTAAGTTTCAGCAAGGAAAGATAGAAAGATGACTAAAAGAAACTAAAATTAACTTTTCCTGGTAATGACCTTAATATAATCAATAAGTTACTGACTTTTAATAAGAGATTTCATTTATATGTCCTCTTACTGCTCCCAAAAAACTGACTGGAGGCAACTGCACAAGAAAAATGAAGTTACACATTTTTTGTATGGAGGTTAAGAATAACAACACTTTGCAGTATTGGAGCAGTTAGAATTGAGCTCATGCTTCAATTAAATCAATGGATTATGCTGAACTATCCTGTGAGGTAGGTTTTATTGCTGTCTTTTACACCTGGGGAAACTTGAAGTAGTGACATTAAATTGCTTACTCAGGGCCAAAGAAATCTGTGACAAAACTAGGATCTTATCTTTGGAAACCCCAGCCTATCCATCTTTCAAAAACTACTTTCTAGTTAATCTCTTATTTATCACTCTTTCTAAAGATGCATTTATGCATATTTTTAAATCTAGATATATAAATAATAAGAAAAAATAAAGTACCATACCTCAAATAATTTTTACTCAAAGATCTGTTTAATGTAGTGACATTATTCAACTACTTTGTATTGAGAAACTGGTCACATATAAATATGAAATTTCATAACTTAATTTCCCTTTTGTAATTGTTAAGAGGGGGAAAAAAGCTCAAAATCCCTTACTGAGCTTCCAATTTGAGGGGCAAATATGCTACTCACTTCATAATAAGAAGTTAAGATGTCTGAATGTCAAGAATATCAGTGGCCTTAGTGCAGCGATTATGCCATAATGGAAAAACCCAGTAGATGCCTGGATCTCCCAGCATCCCTCTACTGGAGAGCTCTCAGGCAACCCGCTCCTCTTTCAGGTGCATTTAATATTTGCAGCACCAGCAAATTTGTCTGGGAGGCAAGTCCTCATCTGCCACTCACCAGGAACAGGCTGTATTAAATTTTTATATTTATTGACATTTCATTACCATAATTGACTGCAGTTGGTTCTCTAGTAGAAGGCACAGGGCTGCCTCCTAAGCAGGAGAATTGGTCCCTTGAGTAGGATTTGCAATTAAAAACAACGCAGAATGGATTTTTTTTTTTAATTGTGTAAATATGATGAGTTGAATTTTCAGCTTTAACTAGAGAATAGTAGGTGTGCAGAAGGCTTTTTTCAAGAGTGAGCAAAATTATGAGTCAGTGGAAAGAAGACCCCCAAAGGTGTCAATCAGTTTATACAAAAGCAACTGTGCATGAAAAAGCCTCAGTTAGTGTCTGTTCTGAAAAAGTGGTCACATTAAAGACTACACTGTTCTGCTTGCTTGGTCCTTTATGCAGAAATTGATACTAAAATGTATATAAATTCTTTTACCTCCCAATTCATGATTAAAAGTACTTTTAAAAGACAAAGATTAAGCCAGCTTGGTTTTTGTGCAAAATGCTTAATTGCATACTGAAATCTTAGCATTTACTTTATATTGTACATTTTACTTCATATTGTATATTGATTTCGTTTGGTGAAATCACATCCATGACTAAAATTATTCTTGCATCCCAATTAATACTACTACTACATTTCACATTGATTTTGATGTTGAGGATATTGTCTGGCATTTTTGAAAACAGCAGCTTTGTCAAAGCTTCCCCATAACCTAATTTGGAAGTAAAATACTGGGCTAAAGTTATGGCTGCACAAACAGCAGTGTGAATTCCTCCCGTACCGTGGGCTAAATAAATGCTGTGGCTGATAGCCAAAAATAAAGGGAGCGCCTGTCCTTTTTTGTTTTGCAAATGGTGTTTCATGGTTCTTAATGATTTTTGAAGACAAATCCCTGGTTTTACTGGGCTCAGATAGTAATTTTTCTGGTGGAATCAGGTGGTGGCTTCTGGTATCAACTCTTCTCTATGCTCACAAAACGGTCTAACACTTAATCGTGGAATTAAGTTCCTTTTATCTTCTAAAATTAAGCAATGCTTGATTTCTAGAATATGACTGTGATACCATGGGGAAATACTGTGTGGAACTGCACCATCCCTTTCAATGCTTCAGCGAGCTTGAAATAGTCTCCAGAATATGATTAGAGTGATTTTACTTGTTGATGGCGTTGCCAGGTACTGACTATCCCTGAATGCCATTCCTTTCAGCCAGACAGGAATTGCACAAGTAAGGAATAAAGCCCTTGCTGTGGCTCTATTCAGTACCTGTATAATCTAGCAGACTAAGGCAGCTCAAGTTAATAAAAGACTGATTTCATGTTGAATTTAGTAAATTAGACTACTGTGTGTTTGGGGTCCGAAGGCAGAGGCAGTGGGTGCCCAGGTGCAGCAAAGGGAGCGCCCTGCTCCTCCTGCTCTACAGGGTGCAACCCTGGCCAGCACCTCTGGCTGCTGGGGGGCTGCTCCCCCACTCCCCCTCCTCGGCTACAAACAGCACTGAAAGCCTGGGGTGGCCCACAGGGACCTGCCCTGGGTCTCTGAGCCCTGACCCTGCTCGAGTGGATGCTCTGGGGGTGGATGAGTCTCATCTCAGAAGCATGCATTCAGTATATAGCAAACAAGTTCATTTACTATTGCAACCTTTCCACTGTTTCCTGAAATACAGATTTCAGTGGAAACTCCACTGATTATTAAACTCATTTTGAGCTTTTCATATAATTCTTTCATTGAAAACAGTATTTCTGTTACGTTTCTAAGTACATAAACACGGAAAACACTTTGAAGAGGCGCGTACGTACAAGAATTGGGGAGGTTTCAGCATGGACAAAATCTACAGATATGCTTGTATCTGCTGGCTATCAGGTTTGGATATATTAATTAAAATTGTGTTGGCTTATGCAGCATAAGATGCTTGTCATTTTAACGTGAGACACAATTATAGAAGATAATGAATTACGTTGCCAGTGGCCCTTTCCCCTAGGATGATGTTATGGTGCTTGATAATTAACTATAATATGCAAATATTAACATTCCAAAGTACTGCACAGTACAATAGAATCCATTTCTTTAACAAAGTGTTATAATTTCCTTTTGTGGGTTTTTTATATAGAGATGAGATGATATGAAATCACTGCTGAGTTTGATATTCAGTAAACTTCATCAGAAGACAGAGCATCACTGGAAAATTTTTTGTGAATGTCTGGGTAACATCTCACAAGGCTATGCTAACTCAAACTGCTTCTTCAGGAGCTTTGAACCATGTAAGTTCATTCCCCCTAATTACCCTCTTATCTTACACAAAGTTCTGCTCTGCTGTTTTAAATCCTTTCCCACCAATGACTGCAGAGTAATCGAGACTGGATGTGCTCACCTTGGATCCCATCACTATCGCTACTCCAACAGGCTGTTGGGACAAACTGATGTTGTGCCTTCTTCAAACTGAGTCTCTGAACAACTGGTCTTTCATGCTGGGCAAGCTCAAAATCAGCCATGTGATTTCACAGGAGTTTATGTTGACAAATTAGTTCACTAGCATGGGACTGGTTTGAAGGACTAACAGGCTTGAAGAAATGTTGCCAGACTCCAGGCAAATAACTTTTGTTTTCTTTATGGGAGCCATGTGTACGAAATACAAAAAGAAACATGTTTTCCATGAACACAACAGAGTGAGCGTGTGGGAAATGGAAGAATTCTGGTGTGCGAGGATTCATGTTGGATGCCCTCTCCATGAACTTATATTGGAACTGGGATTTTAGACTTAAAAGCATAGTGCTGTGACGTTTTCATGGCAACACAGCAAAGCTCATGCGAATTGGGATCAGGTTGTTCACAGGTATGTCCATAGCTACTTGAAAGGCTCAAAATATGTAACAAATATTTGGACAAACCTGAATTCAGGGCACTTCATGGTTATAACTGAATTTGGATGTGTTTTACTCAGTTAAACTGAGCACATCTAGTTCATCCCCAAGGAGCAGCCAGCGTAAAATCTTCGTATCTTCATAAGGCATGAGGCACTTTTAAGAACTAGCACAACCTTACTTTCCTTTAGGCAGAAACCACTAGAGTAAGGAACTGTGCAAGAAAGCAAATACTAAACTGAATAGCAAAATAATGATTGCTTGACCTCATTTGTATCCACCTTGAATCAAATCCTGTGTTTATTTGCCAATATAAAGACTTCTAGATTTGGCCCTCAAATGCCAGTACCTCTTTTGTGCCCTCTACAACTATGAAGCCTCACTGACTATAACACAAATCTAATGGGAAAAAGAAACTTACTAGTTTCCAAAAACATAAGAAGTAATAGGTTTCCACTAGATATCCATGAGCTTTCTATACCTATGACTTGTGTATGTCCTTTACATTCACTCCTCTAACTCTCATATACTTTTTGTACTTCAGTGATACCTCTGCAAGAGTGATCTTTCTTGACAACACCATCAAGATCTTGTGCTCTTTCTCTGGTGCTATGCTTTAGAATACAAATCCGGGTGTAAAGATGCATTTGTGTGATGACTTCGACTAAATCAATACTTTCAATAATCTCAAAAAAATCTGAGATTTAGACACATTTTTGGATGACCTTTTTAATTGGAAAGGCTTTGGCCAAGCTCAGCAGAGGGAATATTTGGCAATGATGAGTAGAGTGTAGGTAGGAACAAAAGGAGCAGATGAGGCTACAACTCATATATTGTGCGTGGACTGTTGCAGGAAAATGCACGAACAATGATATTCTGTGCAGAGCTTTAGTATCTACCTTATGTGTGCTGGGTCTTGGAAGCTGGCAGTGTATTGCTAGTGTGGAAGATACAAGAGGAAAGTACTCAAGTTGGAGGAATTAAAATTCTATAATTAGAAATGGTCTGTTAAAATTACATGCCACGTGGCAAGCCTACAAAACTCAGCATGTGGAGAGCATATTGGCAATGATTTACAATTAACCACCACATTGCAAATCACTCCTTAGCTGTTTTCTATTATGAAATTTTGAGAGTTGTAAAATGCATTTGTGCTACTTTATTTCCTTTTGAAATGGTAATTGCTACTGCTGAGGGGCAGTACTTAGTGCAGAAAATGAAGTGTGCAGCACAGGGAGGAACTTGTTTCTGAGGAACTGCTGAGGAATTGTAATGATCTGAAAAAAGTGCTTTCTTGAAACACATACACACAAAAGAGCTTCATTTATGAAACCCCAAATAAATAACAAAATAAAATAAAACACAGTCTCTTTTTGTACAAGGGCCAAAGCTTACTACTTTGTTGCTGACTGCACTTTTTCCCCATCAAAGTGGGAACAGTGGATTGACACTGTGTAAAACTCATAAGCCAGTGGCTTGAGGGAAATGCAGATACATGGAAATGGGATAGGAGTGCCCTGAAGTAATGGGTTTTGAGCCAGTGTGTTTGAAAATTATCAAGTGTTCTTCTAACTACTGGCCCATTTTAGATACCTAGTACGGAACTGACAGTGCTATGGCCCTGGGGACCTGGATAAAGTTTGGCTTTTGTGTCTGAGGAACAGAGGCTGTGCAGTCTAAGTGGAGAGAGTGGGCGTGTTCTAATTAAGTGGTGGTAAGTTCCCCCCTTACAGCTTCCCCCTTGATTGTGATTGTAGAAAGGACTGTGTATATGAGGAGCTTTTATGGAGGGATATATTAAGGAAAGCAAGGAGTGAGGCTTCTCAGGTCTTAAATTTGCTAACTTGTGACAATAATCTTGATCTCTCAGGTAATAAAGCTGGCAATCTAGCTCAGGTCCTCAATTTAAACTTATTATCTTTGAAAGCCAGATGATTGACTGTACTTTCGCTCATAGTGCTTTGTTGCTAGCAGAAATAAAAACATCTACAGCACTTTTCATCAGAAGTGTCAGAGTGCTTTCCACACCTTAATCAACTAATTTTTATGAAATGGTGGCATTGTTTTTCCCTGTCTCTTCCATGGGAACTGAAAGGATCAGGGCAGCAATCAGAAAGTATGCAGGAATGATGCACTAGCAAAGGCTCATAATGCCCAGGTCTAGAAGTGTGGCTTCCCAGAATTATTTTACAGTTTTTGCAGAGGATCCAGACACAGTCATAATTGTCCTTTCATAAATACATTTGAACAGATGTTGTGTCTAAGAATGCAACAGTCTGAGTCAGTGCTTCCAAGATGGTCCATCTTGACACTTAGGAAAAGAGACAGTTGAATTGGATCAACTCGTCTAAAAAAGTAACTTGCTACTGAGCAAGGATGTGAAAAGGCAGTGTACAGCAGCTGAAGCCAGGAATGGCTGAGGACGAGTAATGAGGTACCATCCATGTCCATGTCCACTGGCATGGACTGATAATGTTAAAAAAGGGTTCAGCTGTAGTTGAAACTTGCAAGGGATGTCGAATTGCTAGTCTGGGATAAACCAGGAGAATGTGCGACTGCAGGTGGATTCAGATGGTGATTTTGTGGCAGCGAGCACAGACCAGGCTGAGGTTCTCAGTGCCACCTTTGCCTCAGTCTTTCCTAACAAGATCTCCTGGGCTCTGTGCATTGCATCAGGGCTCAAGACAGAGGAGAATGATGAGCACTGGGTGTAAGTTGGAAAAAAAAAAGTTCATAGGAGAACTAAGGGAAAAGTTTCTCCCCGTGGAGATTGTCAGGCATGCTACTGGCTGCACACAGATGTTGTGCAGTTTCCATCCTTGGATGTTTTCAAAGCCCAGCTGGACAAAGCCCTGAGAAACCTGGTTTGAGCAGGAGGTTGGGCTGGTGACTTCTTAGAGTTCCTTCCAGCTTGGATTATCCTGTCATTTTAAGATTTGTGGCTCTGGCAATTCTAGATATTTTAAAACTTCTGCTTAGCTCACCCAGCCTTGTCCATCTAAATAAAAGAGGTTCTTAAAGGACTGATTTTTACCCATGAAAATAATTTAAATAGATGCTGGTTTAAAGTAAATGCTTTTGATGGAGGAATTGCATACAAGTCATGTAGTGGCACAGCACTGGCACTGCTGGAACACCTCGGCTACCAGCAGCCTTTCTGTGAAACGTGTGCCACGCACAGCCCAGCGGGGGCAGGCGCTCACTCCTGGAAGCAATCTGGCTTTTCACCGAGGGTCCAGTGGCCAGAGCTGAGTGAAATGGGGACAAAACAGGGGTGTTATGGTAGATTTCAGAAACAGCAGCCAGAGACTGTGTGATTCAGGTCTTGTGTCTCCCTGTTTCTCAAAGAGAATCTGTGGCACATCCATGGAAGTATGTTCTGCAGCTGTTAGCAATTGTGAAATGGGAAAAAAGACTGACTGTAGAGTTCTTGTTGCTGTTGTAGTGATATGGCTTCTGCTCTCAGCCTAAGTGCAAAGAGGAAAGTAAAGAAGGTGATGGGAGATGCTGGAGTGCTTGCATCAACTTCAAAATGACAAACTTTGGCATAGGAAAGGGAAATTGGATTTAAAGAAGGATGTATTAAAACTAGTTTACAAACATGGACAAAAATGAATGCAGTCATTACAATATAGTCAGGTTTTAACCTGGTTGGAGACTGCCTAGAAATGCACAGCTTCCCAGTCCAGCTGCTGATTTGCAAGCAGTACATTTAATAAGCATCCTGCTACCTGTTGTCCAACAGTGAAGAAATGCTCTGCTTTGCCTTGAGATCATGTACAGCTGGGGTTTTTATTTTCAAGAAAAGATAAAAGTGGCTAATGAGGTAAAAATTATCGCTGTGGGAAAATGGGGACAATGGCTAGAATTTAAGGGTAGTTAGATGCCTCTAATGATTTCAGTGGGACTTAGGCACTCAGTACCTTTAAAATAGTGCTAATCACATAACAAAGGAGACACTAATTTAGCAGTTCTCTCAGGAACAGAAACCTGTCAATATACTTATGGGTCTATAAACAAGCATCCTGTGTGGTAAATGAAATAATTGCCAGTAAAATTGTCTGTCTTGTGCAGAGGATGACATGGAAAGGGAATCAGTCATTTTCTCAATAGCACGAATATAAATCAAGAGTTATGCAACTAATAGAATAGGTTGCTAATATAATTAGGGAGTACAACAATATCTGAAATAGGTGTGACTTTCCACAAAGTGCAGGAGTCAGTTCCATAGCTAGAATTTGAGTTTTCCCAATTAATTTCTTGAACAAGTCAATCATTTCTCCCTTCTACTGTAGACCTCTTAATCCTAAATGCAAAGAGAAGAATCAGAATCCTTCTGATTCTTATAAACACTTGTTCTTAGTCTTAAGAAATGGCTGCAGCTTTAAAATTATAGCTAATCTGTAAGCAGATTCCACAACATGCAGACACAAATGGTGTAGCACAGGAAAAGGAGCTCTTTCCCATGTGTCTATAAATTGAGGCACTTCAGTTTGCAGCCACTTAAATACCACAGAGCCATCGTTTGTTTTCACTTCAAGTAAGAAACATAATGTACAGGCACACTTTGCTTTTCTTTGATACTGTCTTTTTTTCTGTTAAAAGCAGAATAACAATTTTAGGAATAAGGTTCTTATTTTACAGTCAAGTTTGTTGTGCTTTGGAAAGTATAATGGAGACAAAACTTTCTATTTCTTTTGTGTTTTTTCACAGTTTTCCTAATATTTGCTACATTATAGCTCTTGCATTTTGGGAGATCCATGTAGCTGACACATGAAGAAAATTAACCCCTGGATAGCTGTGCAGAAGCTGCAGGGTGCATACCCTGAGACAATACCTGCTTTTATAGCCTATGGACAGAATCATTTTCCTGGGATTAGATGTCTTAGCTGCCCAGTTTCTCACACATGTGCAAATGTCTCTAAAAGCAAGGTATTCCTGAGGTAGTAAGCAGCAGGTTCTCTAGATTTCTGACCCAGCTAGTGCTTCTTTTCAGTAAATCACAATTCTGAAGGGAAGAAAAGCTATACTTGCTTGAACCTGAAGCATTAGGTTTGGGAGTGTTGTTGTCAGAAACCATTTTAGCCCCAAGGAAATACTACTTCTTGAGAAGCACTTCTCATCTGCTATTTTTCAATTACTGAAGTATTTGAAAAGCAAAGTGCTTATGATTATATCTGCTCTTTTAGGTTTATCTGTAATCAGCAGACTAGAAACAGAGTGCACAAGTGATTTTACCTACAGTATTTGTGGAGGATCTCTGAGAACACGGGAGTGCTTCTGACCTAGTTAAACTCCTGCCATTTTGAAAATTATTACAAAAACAGGACATGACTATTTCTCTCAGACCACATACTCACTTGTTGCCCGGTAACCAGAAGGATGGAGCCTTCTTTCCCATGTACCACTTGCCGGTAAATGTGGTCTAGAATTAAGAGTTCGCTCCAGCAGTTCTGAAGCAACTTCATTTGGTCATCAACCTGAAAAGGAAACATGAGCATTGGTGACATCGCTCTGGTAGAGTAAGTCTGACATCACACTAGGGAGGCAGTCCTCCTTCACACAGCTGGCTGACATCAGGAGAACAGAAATGCTGTCTAGAATTATTCATCCCCAAAACTGCTGTTCACAGTTGAATAAACAGAACACTGCTGTAGCCTTTATCTGTAAAATGTATAGAATATTTACTCCTGATTAGATTCTAGGAAAGCAGAACTATGGCATTGTTATGCAAAGTAGTAATAATGGTATATTTATGGCAATGGGATTTTATTTTTTACCCAAAACAAGAAGAGCAGAAAATAATGCTGATGTGAACTTTCTCCCACTCCTGATCTTTGAACCTCAGCTTCTGGAAATTATAAGGAATCTGCAGATTCACAAGCATTATTGCTGCAACAGGCCCAAGTCAGAGACAGGTCCCTTCCAAATTAAAAAGTGAAGAGAGGTTAAAAATCTCTCTAAAAATGGCTGTGGTACTATGGAAAGAGAACACTTCCTAATGAACAGAAGCTGGGCAGCTTCAGGTGTCACTGGTAGGGCAAGAAAGGACAATGCACGAGTCAGTGGTGAGCAGTGAGACACATCCCTGAGTGGATTTGGGAACAGAAGGAACACGCTGGGCAGCCAGCACAAGGAACCTACATTAAGGAGGAACTTCTGGATTTATTTGAGATGTACGTCTTAGAGGACAATGAAATGTGTCCCTAAACTGACTCTAAATGCAACTGGATTGCAGTCAGTCTTCTTCACTTAAAGACTGAAAAATAATTAGGATTTCTATGGAAATGGGAGAAAAAAAATCACAAATTAGTGGAAGGTAGACTATGAAATTAAGTAATGATAAGCATCAATATCCTCTGAACCTATTCTTACTGAGTTTCCTGATTTCTTTTTAAAATCAGACAAAGTCTTTGACTTTAAATGGGTGCCCTGAAAGAGTTAAGAGATGCATACATTAGCCTTGCTACAGTTCAGTGTGGTAATAGCACCTATATAGTTGAGAGGACTCTAAGAACCTGCATAGATAGCAATTGCTGAACAGATTAAAAATGCTATAAATGCTATAAATCTAGTTTCAATTGCTTTAGAACTAGATTTTGTCATACACACTACAAGGAGTAATCCTTCATGAGCTGAATTAGATAATGCAGTAGATGTTTTCAAGTTTTATCAAATATGACCTAATGAATTTTAGGACTTATTTCTTTCAGACTTGTTTTCTAGTTGTGTAGTAGAGAAGAAAGTAAAATTTCTTACTAATAGATTTTTGTAATGTCACCTGCAAAAGCTGCCTACTACTGTCTCCCTCTTTGCAGTCACTTGCCACGTAACTCAGACTTTAACATCTGAAACACTGAAATCTTTGCCTCTTCCGTTCATCTTAACTTCCCTTCACTTTTCAAAGGCACAAGAGGCTGTGTGCAGCAGTTCATGTTTTCCCATACAGATACAGAGCAAGGCTGATTTGGTATTAAAGATCTCTTCCTCTGCCCACAACATGTATTTGACTACAAAACTATTTCAACCAAGTGATTTGTTGGCTCAAGAGAGGACAGTAAATCACCACACTGATACACTTGGGCCAGGTTTAAATTAATTATTTGAAAAAGATATTTGAAATGTACCGATTCTATTACTCTTGCTTTTTACGTGAAGCTGTTCTTTGATCATTTTCTCCTCTGAACAAAAAGGGGTTGAAAAAATCACAAAAATCAAAGACATCATGCTAACATGATAACGTAATCCAAATTACCATTTCACACAAAGCTATCACAGCTTACATCTGAGGAAAACAAATTTTGAGACTTTAAACCTTAAGCATCCATGTCATAGCACCTAACACCTGAATAGGAGGTCAAGCATTTGACTCTACTATAAATGACTATGTATTTCCAGTGTAAGCCAGCTGTCACAGCCACAGGCTTTTGAAAACAAACTACACTTTACAGGTCTGGCTTTCTGAAGATCCCAACAGCAGCTAGTCCACAATCAAAGCTTACCTCCCAAGCTTTATCCTATCATTACCGAGCCAGTGCTGTGAGAACAGTGTGAGATGGCAAAATTACAAAAAATTGTTTTGCACATAGTCTGTTCCTGCTGTTTTACAAGACTCACAAAACGAGCACAGCGAACATCTGCTAGTGGTTCACAAAATCTACTCCTCTGTATTCACTGTAATTTAACCAGTGAAAGCCCATAAAATGGATAGCATAAACAGCTCTACACACATCCCAAACACTGTGTTGCCTGCAGAAGACTATTAGATCCAGCTGCTTTTGCCATTTTAAGAAAGACGGTGGGGCAGCAGATGCTTCCCAGTTTGCACTAGGAAGAAAGAAACATGACTCTAATGAGGATTGTGTATTACTAAAAGGTAGGACAAATGACCAGTTCCAGCCTACTTCTGAAAGACATGTAGAGGAGGAAAAGCACTTAAATCACATTGAACAAAAATGGTAATGCACAACTTGTTATGTCAGAATGAGCTGGTAAAGTTTATGACGTGTGTGAGTGCAGCCAGAACACAAACACCTTTGTGTTTCCATAGCACGTCGATAAATGAGTTGCAGAAGCATGTTATCTGCCAAAATGAGAAAATCAGCCTTTGACCAAAACAATTATGTGCCTTAAACTGAATGTGCCTGAAACTGATCCTGAAGGCAAAGAGACTTAAGTTTGGTTCTGAAAGGGAAGGTCCTCTGCAGGAAAATCCTCTTATGGACTTCAGTCTTCTGACTCCAAAGCCGGAGCAGGCTGCTCTGCCATTAACAGCATAAGCAGGAAAAAAGGCAACAATTCTGTCACCAAGATACCTAAGTCCAGTCTGGGACTAGACATAATCAGCAACATTTTCAATTGTGGTATACAATGAATTAAAACAAGCTCACAAGCTTGTACTGCTTGCTAATTTTTGAGGGTTTTTTCAGTTTGTGGAGATCTTTAAGAGTATTATCAACATTTTAACACCAACAAGAAAAAAAGCTCCTGTTGTCCGAAGTACTAGGAATGCTTATGAATAAAAGTTAAGCATCATATGGCCAACACCTGCCTGCTGCAAGAACACTCCCCAAATCTGCAGCTTCTCCCTGCCATAACAGAACACTGATACAAGGATAATATAACCTAGGTCTTACCTAAACAAGTTGTCAAAAGAAATACCTATTTGACAGCTATCAAGCCTCAAGTAAAAGTGTGAGTGAATACCATGCCCAGGTGGTTAAATTGAGGTCCTCTCTGGCCAGTGGCTGTCTTGGGGTGACTGTATGGTTTGATATTTTTATTATTTGGTTTTTTGCTTACAAATGGGTCTTCTGCTTTTAAAACTACATCCGGGAGCGAGAGAAGGAGAAGCTGAGAAAAGCGGCGGCGCGCAGTTTGTTTTGAAAAAAAACTTTACTTTAACTTTTTTAAGAATTTTTTTTCCCGAGTTTTCCACTAACAAGGGTTGAAAAACAGGCATGCATGAGAATACATTTATATGCATCTGTTAGTTTGCATAAATTATCTTGCCAATATAATGCAAGCCACACAGAGTATTTCCAGGAGCGGAGGAAATGGATTCTCAGTTTGAAGCATAAAGGTCTAACCCTGAGCACGGTGGTGACACACTATCTCTTGGCAGCAGAAAAAGATGGGAATGGGAGTGTCACATCTGCCTGCTAAACCCTGGCCTCCCCTCAGCTGGGCCCTGAGCTTTTGATATGGGATTTGGTGGAGGTTTGTAAGTCACGCTGAGGCCTCTATTGACACTGAAATACACAATCACACCTTATCAATTGTAGTTAAAGGGAGAACTTATCTCAGAAATGCTGGTTACTCATCTGAAAAACTATTTGTGCTGATGTTACAGATGAGGAAGGCTAGTGTGACACAAGAGTGGTATTGTTGTAGAGTGTATGCTTCCCACAGCACAGAATGTTAATCATTATAAACTTTTGTTTTCTCTGAAGAACAACACTGAAATTGCCAAACAGTAAAATGAAGAATAATGTGTATGCTTTGCTGAAATTCACCTTAATCTTATCAAAACCACACTGTGTCTTTCTTTTAGGAAAGTGTTTCACAATATTTCGCATACTGTAACCAACAACTGCAGATTTATTGCAATTTTTCTTCTGAAGAGGTATTTTCAGCCTGACACTTGATGAATTACCTGTTAAAAATTTCAGGGTCATGCGTTTTTTGTGTTGCTCTAAGTTAAATATTTTCCTTATAATTATTGCTGCAGATTCAGTTAAACAATGCGCTCACCTTTTACCCAGTTTACACCTTTTCTCAGAAGCTGGAGAATCCTTTTTCATCTCTGTTCATTTACATCAACTTGCCACTGTAGCTTTGGGCTTTTCTGCTACTAAAAATTTAAAAGGGTATCTAATGATTTTTAAAAAACCACGATAATTGAAATTTATGTGATAAAACTGTGCTGGATTCAGCTGAATTATTTTTACTTATGCTTCTAAAAGGGAATGCAAATATGGAATAACATGAAGCATTCATCTCATAGTGCCACTTTTAAATTCTACGGCCATTGAATAGCCATTTCCTAGTGAATATGAAGTGATTAAACATCTGTCTGAACTGTTCAGCCTGAAGCATACAGGTTCAAGGAATGGTTGAACTTTCTTTCAAATGCAGTTAGGAGATCACTCACAAGTCATTGCAGACATATAGTTTGAGTTGTTACTCCATTTTCTTATGCTATAGTGGTGCAAATCACCCCAACTCAAAGTTTTATAAGACAAGTGCACTCCAGAGGCTATTTTTTACTCCTGAATGCATACATGGTTTCTAAATCATTATATAGGTAGGGAAAGATTTGGACTCTCCAGATGGGTTGCTGCTAACAGTGGGAAGCCTCCTGTGCAAGGTTGCTGTCAAAAAGCAGCACATAACAGCTAATGTGGTTTTAGAAGTGAATGCACATAACTTTCAGAATCAGCGAATGCCGTAATAAAATGTGATTACTACCTATAACCTCAGTAATAAAATGCTACAAAGTTCAAGAAGAAATGATTTAATATTAACTATGATTGTTCCAGCTCTTTACTAGAAACCTGTGTGTTATAAAAATTTCTAGGTGAAGGCAGGGAGCGATCTTTACAAGTCTGTGTTTAGTTAAATGACTGTCCTGTTTCCATCTAGCTCTAGCGTGACGGGAATATAAATCTGTCCAAGTTTGGTAGCGCTTTACATTTGTCTTGATTTAAAAATGAAAAGAAATACAAAAATACTTCAGTGTGTGCCTTTCCCTGCTCCTTTACAGCTTGTACAGAGGCTGTTACACAAATGCAGTTGTACTTGGAATGTTTCTCTGTGTGTGCGCATAACTCCTTCTCAGTAACTTCTGAATCCACCAGTCAGAGCCAGAATATTTCAACAGGAAGTTTTTCTATCCAAAATATTAAGTTCCTATATGCTTTATGTGAATAAGTGTCCACACAGAGGAAAGTAACTGCTGAATACCATGCTGAAAGAAAGGTTAATGTGCTCACCCTTTATTCAACAGCAGGGAACTGAGAAAGAGGAAGAGAGAAGGACTAAAATGCTTCATTAACTCTCTGCTTATGGAACCGTTGATATTTGGAAGATCAAACCACTTTGGAATTTTTTAGAGGACATAGACAAGGAATTTATAGCACAAAGCAACATTTGAGAAGTCCCACACTTTTTTACCCTTCCAGACGGTGCAAGGGTGAATGTGTGGTGCCCGTGCTCTGAAAGGCGTGCGGTGTTTCCCGCTTAGGAAATGCAGGCAGGGAGAGCGATGGCTTTGCCACAGCTTCTCCACTCACATGCCCCTGGACAGCTCCTTGTGAGATCACTGCGAAAGAGAGGATCAAAGCAGCACTGCCCAGCCATTTCCCAGTTTAAGAGCTGATCTTCCAGAGAGTCAAAATACTTAAACAAAAAGCAGCCTTGAGCATCAGTTCACACTCATCCTGTTTTCTTGCAAGAGCAGAGCACAAGGTGCCTGAGTCTGGGGGCCTCAGACTGCTGAAGGAGTAAGGGCAGGCAGCAGACAGTGATCCTACTAAAGAATAAGATCTCTCTTATGGATCTTTGGACTCCATTTAGAAAGTATTCCCATCTATTAAGGAGAAGGTAAATGACCAATCTCATTTCTACAAGCATCACATGAAAGGGCTGTTACAACAAACTTTCTGTGTAGATGTATCTATTATATAGTGCGTCAAATGCGATACATAGCACTCCTATTTCTTCTCCTTTTCCTCACATTTATCTCTGTGAAAACTGCATGAAAATGACTTGGTATTTCACAGTCAGCATTATTTCTGATGAATTATAAATGTGTTTTTCTTAGGTTCTCTTTTGGGTGGTTGTGGGTTCGTGTTTTTTATTTATTTAACTGAAAACAACAGAAGTATTTCTTTTTAGTCCCAACTGAAAATTTTGCTTACAATGCAGTTTCTTGCCTCTCAAAGTGAAAGATAAGGAAAGGAGAAAATTAATTATTCTTGGCATCTGTTTCACAGAGTGAAGGAGGTGCCTTCTTTAGCACTGGACCCATAGAATTTACCTTCAAAATCCTACTCCTGTGAGTATTTCTACAGACGTTAGTACAGCCTAAGCTTATGCGTAGTTCGGTCTAGTATTTTAAAAGAATTAGATAAAGCTATGTATTTTATGTAGCAATTTTGGTACTAGAGCTGTGTTGATCCCTTGAATTTCTCTGGAAATACACCTGTTTTTTCTGATGTCAACAAAATAACTGCAAAATTGTGTTGGACCATATTCTTAACTCTTAACTTGTGTGAATATCAGTCCTTTGACTTGCAATAAAATCAGAATTAGGCCCAACTGATACATTGTTAGCCTTGCGGGGCTGATCTGCTTTTTAGGCTGCACAGTGGTGAATCAGAGGACAAGACTGAGTCCAGTAAACTTTATGGTACTGCTGGTGAATTTATTCTTAATATATTCAATCAGTAGTTTCACTCTATTGTAGAGCAGCCTATGATTGAAGTCTCTGTGGTCTTCTCCAAGTCACACATATTTTAGCATTATCTGAAAGGATTTCTAATACATAATGTTCCTTTCCTGTTTGGTGATTCATTGGCTAAATTATGATTTCATTTTTCTTACAGTTACTATATTGTAATTATTGTTCCAGCTGACAGTTATTCTAAGAATCTACAGGTAAACTTTACCTCCTACATTAGCTCTCATTTGTAAAATTTCTTAGCTATCAGCAACATCAAATCTCAACAGAGATGAATGCAACATATGGGGTAGGTTGTTAATATTAACGGCAAAGTTCTGGTATGAACTATTATTTTTGACAAAATAAATATTTTATTAAAACTCAATCAAGTAGGCATCATATGGAAAATATTTTTAACTTGTGACACAAGACACGTGCTAATTTCAGAAAGCAATGTTTAATATGGTAACAGGCAAGCAGAGTAATTTCTCAACACACTTAGGGTCCCATTCTTTAAAGTGCTGCATGCCCCAGAACACTGTTTTCTGCATGAGTTTTTAACAGGAGTTACTTAAATCAGCTCTTGTTTAAATTACACTATGTGGTTACTCTTCTGTTTAACAGGGTTCATGTTTACTCCCAGTACAGCTGTTAAGTGGGTATGGAGTATGGGAAAAGGGCAAGCCATAAATGAAGTATAATCTTACTCTCTTTTAACAGGTGACACCTACAAATGTTAGTTTGTGTACACAGTGTGGGACCATGTTCACAATTACACTGATGGGAATATGCAAATAATCTTCTGAAGTCATGGCTGAAAAGAAGTTACTTTAGCATGAGAGCAGTGTAAATGATAGAACAATTTTCCAGGCGAGTATTAGTGACAGTCAGGATTGGCAAACCACACAAAGAATCCAATACGTTAAATGTTTCATACCATTTGTTGTTATCAGCATATCAGTAGTTTTTTTACTTTAAATGTTCTTTATCTTTTGATTGCACGGCACTGAAATCTTTTTCAGCAATTAAAATATATTGGTTTATATTTTACTTTTCATGATCCTGTTAAAACTTTTGACAGACATCCAACTATGGAAAGGCAAGTATTTCCTTCTGCCCATACTTGAATCAGGGAAACATAAGAATCTAGAGTCTCCAGACTGAGAGCTGGACACAGAGTCACCTGTAATACACCTTTGGCAATAGAGGCTGGAGTTACTGTGGAACACTGCACTTGCCATACAAATGTATTCCACTGTGTTTTCCTCTGATTTGTAGTAGAACAGCCAGAAAAAGCCCCAGCAAAAGCAGTAAGAAATCACAAGAAACAGTATCTTCAGTCAAGATGTGAAAGGAGATGGTATACTGATGAAGAAAAAATACAGAAATGTTGTCTTACATCCTGAGGGCTGCAGCAGTAACAGTAAGTCACTGGGGCAGAGATTAAATGAGAAAGAAGACCCAATGCTAACAGAGAAAATGAAAGAAAAATCAGCCTTATGAATGGGGGTTGTCATGTATTAAACCAGTATCCATCTGACTTGATAGAAAAAATTGCTTAAAAACACTACAAAAGGAAGCTGAAGACATACGAGAAGGTTGTGGAGGTGTAGTGATGCATGATCCAATGAGGTACACGGGTATGATCCAAAACACTTACTACTTCTCTTTTTATCCTAAAAGCATTGCAGGAGGCTCTCAGCGTGCACTACTACCATCTAGCTAAATCCTTTCAACTAGGAACATCATCTTCAAAAAAATTACCCCCTTTCCTGAAAGAGCCAAGTCTGAAAGAGCAGGCAGAGCCACGCTATTAAAAGTCACAGGAAGTCCTGATTGAATGAATGTTTAAGGAACAGGCAAGTGTGTATTAAAATGTTGTTTTCCATTCATCCTTTCATTTAGCTTTGTTTCATTTATTCCTACTTCCTGTTTCCTGTAGTCTAATTTGGAAATCTCTGAAGTATCATTAAAATAAGATAGTCACAACTCTGCTCAGATCCCATATTGTCATTAGCTCTGCAATTAGGATTAATATTAATTTATAAAAATATCTTTGAAGATACTGGTTTTATTTGGGTTGTTTGCTATGTTGATGAGAGGAACTTTTGCAGTTCAGAACACAGAATGAGTAGGAACCTTATAGGCAAAAATGACCATGGATTGTGACACAAATCAGTCAGCCTCTGACTTCTCTGCTGTCACAGCTGTCCACAGGTATCCAAATTGTGAGTCCCTAAATTGGGTTCCTATATGTCTGCAAACAATAGAAGATTAGCTGTGTGTTTAGGAAAAGTGGAGAGAATATGTACATCTAATTTATCAGGTTTTTCTTAGCATGTTTCTGAATGACAGCTGGGATGATGAACAACAAAATCAGGCTGCTCTAATTGCTTCCCATTCACCCATGAGTGCACCACACCACAACTACAGGAGCTAAGTTTCAATCAGACTGGGAGAGGCTTGGTCAATGGGCAAGAGCTTGCAATAAAATGGCAACATTTTCTTCAAAAAATAATTTTTTGCATTGCTTATGTGTCTGGCAATCTACTATTAATCTAGGTCTAAGTACCAGTTACTTTGGTTTGTAATTAGGTTTAATATAAATTTTATTACTGAAGATTTGACATGACTAAAAGATTACTATAACACCCAAATGTAAGAAGGTTTGTTGTTTAATTCCAGATTTATCCCACTTTTACCGAAGTAGAGCGCATGACAACTCTGCCTCTAATAAGTTTTTCTGAGTTGTATTAGAACTTTTAAAAACGTGGCTACTTAAATCTATATCAGGGCAATTTTCCTGGTATGTAGAATAGATTGAATGATTTAAAAGTATAAATGAATGCAAGATTAAAAAAATATTTAGCATCATGTCACTGACAGGTAATGGATTGAATTCTCTCTTTGGCTAGTCTGCCTGAGGGTCTGTTTCTTTTAGAGTATAAGGTCTTTAGGGAAGGGACTGACTATTACTGTCTTTAGGCAGTATCTGTTTATGTTACCATAAATCAAACAGCAGAAAAGGGTCGCCTGACTGCATGGAACATACATGGACACTTCTCTGTAAATAATCTAAACTGCCAGCCTGCAAAATAAACCCAGAATGTCCAGTTAAATAATACAACAAGATATTATTAGTGAAACTCACTGTTTCCTTACATAAATATAACCATCAGCTTAACACCACGAGGATATTTTGCTCAGTAATTTTTGCACTGTAGCATAATCATATAACCCGACATCCTATGTAACCATGAAATACCAGTACCAATAGTTACGGCATTATACCTTATCCTGAGCTTGGATAGTGCACAAGAAATTCTTACATTATGAATGTCTTCAAGACTGATTCTGCAATTCATATGCAGACAGAAGTACAAAAATGCCTGGGTTTCAACAAGAAGCTTCAAGGAGCCAGTCCTTACTTTTATCTGTAAAGCCTTTGATAATGCACATATTTTTAAAGTACACCCTAACATAAGCCAACTTCTAAATTCAGCTTCTTGCGACAACCCCTTTTATATTTCCTCTTGTATGAGCACACACTGCACCAAAATCCAATAAACTGTATCAAATATATGCATTTTGCAAATATATGACTATTTGATAAGTGGAGTTGAATCTGTTGGGTTTTTTTTTTGTTACTTTTAGCAAATGAAGTACGTGCATAGTTTGGTTTTTAGCTCACATGTTGCATGCAAATTGCCTCTTTCTACAGTGCAATGCGCATATGAAGTTCTCCGAGATATCTGAACTAGATTCACTGTAAGTACTTATCCAGAATATGCAATTAAAATGTAATTCATTTCTAGATATCATCAATATTCTGTCATTGCAAAAGGGGAATGGACCAGGTGACCCATGAAGTCTATTCCTACCCTCATATCTATTATGATTACCTTATATTAGTAAAATTGCTTTTTAAGGTCACTTATATGTCATGGTTCCCTTTACACAAATATTTGGTACATTTGGCCATTTATGTGTATTTTTTCCAGCTCTGTTTAGAATGGATTCAGTACAGGCAGAGCGTCAAATGAAGGGAAAACGTGATATTTTGCTGTAAATAATTAATAAAACAACGTTATGACACTTATTCCCCGTGAGGCACCCAGATAATGAGCCACCCAAATGAAGCAGTGAAAACATGCACTTCCCCTGCCATGGGTGTGCCCCTGACAGACTCCTCAGGGTCACAAACCCATCAATCTCTTTTCACACATGAGCTAATCAATTCAAAGAGGGAAGTGCCAATGAGCTATTAGATCAATATGGTGAAGTATGGAGATTGATCTCATCCCAGAGTGACTACATTAACAGACTCGTCAGTGTGACCTCTGCCCTGCGGCGCACATTATACAGGATTGCAAGTCTGAGATCTGAATGAAGACCTCAGGTCATTGCTTTTAATAATCTGCTTTGCTGAAAGAATTAAAAGTAAATCTGTAAAGGGATGACTAATGAAAATATGAAGTGCTTTCTGCTCCTCTAGTCTTGGAATGCTTGCAGAAATCACACCAGCTTTTCACAGCAGCCGACAGCATCGACTGTCTCACACAGGCACCTGCTCAGCCGTGCTAGGCTATCGGCATTTGAGAGAACAGTTTAATACAGCCAGTGAGAGAGAGCATGCTCTCCTGCCACAGAAATTAATAAATGGAACCAAATACAAAATTATAAGAAGTACTATAAGAAGTAGCTGTGTCAAAATCACTTAAAGTCTTGGCTGAACTGCCAGACCGAGAGCTGAGCTGGAGTCCTGGTGGTCTGAATTATTTAGCTGGTTTAAGAGGGATGGCAGGAGCTGCCACCGTTGTGGAAGTTTCTCAGAGTGCTGCCATGCACTGAGTGTTCCTTCACCAAGCAAAACGTTCCCAGTACTTGCATTAACTCAAGGTCCAGCCCTGGGAGTCAGTCCGTTTTCAGTTAGGCCAGAGGCCAGTGACTTTGGGGAGAATTGATCTGATCAGAGGAGCCTGGTTCACAGAATTTACGAGCAATGCATGCATACATTCTATAATACTCTGCTGTCCCTCAATCAACCTGTGCTGGTAAATGCCACCAAGTCTGTAGGAAGTCTGTACATGAAGTGACCATATGTAATACTATAAGCAACCATTTCAGGCGTCTCATTTTAAAGACTCGTTCTTTTCATATATAATTTCAGAGATGCTGAAAAAAAAGTACACTTTGTTGTCTCAGACCATGATATTAATATTGTTAATATTTTTAAACTCTGAATAATTTCACTACAATGAAACATTTATGTATATAACACACTTTTAATACTGTATTTTTATTATACTGAACATTTTTATTGTTCATTGTATAATTGAATCAATGAATTAGGAAAAGGTTACTAAAAAAGGATTAATGCATTTTTAATGAAATGGAATGATATAACTTCTGTTAGTCACTGAGAATAATGGCAGATCTATCAGGTTTATACAGATAAGAGCTTTGTGAGTTTATCTGAAAGCCCACATAATGGCCCTCATTTAGCTGTAACCTAGAAAAACAGCCCTAGCAATCCTATTCAGGATTTTAATTCATTGTTTATGTATATGATCTCTCTTCTGCCTTGTGATCAGATCACCTGTCTAATGATGCAAATATGAATCTCTTTAGCAGACACATCTATTTCCAGTTGTAAAACACTTACTGAAAACAATGCTCTTTGAAAGTCTAAATGGAAGAACCAAGCAATACAATACCACTGGGAAATGTTTCTGAACTCAGGCTAACAGATAGGGAAACCAGTGAGAACCCTGCACATTAATAGTGAGAACGTGAACATTTCAATTCTCACACAGCTCAAATCCTTAATTAGCACACCACCTTAAATTATAAATACCTTTTGGGTAGAAACTACTATGCTTAAAGATATCCCTGTAGAAAATCCTTATTTTGGTATAACACTGATTGAAATGTTAACACTGTACAAGTGTCATATAGAAAACTGTAACAGCAGTTGCAAACTTGGTTCTGAATCCTACAGAGATATTGTGATCTTTGCAACCTAGCATTTAATTTTTGATTACTTTGCAATGGATATAAAAATAGATAACAGAAGGTTATATTAGTACAAGATATACTGGGAAGGAGCGACTTTATAATGACACCCTTAGAAATATATTTGCATTTTTTCAGTTGAAAAAACTGAAACTTTCAGTTGAAAACTGAAAAAACATAATGATTACATATACTTGATTACATATACTTGATAACATAATGATTCTAGCGTTTTTCCTGCCTTCCAATAGAAACTGAGAGTATACAGAACATGTGCGGTACAGAAGATGCTGCCGTATTGCTCAAGAACTTGTGTGAATTCTGTGAGACCGCATAATTCACAGTGGTGAACCACAGTTAAATAAATCTCACCACCAAAATGGGCATACTTTTTCCTACCACTATGTTGTGGTTTTTACATCATGTCCTTTCCAAACAAACTTCTATAATAGAAGTGTTTTAGATCCAGAAGGCGTTTAAAATCCTGATATTATATTTGTATCTTTCCACTTGTAAAACAAGGAACTTAATACACATCCAACCGTACAGATCTCAGAAGGACTTTGATTCAGGAAAGCACTTGTCCTGACCTCACTGATGGGAAGCTGATGCTTATATATTTTCACTAGAATGAGGGTGTTTCTCATGAACAGGGCCAAGGGTAAGTAAACTTATAGCATATACAGAACTAAAATACCTTTTCCGTAAATAATAATAATATCTTTTTAAAATTCAGTGCCTCGCACTCAACAAGCGCTAGAAGTAAATGCTGCCTCCCAATGGAAACATAAAGTTTGTTTCCCAATAAAATAAACCACAGAATTTCTAGTCCCATTGTTTTAACATACTTCTAGTAATAAAAGAACAATTTTCATGCTGGATTTCACAATAAAATGTTTTGGTTTATGAATTTTCATACCAGTGGACTCACAATGTACTTCTGGAGTAAGGCAGATGTCTTTTCCCTTTAAAAACCACTACTTGAAAACTGGTCAGAAATATGAGCAAGCAAAATCGGCATAGTGCTGGAGTTCAAACAAGGTCATGAAGTTCATGAGAAATACAGTTTATCTTATGATTCTGCAATTTACCATACAGCTCCACAACTCATAATTGCAATATCACTGTCACACGTGCTATCAACAGATGCATCTGTCTGGTCACAGAATCTGTGGCTGCATTAGGGATATCTGCTAGTGGCATCTATTTAGATGCTTGTTATGTATCTGAGTGTAAATAAGTAATACACATTATTTTATAGTCAGTGAGACATGTCACCAACTTCTTTGTAACACAGGAATGTATTTAAAAAAAAAAACCTACTTCTAATTCCACTGTAAGCAAGAGCTTATAGGCAGAGAACATTTCTGAGAACTTTCAGAACAGAAAAATAATCTTATGGGAAAGTTACAATAGATTCAAAATACATGTCTAGAATCTAAATGCTTCCTCAGCCTTGACAGAATAAATAATAAACACTTTCTAGGTAACTACTGCAGCTCTTTTGATAACATATATATTAATAAATTAAAAATGTCTGTAGATTGACAAGTGTTTTGTGGGCTTATACTGGAAAGCCAATAGCTAATTATGAAAGCCTGACTTGACTAATCAATTATTCAGATGAACATTAGGTGCCTATTATATGCGTAAACATGGGAATTATATTTCCCCTAAGTAACTTTCTACAATAACAAATCCAAAACATGCAAATTTGAAACAGACAGAAATGGCACTATTATGCCCTTATTGCACATGCAGAACTCCCACTGAATTATTCAGGGAACAGTGAATCGGGAGCCTCGGTCTTCTGACTCTGAGCAGCACAGCAATAGCAGCACATGCCATGTAGTATTTGTTATGCATGTAATATTGATTTAGCTCGTTCTTGCTGGTCATGTTTCAAATTCATTTCATGTTTAGGAGATAGCGAAAAGGAGTAGTATCTCTGGTTTGATATTTGCAATATATTTTTATGCCTGTTGAACACGAGATTATCTGATAAATTAATAAGACCATATCTTTTGAGTGCAGGAAGAATAAGCTTTTGAAAATGAGCACAAGTGAGGTAATGAACTGTGTTTTGAAAAGATTTATACTTGCTACATTCCCCACCTCCTGTACTTAAAGACTGGGAGAGCACTTGTATTACAGAACTGATTCACTTCTGTTTCTTTAAAGCACAAACCACAACAAAGTAATGCATAATTGTCCTTTGCATTTAGAAAAGACCATGCTCTTAAACAGCATACAGCAACAGGGAAACCAGAAATAGATGTGACCAGACACCTGCTGACAAACAGTGACAAATCCCACTGACACCGCAGTGACCCCCAGTTAGTCAAGATTTAATTAAGGAGTATAATTAAGTCAGTGGAACAGAACACTAATGAGTGGTGTTTTTTTATATGGGTAATTACACATAAGAATACAAAGCAAGCTAGACCCCTACATATATCATTAAAATGAACAGTATAGAATGACAACCGAGGCTTAAATATTTTTGTTTTTTCTCTGCAATAATGCAGGCTGAAACACCCTATCTTGTCAAGCATCTGTAACATGCTAACAAATGCTCCTGGCCCAGACCTGCATGTGTCTAAGCATGTTGGTATATGCTGGTATGTCTAAGCATGACCTTGGTGGCACAATGCGCATGGCTATTGCTACGCATGCATGGGTCTGCCAGGCTCTGTCTGTCACTGTGTTTGCCTGTGCTTGTACTGGGCAGGGGTCACTTGGGCTCCTTTTGTAACAAATGACATTCTGTTGCTATTCTCTTACAAGTAACACAGCCTCTGGACTTCATTTATCACGAGTGTTGATTACAAGGAAGACATAGGTTACAAATTGTTCCTATGATTATCTGCACGTTGGGCACAATATACCTTTACAATCAAATGACAGAGATTTCTTATAGCAGATCCAGATCCAGTTCTATGGAATTTATTTTGGGAATCTTCAGGCAGTTGAACGAAATAGCTGAGATATCTCTGACTACATGGTATTTGCTTATATTTGCTTATATTTCAAACAGAAAAGTATTGTAAGGTAGATTTACTAGACCAACATTTTAAACCAGGGTGGAAAACATCATAATGAATAATGATGACAATGGTAGGAGAAAAACAACTTTCCTATGGTCTTGAAGATTTAAAAGAATGCCTGTGTAGTTTGGGGCCAGCCCTCTGCTGGGATTACTCTATCTGCTCCCAGCTGGTAGCTTGCAGTTCATGACAGCCTTTTATCCATTATCAAAGCAACAAGTGGAAAAGCAGATCCTCCTGCCTGCTAGGAACTCTGTTCCATTCTCTCTGTAGAATTTCTGCTTCTAAATCTTTCCTTTTAACAAGTCCTCAGATTTCCTTCCTACGGCTGCAGGAGACACTGAATATCGCTCAAGTTTCTAACTCACTTGTCTAACTTAAACTCAGCAGAACACTAAAGGAAGAAAGAATAATTGCACTGCACCAGCACATTTTCTACAGGAACTGCCTGAAATGCAGAATGAGCCCGATCTTGCTCGCACTGGAGCGCTGAGAGTTCAGCAGCTGAGTTCAGTGACAGCAAAAGAATAATCTAATTACTCAAACAACATGGTACCAATATAATGCTTTTACAAGTTATGTAAGTACAAGTTTTACTGTTGCAAAAACAAAGCAAACAAGCTGCATTGAAACGTATGACATACATCCTGCATTTACATTGTGTTTTCAGTAGCACAGGAAAAATTAAAAAAGGTAGAACTAGGAAATATTTAAGTATAATTAATTCTTTCAAGCAAAATCTATCTACTGAAACTGAACAGTTATTTGTTATTAAAACAAATCTAAATGAATATATTTTATATAGTAGAAATATACATCCCACTTTTCTTAAATCATGCTGTCATGGAGTAACAGATCTTAGAAACACAATCCTATAACAGTAACTACAATCAGGTAAAAACCAACAGAATTTAACAAGCCATTATATACGCTACGTTAAACAAAAATATATGTTACGGTTTTCAGGATTTTTTTGTTAAACACTTTGGTTTTTAAACAGATTTTCCCATAATTTGTGGCAGTCATGCAGTGACAGAAGATGCCATGGGAATGCTATCGTGGCAGTGAATCTGGGGCTTGCTCTCTCTCTGAACCAAGGCCTTTGCCACCAGGCTCTTCTGTGCATGCCAAGGTGCCCCTTTGAGCTGGCCACAAGAGATGGGGCAGGGCCAGGTCCCACCAGTGCTGTGCCCTGCCCGCAGCACAGTCCTGTCACACTGAGCAGAACCGGCTCTGGGGCCTCTGGTGCTTTGCTGAGACATGGGCAGTAGCATCTCATTTTCATGAGCTGCCTGAGGTAAACATTCCAGAGAAGAACTCAAAAATTTCAAGATATGGAGTTACTATCTTAGTTTCTTCCCCATAAGCTGAAGCACTTGCAAAAACCCTAACAGAACTGTAACATAATAAACCAAGGGAGGTCATAAAAATTGTGCAAATTATTTCCCCATTTTCATTTTTCTGCAGGCATATGCCAGTATAAAATAGGGGGTCAGCAGGAGTGACTTCTGCCTGGGCTGCAAACACAGGAGTGCATAATGGGTCCTCGACATCTTCTGCCCCATTTTCGTCCCCGCGAGGCTGCCCCTGCCCAGCCGCGTATGAATGAACAGAAGTGCTTTTCATCCCCCACTTGCCTGGCGCTTCAAAAGGAACTACGAAAATAGCAGCAACAAAAATCCAGCCGCCTGCCAAAAGGCCCGCACACGTCCCATTCTCACAGGCATGCGAAAGGTTGGAGAGCTCAGCAAAATTTTTATGTACGGGAGCAGGCCCAAGGAAAACTCACACGCCATAACCAATTGTGGACAGAGGATCATCTATCAGCAGACAAATGCAGGAACTCCAGAATGTCTCTCCTCAAATGAAATAATATATCTTTGAAAGCCAATGCCCGTTTTAGGCCTGAGGCCCATATATCAAGCCTGAGAGGCTTGTGGATACGCTCCAGGGCCATTAACCTTCCACCTGTTTCCCCTTGTCCTTCAGGATGAGACCCTGCCCTTGATTTTACTCCCTTCCCCTGTTCATCTTCCGACAGAGTGTAAATGTAAAGCAGAGGGCCTGCGAAATAATTCAAAGGCAATGGACCAGGGACATGGTTACAAATCTCTGCCACTGGCACTGTGACTTATGCAGGCAGTTTGTCACACATGAGCCAGGTGACCTCTGTGACATAACAGAGAAAAATATCGCCCGAGATCAAAAGATGAGATTCAGAGCACTCTAAGTAACTCTGGTGTACGCAGCCGCGCTATGCGGTGGCCAAGGGGTTCCTCTCTTCCCAGTGCTGCTCGCTCCGCTCACTAGCGGGCAAGACACACTCCTGCTAATTTCAGTAATCTCTTTTTCTCTCGTCTCTTTGGAAATCTTTGCTGTAACCTAAACATCAGCATTTGTCTCCTTCTGAAGCCCCTCTTTTTCAAAAAAGGTAATTAAATTGACAAGGAGAGACAGCAAAGTGTCATTCAGCAGATAAAAACTAACACATAAAAAGCAGCATGATTGAAAATGCTGGATTAGTCACTTTTGCAATCGGGTCTATTTTAATCAAGTAATTTTTGAAATTTTAAGTAGTACTGAAACTTTGTATGAGAACATGATGTCTCTAGTATTGCAATGAGAAGTCTTCAAAGTCTAAAACATTTATTGGGATTCAACTGTCATGATGGTAAAAATGAGAGTAGACTTAGTATTAAAAATTATGTAATAACACAGATAACACACTTCCGTACCTATTAATATTTTACAAAGAGATATACTACAGAATCAGAATAACAGTCACTTGAAATAAACCCAATCAGATTGATTTTTTAAAAAAATCTTGAACTCATTTTTCAAGCTGTGTGCTACATAGGAAGTTTCCCAGCTGTTTTGTACATTCAGGACTCTCTGCTGGGTGCAGACAAAAGACTAAGGCCTAATGCAGTGTTTCTCTTTCACTCCCCGTAACCTAATGGTATGTCTGGTATGGACATTTAATTTTGTCTATTTCATAAATTAAAGAAAACCCACAACTGTCACAGTATCCCTGGCATGATGAAATGAGAAATGCAACTGTAGCTAGATCAGCCTAAATCCCATTCTAATCCTAAATCACTTTGGCACTTGCCAACATGTAGTTGATGAAAAACTCAGTTTGACCCATGAATGTATATAAAAATACACTTATACAGACACACACACAGAGAAATTCAGCACATTGATTACAAGTGTGCTAAGTGTTACCTTATCAGCTATTTCATCCTGCTTCATCCCATGCCGACTTGGAAAATTTTGCAGTGTTCAAGCTCTTACTCAAAATCACCTCGTGTTCAACTACGGAAATATATCTAAATTCACTAAATCTAAAAGTATAAAATAATTTGGACGATGGATAGGTCTTGAGGCTAAATCATGCAGCAGTTACAAAGAAACGCACAGCTGAAAATCATTTAACGTTTCCCGTTGACTAAAACCTGACGTACAGCAGTAAACCACTCTGTTGCAGAATGCTGCAACAGTAAACACAGTAAATGCAAAATTAGTATTACGAAAAGATTACTGGGAAGTGTTACCACATGCATTTGTAAAAATAAGACAGCTGTTTGATTTTATAGTGCTAAAATCTTTTGCTCTTGTTCGGGCCGTATGATTAAACACACATTTTCCTCTTTTTAATATCTCTAAAGAAAGTCTGTCAGAGATACAACAGTCAGCAATTACAGGTCAGTTTTGTCACCAGTTTCACTGAACTCCAAGTCAAATCCCAGATGTCTTCATTTTTGAAAATACCTAGTGTTACTTTTTCAAGTAAAATATAGGTGTTATAACCAAGTTTTCTGGCAGTCAGATCTTTCGCTCTTTTACACTCCTACTGAATATATAAATTTGTATTTAGACTGGGTTTTACTTAGGCTTTCTGCGTTTTTTTTTTAATATATTTGATGTATCCCTGAAAAAATTAATATTTAATTTAAAAAGCACCTAATCCAATCCATTGCCTTTTACAGTAAGTATGATCTAGTGCATCTGCTTTTGTAATATTCATGAAATCTGGAAATCAAGGCTAGGCATCATATGCTACCATCATATGCTAATAGAGGATTTTGCTCATTTGAGTGTTTGATCAGTTTTGAATGCCCAAATGGCCTATTAGAATTTCCAAGACATAAACTACTTAAAAATGTTATTAAATGTATAAAAATACTATTATATGGATATAATAAATTTTAATTTTCATAGATACACACTCAGATATGCATGAAATAATTTGTCTCATTTACCTCCTGCCATGTGCTTTTTGTGTAAATAGCTACTGAGCAAATATTTTATAAAATTGAAGGTTAAATTACCCTGGTTCTAAAGAAGATAATTTGACTCTTGGTTATAATATAACAGAATGTCTTGTCTTGAGGAAAAAAGCCTTAAATTAATTGGTTGACATAGTACACAGATGATACAAGCCCAGTTAATTGTATTTTTGAATGCCTGTGCCTCCCTGATTCAGGCATTTAAAACAAAATAAAGCAAGGAGTATTTAACATTAACAGTAATTTAACAAATGATAATAATTTGGGGCATGAATCATTCCTTACATTCCTTCCCAGCTACAGACAATTTCTGTTGGGAAAAGTGCCATATAGTATCGACAGTGACAACAAATTGTATTGTCCGGTGAACATCTGTTTCCGACTCCCACACTGATACTGCAGGTTGGCTACTTCTGATTTAGTCTTCACAGCCTGCCCAGCCACAGAGGAACTGGAAATTACTGGTACGTTCAACTTTTATTATTGGAACACAGGAAAACTTTATCGTCATGCTGGGAAGTTCTGTGTCTTTTGAAATATTGGAAGGAGGATTATGTGAGCACAGAAAGCTGCATGCGACAGACAGTTCTTATGAAGAAGGAGAGAAGTGGCTCCTTTTCATTGTGTCTGTCCATGCACGTGTATGAAAGTCTGAGATTAAAGTCTCAAAATGGAACAGTATTTCTGTTTTCAAGATGCGATGTTTGATGATGAGGATTTGGTGGAGGGTGTTTATTCTTAACAAAACCAGCAGCATTGCAAAATAGGACCAAATTCTCCCAGTCTTGCTCAATACGTATCATTCTGTCCCTATACAAAATGCCTCTGAAATTCAAAGCAGTTTCTATAGGGCAGAGCAGACTGAGGTGTAGTTTGAATTGCAGGCTCTAGCTCTAGAGAATGGAGCTGTTCTAACTCGTATTTACTGTACCAAGTTACTATGATAGCAACTTAAGGCTGTAAGTTAATTTTCAGTAACTAGCTGAAACTACTACTGTTAAAAAAATCAAAGCCAATAGTAAGTAATTTTTTCAAAACTAAGAGGAGCTTGTTAGAATGATCAGTGTCATTTTTCTCATAGTTATACCACCATTGTTCAAAAAAGGTTAAGTTCCACTTTGGCTGGGAAAAAGAAGAAATGAAGACACATTCTTGATAGGCACCATGTACCAGTTTGATAAAGCTCCAACTCCTGATCTGTAAACTCTTTTACAGAGAAAGAAGGAGAGCAAGAAACTCCACTGAACTCCTGTTAACACTAATTAGAGTTGCCAGCATGCAGCAGAATCAAAGGCAAAACATGTGGAGCTCCCACTGAATTCAAGAGGAGAAGGGTATGACTTAAAGGAGAGGCATGCAAATTAAAAATAAATGTGGTTCAATGTTACCAAATGAGCTACTCATGTAAATACTCTCTTTGAGGTCTAACCCTTCCTACGGGGAACACTCTCCCTGACAGTTCATTCCTAGTCAGGAGACAGCATTGTCCTTGACCACACTGGCCAAATGAGAACCTATCTTGTGAATAATGGGTCCAAACCCATGTAAAGCAATTGCCATGTGTTTCTTTCTACTTAAAGTTATTACTGTTGTTGCTGTTGTTAATATTCTTGTTTATTCACTGTACTATAAGCAAGGACCATTATTTTCCAACTCCTGCATCAGAAAGGCAGTGTTACTCCTTACAGCAATTTTGGATTTCTCAAAGACTTGAAAGTCTAGGTAGAATGTTAGCAATATGGCAAATATTCCAAATCGTGTTAGGACAATCTAGGTCTTGGTCTCAGATGCAGAAAATTGCCTGTTCTTGTTTCTCATGAGTATGATATGTACTAACCCAAACAATATTCCAGTAGTATTTGTAAGCAGCTGGCTTTCTATCTCCTGCTCTTCTCTCCATATGTAGATAGAAGGTACATCAGCAACCGGAGTTGTTAAAAAATAAATTATTTTATGCTATAGTGAGCTGGGTATGAGCCACACAATTAGTCTTGGCTTCCAGTTGCACACTAGATGATTTGCACAACCACCTAATTTAGCCTCATGTCTCCCAGCAGCCAGTCTACTACATCCCTGCCATCTCCCACAGTTCTAAGGACAGGGTTGTTATGCCCTAAAACCACTGCACAGACAAACGGGAGCAGAAACAGAAACTTTGGGCAATTGTCACCTGTTATTTTTTCTACACGTTTTTGCTGCTACCTGAAGGAAAGTTAATACTTAGGATTAAATATCTTTGTGGTTTTATTGTGATTTTTAGTGAGCTCCAGAAATATCGATATGGTGACTGCTGGCCTGTACAATCCACACGCCATGAGCCTTTTTCTCAAATATTTCCACCTTTTCTGAAAAGGGTGCACAAATATTTTTAGGGCTTATCACTGAAACCACTGACTGATTGAAGGAAAAGGTCAGTGGAGCCCAAAGCCACAAATAATTGCAGTTACTGCTGCCTATGTAGTGGCTGTGGCAGTAGCACAATTCCCAAGAAAGAGAAAGGAAAAGAAGAGAAAATAGATAACAAATAGGGCATTTAGAAGTAACATGTAGCAAATGAAACTTAAATGCTTGACACAGGCAGCTTTACAGAAGAAAACAGAAAACTGGCAAATGCTATGAGTGAAACTGGAAATACAGTATTCAAGATCTTAACTTGCAGTTCTTATTTGGACAAAATTCTTGTTGGTTACAGTAAAGCTTTTTCTGATACGCAGTACAAGACTGGGTCCATAAGTACAGCCTGACTTACACTGAAAAATACTTTATACAAGGCTGACTTGTTCAGCTTTCTGTTTAGGAGAGCAAGCAGTTATAGGTACATATTTATTTCCTTGCACAGCGAATTCTGGCCATAGCATGGAGATGAGGAAGGTTCTCCTCACTGTTAGTCTTTTCAGCCCATACCTCGAAGAGGGATGAAGCAGATTAGCATGTGACCAGACAGCCCCGTCTCTGCCTCCCCTGAAGTGCTGGATCATCCCTCAGACTAATCAGTTGCCTAAGGGATGCAGAAAGCTGCTTCTTGAGTGGTGAGGGATTATGACTCAGCACCACCAGTCTGCTCATTACTCAGGACAAGCTGGGAGACTGCAGTAAGTGTTCCCCAATAAATATCAGAAAGTATCCAGATGAAACAAAGAGACAGTGTTGACTGTAACACCAGAATAAAGATACAATTCTTCGTCACATTCAGTGTCACTTAGTCAGGGTGATGTTTCCTGTAGTCAGTGAACACGCCAGTAAAAGAATTTCCTTGGCATAGAGACAACATGGAAATGTCCTTTTAAAATCAGTTAATACCAACAGAACTCATGAGCTAGCTGGAACCATTTCCTATGCTATGGAAAGAACACTCAAATAAGGTTAACCAAGACATTTCACCCTCCCAGCCTCCCCCCTCCCCATCTATTTCTGGATGCCTTCTTTTGTTCACCCTTTGCTAATTATAGTGGCCTTGCTTAGGTGATATTTATAGTCTTAAAAGAGTTGCCTGACTTTTAGAACACTTTATTCATATATATTTCCTGTGTTTATTGTTGCCTTAACTAATTTTTTAAATTAATTTTACTTGATCCAAGATTTTATTTAGCAACAAATATCAAAGTAACTTTTCTTTCAACAGATGCAAGAGCTGTATTTAGATGTAAAAAGCATTTTTCTATTTCTGAATTTCCGAAAACAGCTTTCTTTCCTTCTCCAAGTGATGAGTACGACAGAAAACTCCAGAATCAGACAAAATTAAATTTCTTTTCTCACTGCAGTATGGTTACTTGGTATTTTATTTTACTGATTTATCCTTTTTTGTCAGTAATGGTTGCTTTAATGAGTGGGGTGTTTCCAAGACACAGTGTTAAATATTTTTTTTCCCAGACTACTCTGATGTTTTCCTAACCACCTATAACTGAACTTCCACAGGTTACAGAAGCAGAAAAAAGGCACTGAGAACGTCTACATAAAATTACATCTTCACTTTCCCACCTGCACCATATTTTATCACTTTCTTAGTTTTCCTTCATTCCTTCTTAAATCTGCCCTTTTGTTTCTTCTGCAGTTGCACTGAAAATGTGCCTGTAGTGATGCCAGTAGCAACAACTTTCAGTCTCTATTTCAAAAGAGCTAATAAAGAACATTTTAAGGAAAAATTTGATGCGTGCCTTTCAACTTTATTGAAAGCAGTTGGGTTTGGGAGAATGTTAGAGCAAAATTAACTGGTGGTTCACCTTTCAGCAGAAAGGCTTTCTCCTCTGGATGCTGCCACGCAGTCAGACGCGGACAGGCTGAGGTAAGGGCGGCACCTCTGCGGACAGCACCTGGCACCCGCGGCTCCCGGCCGGCGCTGTGTCCCTGTCCCCGTGTCACCCAGGGGCTGGCTGGGCTGCCGAAGGGCACGCAGCCCGCCGCAGCCGCTCCAAGGGGCACGCAGGGAAGTGAGCGGCCCCTTCCCGGGGAGGGCCTCTGGAGCCGCTGAGCCCCTCGAGGCTGGAGCCCAGGGCTGGGCGCGGACCCGCCACACGCCCGGCCCTGCCCGGCCCTGCCCGCGCTGCAGCGGCGCCGGAGCGCAGAGCTGCGGGCGGCACCTCGGGCTGCCAGCCCCGACCCCTTCTCGCGGCTCAGAATCAGCCTCGGGTCAGGAGCAGGAACGTGCGAGAGGAGCAGAGCCGCGGCCCGCGTTAGCCGCTTTTTCGGCTTTTCTCCCACGTTATTTGCTGATGCCTGCGCTGGGCACAGCCTCTCGCCTCACCTGCCAGCCCAAACACCCCTCGTGAGCCCACCTGGGCCTCACCCACGGCGCCATTCAAGCTCTAGCCAAGGACCAGCCCTCCCTGGGCTCCCTCACTCCCAGTACTTCCCCGTGTCTCGTCCCTTCCAATCCTGCCTTGTCCTTGGGGCTCCCAAGGCTCTCTGTGAGGGAGGTGGAGGGGGACAGTCCTGTGGGGGGATGGCGGCCCCTGCCCCTCAGTCAGGCTGAGGCAATGGGGCTGCCGTGCGCGGCGGTTTCTGTGGCACTGGACAGCAAATGTTTCAAATCCGTTCTGTAATAGGCTAAGATGGTGTGTTGTGATTTAGCCGACATTAGTTCTGAACAAAACTGTGCTGGACTGGAAAATACTTAAGTCCTTTCGTATGTTTCTGTGCTTATATAGCTGTATAAGGTGTCCAGCCTGTTCTGAGTGATCCTAGGATTTGCAGCACAGTTTGAAAGCTCTCAGCTTCAGGCCTTCTCTCCAATAATGAGTCTGATGACCGAGTGTTGTGGAAAACACATTTGTGGTGCTACTAGAGGCAGCACCAATAACATTCGTGGTGAGGAACTACACAGTTTCTCACTCTCCTAGGCATGTTTCGTTCAGATGTTGTACTTCTACAAGGCTTTCATATGGCCGTATAGAACATCCATTTATCTGATGCGGCTTCAGCAGGGCTTAATAGGAAGTCTGTAAGAGACTTCAGTGTGGGTGAGATTTCATTCTTACTGTAGGTGATCCTAAAGGCTACAGGTTAACAGAAGAACCTTAAATCTGACCAGCCTTGATACATTTATAGAAGCAAATTTCCACTGTAACTGGGAACCATCCCGTAGAACAGAAATGTGATACAGGTATTGTATACAAGTGCTGGTTCTGAATGATACAGGTACCATACAAAAACTCTGGATCGGAATGAAACAAGTTCTCTTTCTGCAGTAAGATCTAAAGCCTGGTTATACAAAATGTTATAATTTGCAGATAGAAAAATGGCTCTTTTTTTGGTTTTTCTGGGGCAAAAACTTGCAAAAAGGGGAGATCTTTGCAAGTGAAGATCTATAATTCTAACAATAAAAATGTGACTTTACTAAGTGAAATCAGGCAATATATCTGATTTTTCCAAAAGACTGGGATTGTTTAATTTTTAATACGTAAAGCTCTCCATCATTTGGCAAAAAGATCAGGCCTTCACAACAGAAAATAACAGCTAAAAGTTTTCTGAAAATACAACAGACTGTCAACATGGCTGAGCATTCCCTGTTGTTTCTTAGGACAGCAGTTATTGCTAGAGTTAACTTTAACATCCCCTTGGACTACTCACAGCATGCAAGATCTAAAGAGCACTGGTTTTTCATCTTGCCCTGCAGCAATGTGCTATACATTTGCTAGCACACCCAAGTAATCTTTCTATGTCACTGCTGGCAATTGTCAAACTCAAACTGGAAGCTTACACTTTGAAGGAAAACAATTAAAGTGTAATGTTAAACTTCTGTTTTGTGTAACCAATACCTCAGACCCAGATTAACTCAGTATCTGCTTTTGGGACTTGTAGCAGGAGTGGCTGTAGTATGTAATTCCTTGTGTCCATACATCAGACTATTATATCTCTGCTTGGGGGCTGGCAGCTTTTGCAATTTTTTACTTCCTCAAATTTTCTCTAGTAAGTAGCAAAACTTTGTTACTGCACCACGGCTGTACACAGCAACCTGGGTAACCTTGCTGGTGAACTGCTGGGGGCAGGTGCACTCAAGTGCAGAAGTGGCAGTGCTTCCAAAAATGCCTACATGGAACATGGTTCTTAGTCACAGCAAGATGCTCAGCTGGGTATTAGATAGGAAATTACTAACTCCAGAGAGACTGAACTCAGTCTCCTGCTATCGGGGTGATAACATCCTACAGCAGAGTGACACTAAAGTACCAGCTCTGACACGGAAGTGCATAAGAGAATGTCATCTTTCTCTTTATGCTTAAAAAAAGTGCTAGCACTGAACAAACTGTTTAGAAAGGCTGCAAAACGACATGCCCACATGCTGAAATACAGTGTTTAGTCACAGCCTTTGTTCAGAGAAGAGCCAGAAGATCATCATGAAGTTTATTCTAACGATGTGTTCCTCTACATTTTTAAATGTTTGAGGAATATTTTTCTTAGGTCCAGATACACTGAAGCCAGACTAAAAATCAGCAGTTATAACAACATATTAACTAATCTGATTACTGATATCAAGGGTAGTCCTGCCCCTGTTTCTGGCAGCTTTCCTGATTGAAAGAACACTGCAGAAATTTTATTTCATCAGCTATGTGAGTTACGTTTCCTGTCCTGATAAACACACACTACAAAGTCCAAAAGCACTTCAAGTTATCAAATTGGACTTGATTACTTAAGTTGTAATAATATATCAACATTTCATCATCCTGAAAATTTTTGAGGTATTTCACTGCTGATTTTATTCTCAAAAAACAAAACCCCTGCAAACCCCAAAACTATTTTTTCTATTCTGTGCTAATTCCATTTAATAATTGGATTTCTGTACTGTAATTCCTTATTTTCTATGCATTTCTTGATACTCAACTACATAGATTGAAATTTGAAATTAAAGCTGATATATAGAGTATTACATTATTACATCTATCTAAATAGATTTCACAGAAGAAACTAAGAGCCTCCAGGAGTTCTGTTAATCCTATTCACGTGAAGTTTGCACTTACAGAAAATAAGTTGAAACTCTGATAATAGAGTTGCACTTCTGGGAATATGTAACACAAAGCTAGGCCTTTGTGAGTTTATGAGCTGCCAAAATATCTGTGATGCCATGTACAGTGCAAGCTCTATAGACAGGGTCCTTTGGAGATATGTGATTAAATCACTGTTTCTTTGAAGGCCACAGCTAATGTAAGCATGAACAAATTTATACTTACAGCAAGAAATCTGGCTTGGGACTGATACTATCTGACATCAATGAATGGTCTAAATTTGCAGCCTCAGTGAATAACTGTGGGATGAGCTTCTTTACCATGAAGTGCACTGGTTCTTCCTGCAATCATTCACTACATGGTTTGTGCTCACATAGTACTTTGACCTGTGACATCCTCACTAAAATTGCCAAATAAGGCAAGGTAGTATTTTTTGTGAGTCACCATTCTTTTAGTGCCTTTTTTGTAACTATTAACATTTAGTTGATTTTTTCTGATCCTCAGCCAGAAGAAAGTATCCTGAGGACTATTCTACAATGCAGGTCCTGTGTTTCTCCTGCTGCAGGCAGAGACTGCTTTCTTTTACGGGTTCAGGAATACTTAGCTCTGGAAGCAGTCTTTGAATTTTACGTGATGCAGGCTGATGAGGGAAGACCAGTCCAGAGAAGCTATCTGCATCCTTCCTTGGGGCCAGGCAGCCTTTGGACTCTAGAAACTCTTGCAATATTTTCTTTTTAGCTTTGTACAAAGACCTTTCACCTGACTAAGACAGCTGGCGACAAATCTAGCATCCCCAGGGCATTCCTGAGTTTTCTTAGCTGAGGATAAGATGGATAAATCTTACTTTTATATTTACTGAGCTTTCAACAATTCCAGAATAGCAAACAGAAGCCTTCTTTACTATTATTACTATTACTATTACTATTACTATTACTATTACTATTACTATTACTATTACTATTACTATTACTATCATCCTGAGTCTATTGGGACATTACCTCTATATTATTTCATTTGCATCTAAAGAACCAAACAGAAATATATCTCATTATGAATAAAAAAGTAATAGGTAATGTCAAGCCCCAGAATTTATGACTTAATTACTCCTTACAAAGTATTCTGACTTCACAAGACATATAGGGAATGTTTGAGATTTTAGCAGGTGTTAAATTCAAATTTACTGGATTGCAATTGGCTGCTTTGGATCTTACTCTGACGTTATTAATCCTGGCTAGTTGGCTTCTTTAATTTTTCAATTTGTTTCTGATATCCTGCAGGAACATGAGAGGATCTGCTCCTCAGCAAGTGTGAACATTAGCCTTAAATTACATCCTCAAATCCCTACACATGTCATATTCAAATGCAGTGCATGCTGTGGGTAGTTCTACACAATCAATATTTTTCCCTTTTACATCCTTAAATGTGTAACATATTCCAAAAGAGGTGATGAAAATTTGTAGATCAACAAGTGAGAAGATTGTGATAAGCTTAAACTGGTAAAAGCTTCAGAAAATAAAGTTTTTAAACAGGTTTGTTTTCATTTGAGGTCTCCTTAAAAAAAAAACCAAATCTGCAGTCAAAAGGAAAGAAATAAGGAAAACTTAAAAGCTGAAGCTCAGTGGTGGGTTTTGTTATTATCTTTAGGGTAAATGTGGCCTAAACCCCTGATGAACTGGGACAGCATTTTTTATCATATCCTTCGCCTGAATTCTGCTAACTACAAATTTCTACATTTAACAGAAAGGAAAATGATTGCTGCTTTATATTCATTGAAGAGACAAGAGTGTAAGACAAAATTTAGAATGAAGTGAAAAGATACAGTAAATAATTGCACACATGCTGCCTAATAACTCACAGCCAGTTGTGCAAGGCATCGCTCATCATGACAAAGTCAAGATGAATTTCATACAAACCACATTCATAATTTTGTACTGTTTAATTATTTGAGTAATTTAAAATTTTAGTCCCAGAGATCTGCTAATGCACCTGTCTTATCTGAAAGACATCTCAATATTCAGTTGTTTAGACAGGTAGGAATAAGAGTAAATATCTTAAATATCTTATTGAGCAAATACGTACTTCTCAGCTGTGAATAGATAGGCATAAATTTTGCTGTTCTGAAAATCTAATTACATCTTTATCACAACTGCCTCCCCTTCCTTCTGCATTTAAGATCTGTGATATCCTTAGGTGGCTTTTTTTTTTTACCATCTCCCACAGGTATTCATGTCCTGTGGAGCAATCTGAAATAGCTGCTTTTGCTACCTTGATCAGAAGAACCTGAAATCATGGATGGATAGAAGAGAGCTGCATTCAGGAAAGGTTTGGAAATCTTTTGTTTAATATTGTTCCTGTCCTCTCAACTGAAAAGAGAGATGTTGTTACCCAGTGCTGTTAAAAAAGTAGGGTCTGATCTAAACATGCTTTTGAAATTGAAAAGCTTAAAGTTCTTAGCATTGTGTATAATCTGGCCTCTAAATTTTGGATGTGGATGGATTTCTAAGTGAGTTGTTATTGTTCTGGAATGCTGTGAAATTTTGTTGTTCTTGTTGGGTTTAAAAAAGCAATCTGGATATGCCAGAACGTGTAAGACTGTGTGACCTCAAAGCTTCCGAGATGCAAAGGGTACAAAACACTAAGGTGAGAGCAATGCCTTCTACAAATGTGTGACAATCAGTTCATGAGCCAAAGGCTCTATGTAGAAAATTTTTAGAATATATGTATTCCCAGAAGTCTGTGTGTACATGGTAATGTATAATACGTCCAGAACCAGGAGAAATTGGTCAGCATTTTCATAAACGAATTTCTGCATCTTTTGTGTCCATACTAGTAAGCATAGGTTGGTTGAAGAATGTAATCTGGGCTGAGGTTGGAGGTGAAGGCCATCTTTAAAACTGTTCCCAGTATAGCATGTTGAATGCGTATAAAATTTGTCACTTTTTAATCATAAATGGAATTTTAGGGCAGATCAGAACTTAAAAATTTGTACACTGAAAGGTATATGCACGACAGTAATTTTTAACACTGTTACTCTAGACTAAAGTACTCCCCAGTGTATGGATAGAAAGATCTGCTCTCAGATATTTACAACATAGTCTTTTGGAAATATAACATGTTGGCAATTTCAATTTTTAAATTATTTAAAATGGGTAGCATGGCTTATAGCTGACTACAAAATTATATGCAACTGAGAGAGCAAACATGTGACAGTCTTTTCCTCTCTTTAATGCATTTTGCTTTTCCTCTCTGAGTAGACTTCCTCTCTTCTTTCTCTTTGAATAGACTGGGTTTTCAATGATTCCTGCAATCATTCTCACAAAAACCCGGAGAGAAGCTGGAGTTGCAGTTGCAGCATATGCAGCTTGCTTTTCTTGTAATCAGGCTTTATTTCATGTGGCCATGTCCTTATGGTCATGACAAACATACTGTTCTGGCAAGCTTTCTGAGTGCAGCTTTTCAATGGATCTCCCTTTTGTGCTTTTAATTCACATAGATTCAATTCTCAGTGAAATCCTACAGTAATTGTTATATTTGGAAGCTGAGTTAATTTCCCTTAGCTGGAAAGTAGTCAGAAATTACAGGCGGTCACAAAACTTTACAAATTTCAGTAGCAAATACTTGTGGCAAAAACATCTCTCTGTAGTAGACAGACACAGTAACCAGCAATGTAACAGGGAAATTCAGATGTGAGTTGAGTTCATCATCTTGAGGGTTTTTTTGAGACTGAAGATTATTCTTTCCAGAGCTAATGTCTGTATCAAGACAGTGGTTAAAAACTGTAGTTCGTATCTATTGTCTGATCTCAGATTTCAGACTTGAAATTTCAGACCTGATCATAACAGACCACAAAGCTCCTTTAACAATAAGTCTGAAAAATGTAAATGGGGGAAGTTTCTGTCCACCAGAAAGCTGTGCATGAGGATTTCCTGGGTGCTCCAACAAAATTAAGAGCCTAGAGGTTATTGTAGCAGCCTAGACTAAAGGAATCCCCCATGTATGAGTGGTGATGAGAACCAAAAGGAGTCCTTGAGGTATGTACTTTCTCCTTGCTTTCTGTTCCGTGCATATCCTGCTGAGGTTTCAGCCTGCACGGTTAATTAGACACACGGGAATGCGTAAAATAATATCCCATTGAGAAACTGAATATTCCAAATATGGATTTTTATAAAGTGTGAATGGAGAGGATAGAAATGGCATTCTGCCATATGTTAAATAAGGTAATGAAATAATGTGGAATGGTGTAACAGGTGTGCTTACAACCCTGAGTACAAGCCAGACTGTGAGCGATGCTGACAGGAAAGGAGAATTTATGTGACGCCCTATGGATGTTAACAATAGTTGTGATAAATACTGAAGTACAGAAAAGCTGAACTGAATATTGAATCTCTTTGCTACAGCTAATTACAGGCTCAGGTGGATTTCAGGGGCAAGTTTCTCCTTGTAATAGTCTGCCTACTTCAAGCCAAATAAATAAACAATGAAATGCTTGGTGGAGGGGGGAGAAAACAAAAACCGTGCTTTCCTGCTTGAAGTACAAGATTGTAAGAAATAGTATTTTTTTCTTGACTGAATGATAATATAAATGTAAGATTGTTACCTACCTTAAGTTCTCTAAAGAAGATGCTACTCCTAGCCCACTCAACAATGGAGAAGAGAGTTTGGTCAGCCATTTTACACATAAGCCCAAATGTGTTGAGCTTCTCGTGTTTGCTTCGGTTTGCTTGCTCTTGCTGCAGATATGCCATGATTTTAGCTTGGACTTGCGGCTCGTCTGGCTCACATTTCAGGAGTTCCAGTATCAGATGTGGGATACTTGCTGGCGAGCTTGTTTGATAACTATCCATGTATGAGTAGCCCATTATTGACTCTGGTGAGCTAGTGTAAGGGTCGGGGTACTCGGACTTGATAGCACGGCTTGGGAAATGGCCGTAGGTTTGGTAGCCTTGCAAACTGCCGTGGGGCGGCATCGTCATGCTGATCGGAGAGGTCACAAAGGGACTCCTGTCATAGTCTGTAGGAGGCAAGGCAGTATGGTTCAGAGGTAGGCCTTTAGAAGCTGAATGGATGTTCTGGATTGCAGAGGATATTGTCAGGTCGGTTGGCATTGCTTGGATCACCTGAGTCATGGCTTCCAGTTTAAGTCCATTTGCTCGGATAAGAGCTTTCTTCTGCTGCTTCAGTGCCCTGTCCCTCTTGTACATTGGTCCAAACTTGTTTCGACCGCCACGCATTCGGTCAGCTCGCACAGCTGTCAGGGGAGGGGAGGAGGTAAATCATTACTAACACTTGGAATCAACATTCTTTAATCAAACATATATTAGGAAAGAGCAAAAATGTAAAAATGTAACTCTTCTTTTTTTTTTTTTTCCCAAATTCAGAGTTGCACTTTTATTCGTGAAGAAAAGGCTTTATTTTGACTTAACAAATGTCACTTTTTTCTATTGATTTAAATGTCACATGCATGTATTACTAACAAAGAAGGGCTTCTCTGTACATTGATTAGGACACAGGGACAAACACAATGGATGGCTACAGGAATTTCACACCTGCTATGGGATCATGTGGAAATCTCAGTGTACATTTGGGTTTATATCAAGCTACTCTGTCATTAAGAAACAAGGGCTGAAGTCCAGAATTTGTCTGAGATGTATCCAGCAGACCACATTGTCTCATTATAATCATTCCATTACTGCCTTCCACCGCAGCAAAACATCTGAAATGTAAATTGTGAAATGTTCAGTAGTCACAAAGGGGAATACATTTCTCTTGGCAAAAAGGAAGCATTTCCTTTTGATGATTCTGTTCAGGTTGGTGTAAAACTTTGAGATTTCTAGTTAGCTGAACAGCTCTATGGAAATGTTTAGCTGCAGTTGGAATGTGCAGAGAGAAAGCTGTCAGCTTGCTGCCTTCCACATGGAAGGTAGAAGTGAAACAGAAACTACTGACACTGCTCTGGCTTATAGTATCTCTGGAGTTAGAAATAATTAAAACAAATCCTGCTCAACAGCTGCCTTGGGAGCCATACTGGTGGTCTCTGTCACTGCAGTGTCTGTCACCGTGGGATATATGTAATGGACTAGTGAGGAGCTTTCACCAAGCCCACCTTGCCCAACAGCAATTAGATTGAAAGAGGAACCTTTGACAGCCTGGTGACATGTTGAGACTGCTGCGATTGCTGGAGGTTAAGTTCTTGAGCTTTTTATCTTAGGGATTAGTAGGACATTAAAAATTTATTATGAATGCTAGATACGCATAATACTGTACCTTATCGTAAGGACTTTAATGTTTAATGATTTTTTTGGTCCATGGTAATTTATGAACTAGACTTTTAAGGTTATATATATCACTATCAGGGAAATACACATATAAATGTCACAAGTATTTACAATTAGGAGAGCACATGTTCTTCCAGTTTTCTAAACAAGGGAAGAGAAGTTATATGATGTGTAGATAGGGAAGCTAAAGTACATCTTCTGCAGCACCTACAGGTGCTTCGCTTGAATTTGTAGGAAAAATGAGTATTGCTGCTGAATATTGCTGCTGAATGTTGACTTTAAACAAAATGCACAAAATTAATTGTATCACTAGCAAATGTAATTAATTTTAAATCTGTATACACAGTATCCTCACAGGTACTCCTCAATTAAAAACTGTGAGCCAAATTGGATTAGCAACTGCTTTTGTATAAATCCTACTTAAATTTAAGGTGAACTTTGTATAATCACAGAAGACAAAATTTGGTCTTGTATCATTGTCAGCAAGTAAGAGGAGTTAAAAGTAAGAGTAGACAAATGTATTTTATCCTTCTTCTTAATGCCAGCAATGACAAAAGGATTCCACATGTCGTATTATTGCACTATTTGAATTTGGAAGCACGCGCAGTGATTCAGGATGTTTAGTGCAATATGTCAGTTCTAGCTCAGTCTTGTGGGCAAATACAACATTATTGAATCAACCAAACTGCAGGAGGCTGATTTTTCTGTTTATCTTCAGTTATATCAACAGCTTTCCTTTGCCAGAGCCTGGTGACCGGGTCTTACCCTTTCTGGTTCCCTTCATGGCTTACGGTTTTCCTCCTTGGCCTGATTTTTCCTGGCTAAGTGTCTAGGGTGAATGTCATTTCAGTACAGTTGTAACAGTAAGGAATTTAGGAGCTTTTCCTTGGTCAAGGAAAAATGTCATCTGCTGTGAAATCTGGGTTTTAATATTTTGTGTATCAAAGTTAGAATGAACTATGTATGATTCACAAACTCAAGTTGATGATATTTTTGCATTTGGTTATCTCAAAGGGTATTTTACACTTTTCATTGTTCTCTGTAGGTGAGAAAGTGAACTGAAGTCAAAAAGTGTACTTCAAAATGACCTATTCTCTTTCAATTGCAATAACCTCGCAGGTGTAGCATCACAAAAATATAGGACACAACTTTAGAGATTTTTTGCTTCCTTAATCTCAAAGGCAAGTCGGTGTGAGGAAAACCCTTATTTCATCTGTTTCTTTGTGTTCTGCCTTGTAGTCAGAAGAATATATGTAAAAAAAACAAAACAACCCAACCCTAGATAAAATACAAATAAAATCAGATCACTTTCCATAGCAAATGAATAATTTTTTTTCTAATCTGGACACTTGTTACATTTTATGTTTAATCTAAATTAAGTCTTTTTTAAAAACTGCAAATCTATTCAATCTGCATCCATGAATTAGCAAAATTTAAAAGCCTGAAATATCAAACTATATACTTAAATGAAAAAATGGATTATGGTTTTGACTGGTTCCTAAATGGTAGTCATCTACCGTTTACTTATTAGATTTTTTCCTTATAAAGCAACACTTTCACTGACCATACAAAGTAACCTTTTGTTATCATTTCAAAGCCATAAATATAATATAAAATACAGTGCATTAACATCTAATCCTATCATTTTATAGTATAGTTGAAGATATCAGCAAGACTATAGCTCTTACCTTCCAATTTCATTCCAACACTCAGACATTTTTGAAATCGACAGTAAGGACATCGTTTTCGCTGTGTTTTGTCAATCTGGCAATTCTGATTTTCTATACATGTGTACCTTTTGTTATTCTGGACTGTTCGCTTAAAGAATCCCTGTATGATAGACACAAAAATTAGCCTGGTTTGCTTGAACGTGTGTTTCAGCATTTTATGGAAATCATTGCAATGTACATTGTAACTGTACAATTTTCAGATGCCATTCAAGCACTTAAAAAGTTACATAGTTTATTTTAAATTAGTCAACTGAACACAGGAGAAAGCCACCAGATTCCAGAGGAGGTTTTCTTGTGTTAGTGCTCTGTTTTATAGACTTCATGTCAAAGCTTGGTGAGACTTTTAAGGAGGCTGTAGCCTTCTGTGCTTCTAACACTGGTGGCAGAAACAGTGACACTGGCTGCTTCCTTCTGTATTCTTTAATCATTGCAGAATTATTAAAGTCTTCCTTTTAAAGTAGTTTTACATGAAATAAATAGGAACACTGTTGCAAAGATAAGAGAAGTACAGAGTACCTCTGGCTATTTTACATCCCAGTGGGGCATGCTGGAGGCACAGTAAGTGCTTGTCATTCACTTCTCATTGATTATTTTTTTAGTGAAAATATAGTTGGCTAAGTTAATTTTTCCATGCAACTAGATGTTTTAAATTGCATTGCTCTGGCGAAGGAGCTTCACTTACAGTGCACTGCTTAACTAACTGTAAAAAGCCTTAAAAATTTTACATGAAAAATCTGACCTGTCATAAATTCACAGTTATTTAAACCTTATAGCACAATAGACCAACACAGGTATAGTCATCTTTCTATATGTTAATTGGTTACTTGACTTTGTGTGTCAAGTGAACTCTGACAGTTACAGTTTGCATTAAAAAAGTGCCTGGTCATTACAATCACAGAAATTTACATTGCAATATTGAAGGATGAAAATAAAAATCTTAAGAAAGCTGCATTAGATTTTACAGAGCTGATTTGCATTGAGCATAATCTTTCTACTTTATCCTCCAGAAAAAGAAATACTCTGAATGTATATAAATCAACTAAAACCAATATTTAGCACAGTTAGCAATGAAGGTTGTTCTAGAACTGCATCATGACAGCAAAATACTTAAAAGCAATGACAAAACTACAATGCAAAACAGTCCAAGTTGTTTCCATTTGTGCAGATGTCTCTCTCAAAGAGATTTCTACATCCTAAAGCTTTTTGGTGGTTAATTATTTTATGTGAAGGTATTAAGAAACATATCAGAAATAACCCAAAATATTATACATCTGGTTTATTTAATTATCCTTTTTTTTCCTGCTTATGTTTGAAACATTTTTGCTGCTTTTGTGTTTTTATGGAGTAATTAGTACAGAACCTTGCAGCTTTCACAGGTGAGAAGTCCATAATGGTACCCAGACACTTTGTCTCCACAAACTGGACACAGCTCTTCAAGGTCTTCATCATAAGAGTAATTCACCATTTTAAACTGAGACACTGGGGGAAAGGAGAAATAGCACATTCAATTAGAATTGACATTACTAACTCAAATATTCTGCAACTTTTCTCATCTAAAGAGAAAGCTTACTTAAACAAGTACAACACTGAAAATAAGGAGAAAAAAGTTTTATTTAAAAAAACAAATTGCATGGAGACATGCAACTTTCCATCGTCAGCAAATCTGTACAGTACTTAGCAAGTGTAACAAAACGCATCACCTTCTAAGTTTTATGTTCTAAGTATTTATACTTATAGAGTGCCTTTAGCCTAGTCCTTACTTTATGGAATCGCAAACTGAAAGAATTCATTTAAATCCGAAAATGATAAGGAGCAAGCTTTTAAAAAGCAGAACGAAAAGATTGTCACTTGTGTATTGAAAGTAATTCTTTTCCTTTAAAGTTTTCTTTCAACATCAGCCCGCAAATTGTTCCCAAGACTAAACCTGTATCTCACAGACCCGGTGCTTTTGCACCGCGTGAAATCCAAGTTACTCGCAAAACCAGCTTAAGACGACGTCCTCCGCGCCTCCCAAGCCCGTTGTCTCGGAGTGACCGCCACCCCTGCGGGCCAGGGCGGGCGCTGCGTGCCGACACCCCCGGCTGTCGCAGCCAGCAGGTCCGCGGCGACGGGGGAGACGCTTTTTAGCTGTCCATGTGTTGGCAGAGGGACACGAGCCGGGACCGCCGTGCTCGGGGGATGCGCCCGGGGTCTGCCCGGCCGGCAGACCCGGCGTCCCCAGCTACCGGGGGCTGGCGTGAAACCTGCACGCCGAGGCCGCCTGAAGTTTTTGCCGCTCGGGGAAAAGGCGGGGAGGAGCCGTCCGTCAGGAGGGAACGGGGGGCTAAAAAATGCGGAATGAAAGCACGGGGCGAGCCCACTCGAGGCGGGCTCACCCCACCAGGAGCTCAGCCGGCCGCTCCGGTTATTCCTAAGAAGAAACCCTGCTGCTCAGTGCAGGGCCGGTTTCCTTCCCCTTCCCTGCCGCTAAACCTCCGACCTGCTCGGCGAGCACCGTGGCAGCGGAGGACTCCTGAACACGGCGAGAGGCGCTCGGCACCGCCGCTGGACTGCTTAGGATGTCGCCTCTTCGTCTTTAACTCTGCGGCTGCCACATTTCGGGGGCACCGGGGCGGTCAAACTCCGCCCGAAACCCCCGGGCCGGCCGCCCGGCTTGCCAAGGCGAGGGGCTCACCCCGGCGCTGGAGAGAGCTCCCGGGGAACGCGGGGGCATTATCCCGCCGTCACACTGCCGGCAAAACGCTTCCTGAGCCACCTCGGCACGGCCGAGGATCGCTGCCTGTCAGCGGCGTGGGGCGGACACGGGGCGGCCGCAGGCGGAGGAGGAGGGTCCGGCCCTCCCCTCTGCTCCCGCGGTCGCGGCTCCAGGGTCCGGCGCTGGGACTAAGTTCCCCTCCCCGCAGGAAAAACCAAGTGGGAAAGCAGGGGTTTTCCGAGCTCCGCTCCCTTGCATGGAGCTTCCTCGGCAGGAGAGGAAAGGGGCGGTCAGGTCGCCCCCTGCACTTCCGAAGCCCCCGGCCAACCCTGCTCCTACTTCCCAGCAGGCTCCCGTGAAGAGAGGGGGATAATTTCTAAAGAGCAGCCGGGACGGGAGTTTCTGCCCCGGGAGTCACGCGGGGCGGGGCGGGCATACCGGGCAGCCGGCTCCAAGGCAAGGAGCCGACCCTCGGCGGGGTCTGCACCGCCACCGCTCCGGCCCCGAGCAGGGCACCGGGAACAGCCCTGTCACGCCACCCCACATAGACATTTCCGGCGCCATCCCAGCTCGGGCATCCCTCTGCCTTCCTGGGTACGCTGCAAGGGCGCAAATCTGCCACGGAGTGGGAGCTCTCTCCTGCGAAGTTTCGCGACACCGCAGCTGCCACCTGCACGGTACCTGTGGGCGCCGCACCCGCGGGACAGAGCCCTCGGGTCCCGTTTCGGGACGGTGTGTGACACACGGGGTGCTCGCCAGAACTTCCACGCGTAACTCCCCCTGCCATAAACTTCGAGGCAGTTTTGCTCGTAACGGGGATTAGACCGAGATCCCCTGGATCTGCAGCGGGCCCGGGCAGTGTCCGACGGGACGTCTGCACCCCAGGGTAGGCTCCCGCCGGCCAGATGCTTGACGGCTTCTCGGCCCCGTTTGCACCTTCTGAGCAGGGCCTTGTCGTCGCCTCGGCCCTGGCACCCTGGTCCCCGGTACCCGTTCGAGCCACCCTGGAAGCTGGCGCGCGAAGGCAGGGGCTCCGCGGGGCGCGGAGCGGGCGGTGACGGAGCAGCTCGCAAGCAACTCCCGCAAACTTTTTTGGCAGGACGAAGGGGCGCTTTGCCGAGGGAAACCCGAGCGTGCGCGGAGGGGGAGCGCCGTGCGTTTCCCCCCTTACCTTGCATGTTTTCCGGCATCTGCCCCTGTTCCCCATTCGACCGGGCGAGTCCCAGGGCCTCCGTTTCCACTTTGGGTAGCATGACAAGGCGGCTGCGGGCCGGGCTGGGGGCTCCGTGTCCGTCCGCGACACCAGCACCTGGACACGGCAGCACAGATTTAGCTGGAGCAAGGGGCGCTCGGCGGCCGCTGCCTCTTCCCCCTCTTCCTGTTCTTCCCTTCCTCTGCTCCACGCCAGCCCTTGCCCAGCTGCAGCGGGAGCACCGAGCGGCCCCGGCCGCCGGCAAGCGCCGCCGGGTGCCCGCGGCTAGGGGAGCCGCGGAGCGGTAGTCGGGCTGCAGGCGGCGGGGGGCGGAGGAGAGAGAAGGAGGAGGAGGAAGACCGGGGGTGCCAGGGAGGAAGGAGGAACCCCGAGAGCCCGCAGCAGCTCCGCCCGGGGCTCAGCACGGCGGCAGCCCGGCGCCCCGATCCATGCGGAGCAGCACAGTGCAGAGGAGCACTCTGCCGCCGCTGGTGCTGCTGGACAGGGTTCCCACCCCCGTCCCCCTCCTCCCTTCCTCCCTCCTCCTCCTACTCCTTCCCCTCCCCCTCCTCCTCCCCCTTTTCCCCCCGGTACAAGTGCGGAGGTGCCGAGTCGGGACCTTTAGCCCCGGGCCCGCGGGGAGGCGCTCCCGGAGCCCGGGGGCTGCAGGGAGCGAGGTCTCCGGGGAAGGGGGCCCCCGACACCGCCCCTGCAGCCAATAAGGCAGAAGCGAGATGAGCAACACCCCCCGCGCACACACACGCACAGAGCACACACAGTGGCCCAGTGCAGTCACCCCTACCCGGTTCTTAAACGAGGTTGCGGTGTGAGGGTCTAGGCTCTTGCCTCTCCTCCCCGCCTCAGCAGAGCCCGACGGGCCACCAGCCTCGCCAAGCCGGGCTACGCCTGCACTGCCTTCAGCGGCCGTGCCTCTTTGCCAGTGGGCAGCCACGCTCAATCTCTCTTGGGGCCGGTGGGGCAATGCCTCCGCCCGGCCAGCGCCGGCTGCGGAGACCCTGGCCCTCGGCTTCCCTCTGGGCGGGCGAGGGTGGACAGCAGAAACCCCTGCCCTTGCGGCCACGTTGCCGGCGCGCAGCCCTGGAGTCTGAAACAAGCCAGCGGGAACCGCGTTGGAGCTCGCTGTACCTATTCAGGCTTTTTGGGTCTCCCTTCCCTAAGCTTCTTTCGAAATTGGTCAGTGCCAGTGGCATCGTTTGCACCCAAGCCAAAGCCCTGGCAGAGTCATCGCTTGAGCCCCGCTTTCCCGGCTCACAGTGCAGCAAGCGGCACTCGTTTCCAAGTTGTCCCAAAGAACTCGTTTCTCGCAAGCGGGTGCCTCAGCGGCGAGTGCCGAGCGGTCCCGCGGAGCGGCGTTGCGAGGGCTCCGGGGGCGACTGGGGGCCGACCGCCCGGCGAGCTGGGCCGGAGGTCTGCCTGCCCTCGTTGGCCTTTCCGCCCCTCTCTCGCCGGGAGGGTCCGGGGGGGTCCGCGCCGTTCCTACCGCGCCGCACGGGTTTGATGATGTGGGATGAGCGCTATTTGCACGTTGGAAAGCATCCGAGCCCCTCGTCCGAGCGCTCGGTTGCCCGTATGCCTCTGACTCTTTAATCTGTATGAAGTGTTGTATATATTAACAGCTGAAAATGTTTGGCGGTGAAAACTGCTTCCGATGGAAAGTGGGGCGCGGAAGTGTCTCCAACGTGGAGTATGGCATTTCCCATCGGCTGGGAAGAGAGATAGTGAAAACTGGCGGTTGTTCTAACTTATTCAGTAGTGCTGATGATCGCAGGGTGAACCCGCGCTGGGACAAGCGCTCCACATGCAGAGAGCGGACTCGGCTGTGCTCTTAACTTTTTGCATCCAGTAGCTGGGAGACCTTTGCTAACTCAATGCAGATTCCTAGCCAACACAACACCAGCACCACCGGAGTAGAAAAAGTGGTTTTTTCCCTTCTCTGTGCAGCGTTTGATATTTCGGGGATGGATCCAACGCTCAGAGAGGCTCGGACCACTCTGTCTCCTTCCATTCTTATCTTTCGCCATGCCCCTTCGGGCGGGAGCGTGGGCGGGCGAACAATACCAACACGTTATTTCTCAAGTTATAATTTCGCGATTTAACAGGTCGTCTGCGGACAAGTTTTAAGACAGCAACATGGCGAGATGCAGGAGCGAGCAGCTCGATGGCTAAGACGGGTTGGCGAAAAGCCATATAGAGAGAATGACCCCGTTTCTACGCAGAAGTAGCTCGGGTTGAGACCCTGTCTCGGCCCTTGGGAAGTTATTCCCAGGTGCATTAGTCACAAATAATCCCTCTTTCGGGCGTCACCATGTAGCATCGCCCTGCGCTAAACCCGGTCGGCTCAACTCTGGCGGCGACAGCAACACAGCGCCGACTCCGCTCCCTCCTCCGGGCTCCTGCCGTGAGGGCTGCGGGTCGGGGGTCTCCGCGGCGCGGCGGGGCCGCGGTCCTCCGGCCTTCGGAGCCTGCAGCCGGGCCGCCTGGGCCCGACGGGTGGCCAGAGCGCTCCGGGGGCGGCTCGCAGAGGAGCGGCGCCTCCTCGCAACCCTTCCCCGCAGGAGAAGAGTTGCCAGAGCACGGGTCCAGGCGCATTTAGAGCAGACCATCAGGACACCTGCGGACTTGGGTCCTGCAGCCCGCTGGGCTCCATCGAGGACAACCGGTCCCCTCCCTCTCCCTCGCCGCCGGGTGGGTCACGCCGCTTAGCGACGCCCCGACGGGGCGCTCTGTCCTGCCACTCTCGTTATTGCTGGCCGGGAAGGCAGCGGCGTTTTGGGGAAAAGCCGGGAAGGGAAACACCTCATCCGGGCAGGGCAGGCGAAACCAGGCCGAGTGCTGCCGGGGTCAGGCGGGCTGCGGCCCCCGCGGGCACCGCGGCCAAGTGCCCCCGCAGACGGGTGGCCCGCGCAGGGCCGGCTCTTCCCGGACAACGCTCCCCCGGGAGCACGGCCCTAGCACCGGTCCCTGGGCTCTTCCCTCCTACTCGGGGGCTAAATGTCATGCTGCCGGGGAATTGTTTGGAGCGAGTTCCAACTGTACATGGCAAAGTCACTCTGCGAGCTATCGCTATGGATGAAAATACTTTGGAGTGGTTATTACACGTCCACATTTCTCCGAAGTAACAGTTTAGGGCAGTACATATTATAAATGATACCTGGTCCCTTGTGGCTACATTTAATTTAACATGGAGTTCTAGCTCTCACGATTGCCTTGAGCAACCTTAATTACCCTTTCTTCTAATCTCTTCTCCATTCCTTACTAAGTTCTCCAAACTTTTTTTTTTTAATGCGATTTCTCTCCTGAGTTTGCCTGCCTTGTTCTCACTTTGCCTGAAGGTCTTGATTGACGCATGTAATTATAATTATAAAAGATGATGGCTCGGGGAGCCTCCAGCAGCCTTGATTAGTACAAGGAGCAAGACCTGGAATACTTTATATTTCCCTATTTAAATGTATGTACATTTACATTAAAAAAACCCCACTCTCTCAGATTAAATAATCTGAAGCTTTTCCACCTCTTTGTTTCCAAGGTAGAGGCTTCTGTGTGATGATATTTCAAGGCAATCTCCGATTGCCTACAGATTCCGAGAGGCCACAGAATCTGAGCAAATTTTAAAGTGTTTTTCCATAAGAAGAAACATTTCCAGCTTGGAGTGGTCTGCTCGATGAGAAACAAATAGCATGCTCTCTTCGAGCTTTGTGTCGGGAGGTGTCCCGGAGAAGGTTTGATTTACCTCCCCAGCAAAGTAGCGAAAGTGA
>VZTF01006142.1:53702-78769 GCA_013397755.1 Cnemophilus loriae | reverse complement strand
CCCCCGCCCAGGCCCCGCCGCCAGAACGAACCCCCGAGGCCGCGCCCACCTCCGGGCCCCGCCGCCGCCGCCGGGCTGGCCGCGAAGGCGTCGCGGGGCAGCCGCAGCAAGGGCAGGAACAGGCACAGGCAGAGCCGAGCTGCCGCCATGTCCCAGCGAGGCACCACGGCCGCCTAGAGGCGGCCCAGGGGCGGCGTCTTGACCCATCGCCGGAGCCTGAACCCCGCCGGGAGCGGCCCTTCCCCGTCCCCGCGCGGGGGCGCCGCGGGCCCGCGAGTGAGCGAGCGCTCGGGTCTGGCCGGACGAGCGGCTCCGCGATGCAGGGCCTCAGCCCGGCCGGGAGTGGCATTCAGCGCGTCCACGGGCTGTTCAGGGCGCAGCGCTGCTCCTGCGGTTCCTGCCCACGTTTGTTCTTGCACGAGTCTCAGCACCCGCCGCAGCTCCCTTGGAAAGGGAATGTCAGTGGCATTCTCGACGTTATTTCTTTCTCGTGGAAATAACACTGGGGAATGAGGAAATGAAGGCTTAGTATTGAGAGACGCTGAGTACTTCAATCCTATTAATCAGTTAACACTCTGTTTGGTCTTTAAACAAACCTTCAGTATTTCGGGTCACCCCGATCTCCCGCAGGCCGCCTGCGGGGTGCGCCCTCTGCGGAGCGAGGGAGTTGCCAACGTATGAAAAGTTACACAAACTAAAAGCTCCCTGTAACACTTAAAGTTTCATTAAGAACTAGTTTTATTAAAAGCTCTGCAATTTTTCGTGGTTTCTATCTTTAATTGCAGTAGAGAGACTAGATTTATTGCCAGTATTCCTGAACAAAATAAACTCACTGTTAACTATGCAGATGTTTCCCAATCAGCAACTGTAACATTATCACGGACAAAGATGTATAATAAAGCTGCTCACAGGAAGATTTTAAAAGAATTAGAAGACTGTAACTATGTCGTCTTACACATTTAACAGACAGATAAACTGACGACAAGTATACCAATATTGAAAACAGCCAACACGAACTCACTTGGCTGTGGAAACCACTATGACAATGATACATGTGATGGTATGTGCATTTTTCTATTTTAGCAAGTGATAGGTGCACCTCTGAATACAAATGAAAGTTTAACAGTGAAATGTACTGGTAAATATCATTGTCTTTGGGACCAAACTATTAAAAAAACCCAAAAACAACTTGAGAAAAAAAGCCCCATTTACGGAAGACTAATGCATCTCTAATGGGAATCTATAATTTGATTCTTTCAGTGCCTCAGGACAGTACTGGTTGCTCTTTCTTATCAAAATTAAAAGTTCTGAGACAAAAATGTTCTCATTCGTCACTTTTTTGTCACAGAGAATGGGATAGAAAATAATCTGCTCTTCTGGTCTATAAAGATTCTGGTCTATAAAGATGAGACCTGAGGCCTCAAATATGCTGTGTATGCACTCACCATAACATTACCAGGAATGCTGGCTACAATGGCCTGTCACAATGCTATTATTCAGTGGGATGTGTGACTCAAAAGTGCAATACATTGTGTATTACACAGTGTGTGCATACATATTCAAGCACATGTACTTCCTCTAAACTATTACAGTGAAGTTTATTTTTATGTGGATCTTACACTTCCTTACTGCACACACTGGAAAAGCTTGAATCAAATGAAGAACACAGTTACTACAAGTTCAGCTACTACCGAGCACACGACATGCAATCAACTCATGAATATTATTCAGTATATTTGATGTTTGCATATTTTGGAATTAATGTTGTATACAAGCAGTATATCTCACAGGTATCAGCAACTCTCCTAGCATGGATCAGCTGCTGGAAATGTATTGAATATTGCATCCCCAAGTGACACTTGTCTTCATTTGGAGACTTTTAATGCAAAAAGCAAAGGAATTATTACGCTATTGCACATGCATTTAATTACCATAACGCTTGCCTCTTTCAAATGCAAATACACTAAGTGGTACTTGATATGAATTTCCTGGTTTGCCTAACATGAGAATATAGCAATCTTATTAAGCTCAGTCCACTAGAAGAACACATTAAAGAGGAAAAATCTTTTTCAAACAGCACACAGGTTCTGACACTAAAAAGCAAGTTGGGATGATGCCAGTGAATAATTGCAGACACTGAAATCACAGACCTTGGACAAACTGGTCTCACAGCTCAGATGTCCACTCCACCCCGGATGTATGGCCTTTGAGCAGCCTGTTGTTCAGCTCCTGGACTAAACTACTGCTGGATTTAGTGTGATAAGTCGGGAGTGTCACAGGAAAGGTTAAATCTAAACCTTGGCTGAAGTGGCAATACCCTGCACAAGACTCCTCCTTACTCACTCTGCCGGAAGTCTCAGGGTGAATGTCAGCCTCCTCCACCTACCACCACCGGTGAGTTTGAAATCCATTTTAAGCTTAGCAATATGCAAGGCATATACCAAAAGTCTTGGGGGTCTACAGCAGTGCTTGCACAAGTGTTGGTAATGTAGGTGAGGCCATCAGCATAAGAGCTAAACGTCTTAAAATCAACTATTTTCTATGACACACTCACATTAAAACATGGTAAAAATTCAGCACAGCAATATTTTTAGTGGGAAAAATCCTACTCATAGGACTCTGTAAGAAATGGCTGCACTATCAGACCCATAGTAGAGCTTATAAAGTATCATTTCCATGCCTAGGTACGTTCTCCAAGAAAGTTTCCTCTGACAAGGAAGATAAAGTGTGTTTTAAGACTGTGAATATGGTCAGGCAATATAAGATAGCCCAGGTGCTGAGCTCTGCCTGGAAAGGACGTCTCGACTCTTCACATGTGAAACCTGCCCTTGCACATGTTCCCCATGATTTCATCAGAAGTGGCATTTGGCACAAAAGCAAGTCTAAGGAATTTTTATGCATCACTCAGTAATTCTAGGAAACCAGGTTTTCACAAATGGTTGGGCACTGTGGTCAGTTTACTCAAACTCAAAAGAGCAAAGCAGTTTTCAGTGAATCAATATAAGTAATCACAAATCGATTCTCATTTAGTTTTCATGCATTATAGAAAGTGACTAATCACTACGGGAAGCTTTTGATTGGCAAATTTATTTATCCTTACACTGATTATCATCAAAAAACCACTGTTTCCCTTTTCATTTTATGGACTGATGAAATTTATTTCTGTACAAGCTGCTATGAAGAAAATGAGAGAGAAATCTTTTAAAAATATTAACACCTGCATTAATATCCGTATCCTCCTCTGGCACATATGGTGAGGAAGTGAAATACTTATAGCAAACATGAACCCCTGGGACATAATGTTGATATCTCTCTAAATAACATTTTTATCTTTGAAGAATTCTATAGCTGTACTTTCAGAATCAAACCAATCATACTTTTTAAGCCATCTGTGAACATTAGCACTCAAGAGTAAGCTAAAAACATTTTATCAGAGGCATCTGCATAGACTTTGTTAACAGTCTTATGATAAGATGGCATCATTGTAGTCCATCCTTGCAGCCTGAATTGCAGAGCTCTGCACTAGAAAATACATTGTAGACCTTAATTATTAACACTCCCAATCCAAAAATACTCATTATAAGCCTTCATTTCATATACAGTCATTTCTCTATGGCTGAAGTGAGTCATGCAGATCTGTTTACCTGCAGCACGCTCCCTCTCTCCCCAAGGCCCAGGTCAGTGATCTCACATCAGGAGTTTTCCCAAGGACATCAGAGCTGTTTCTAAGATACTATTTAGTCTTCTGAGTACTGGACAGCAGGTAAGACAGATGCTGTTACCACCACCAAAAGCAATGAATTAAAGGCACACCTCAGTCCTGGTTTCTCACATTTCCTGTTTGGGCCCATAAACATGGCAGATTAGACAGTGGCAGCTCCGGCTCTGATGTGCTGGCCAGAGAAGGGTTGGGTGGATTGAGGAACTGGAGTTCTTCCTCACCCTCCCTACACCCATTTCAGGAAATGTGCCTGCAACTGAGGTACTGCTCAAAGAAATCACACTGTCCCAAGTGCTTAGTGAGGGCAGGCAAGCACAGTGCAGAAATAACTTTCATTCACATAAGCCCTGACAGGCAATTTTTCAATTTACACAGTAAGTACAATAAAAAGATAAGGCCCCCAAACAGGAAAGCCTGTGTAAACAAGATCTCCTGTAAGGCTACTGAATTCTTTAATGTGGATAGCTGGCAAGCATTGGTCTATTATTTAAACATCTACAAATTCTGTTTTGTTTGTTATTCAGGATTAATAGTTGCTGCAGATTTTAGAGGGTATTTTGAATGGCATTCTCAGCATAGTAACAACATGCAGTTGTTAAAAACCCCAAAATAACCTGGCCCCCATTTATTTTTAATAGTGAAATCTATTCCCTCTTTTTCCTCTGTACCCTCTCTTCCCCTTTCTACAGCTGCCTTAGAGGGGAAGTGAATAAGCTCATCAGTATTCAGGTATTGCTAACAGGGAGGTCACCTTCTTCTGTTAAGCAACTTTCAATTTCAAACTTTAAAACCTTGCAATTAGTAATTTGACAAGGACACCAAAGTACATGACTACTTTGCTCTGACTAAGGTGATGTTTTCTGAGAGTAATTCTACTTACAAAGCCTGAGAGGAGTGATTCCTTCGACGGGGCAAATTCTACCTCTCATATATGTGCAATCTATGGGATGCAAAGCAAGTGTCATGAAGGTGGAAGCACAGGGGAGGATAAACAGGGATCTGTAATTAGGCAGAGCAAGGTAGAAATAAAAAATGCTCAAGGTTAGGATAAAGCCTTTTAGAAATTAGCAAGGACTTGCTAATGAGGCTTCTTTTAATGACACATTGTATCATGTTGACTAAAACAAGAGCAGTAAGACCAAGAGACATAGAACTAACACTAATGTAATAGTGTGTAACACTGTCTTTTTGATAAGATCAAATTCTTCCTTTCTCTACTATCTTCTTTCTTCACATTTCACCTTAGGGAACAGAACTGTGAGGCAAAAGATTCAGAACTACAAGAACATTTTTGTCACAACCACTGTAGACATTTCCTGCACTGCTGAGTTTACTGTGTACACAGTAGGACACTGGTTCTGTTACTGTGTTAGTACCTTCCAACCTCTGATTTGTAAGACCATACAAGGTGATCTACAGCTACTCATGAGTAACACTGCTTCATGTGCTGAAAATGGCCAGGACCTCCAGGGGCATCCCATCAACATGCCAGGGATGACCCCAGTACACAGCCAGCTCCATAGGAGGCTGTGTTCTTCTGGTTCTTGAGAAGCACCACAGTAATTTTCCCAAATCAATATGTAACAAATCAAGATATAATCCACAATGTAGTCAGGAATTGGTACTACTCTGAGTATGACAACAGGATGGAATAGCTTGTGTCTGGTTACTAAAATAATTATTCTACATTTCACTCTTTTGTTAGAGCTAAAGCAGAAAAACTCAGAGATTATATCTGTCTAACCTTCATCTTTGATCTTCTACCATAATAAGTGTTGTGTACTGGATCCCAAAGGCCCCATGCTGAGTTTACTCTTTTAAGCATGATATTTCAGCAAAGTAACTTGTCTGTTCTGGATACCATAATTTTCCCTTCAGTCAGTGAGACTCAGAAGTGTTTTGCAGGAGCTGTTTGATAAACAGCTCAAACTAGTATGTCCTTTCCAAACACTCTTTTCCCTATAATTAGTCAATAGTATTCTGTTGTTCAAAAGGTTCAGGTAAAAACCACAAAGGGACAAATGTCTTCTAGTATGTGTTGGTTCAAGTAAATAATATCTGTGATCACTTTTTATGAAAAGGACTTTCACATGTAGCATGAAATGCTCTAGTGGCAATAAGCATTGGAAAACAGATTTGCTGAGAGGAGATAGCCATAGTGATGGCAGGGAGCAGCAGGATATGAAAACTCCAAATATTCATCAGAAATTAAAAGGAAAATCAGAGGAGTAAAATAAAGACAAAGCCCCTGCAGGTTTTATATATAAATTATAACTTTATAAGCATGAGCAACCAAAAATAAGTATTGATCTTGCTGTCAACTTCCATGAAGGTGATAATCTTATGAACCTTCTTTTAAAAATAAATAAATAGAAACCACTTTGCACATGCTCGGCAGAAACTCCAGCCTCAGCTGAGCAAAATTTTCTGCTGCTCCCAGCAATTGCAAAAGAGGCACAGAACCAAGCTGCTAAGAAGTGAGCAGTTGTGATCTGGTTACCCCTTCTGCACTGCTCCCTCTTGGGCAATGCTCCTGTCTGCCTTTGGAAGCAGGCCAGGGAGTCGAGAGGCAACTGGAGGCTGAGCTATCCTGCTGTTTCAATACTTGGAGCACAGAAGTGTTCATCTCTTCACTAAGAGTATTTCATCCCTTTGATAAAAGGATGGAATTACAGAACAGGGAGAAATGGGAGACAAACAGATTGTGACCCAAGTTGTGGTCACTTATTTTGTCCATCTAGAACTTGATTTTCCAAACTCACTGTTGTTACATAATCCTGCAGTACAGGTTTGAATTAGCATAGCTACTCATCACTACTGCAGGTGTGAGTGAAGTAGGTCCCAGGATCTCCATCACAGATACCCTGTGGGTAAGGAATGCAAATGGGAAAAAAGGACCAGTGAAGCCTAGCTTATACTCACATAGAAACAAGATAAAATTTGATTGCCTTAGGGAAGATCATTCTTTCTCTTCCTGAAATTCCTTAACTCCTTCACAGAACACCTTTCACCTTCAGCAGCAAAACCATACCCAAGATGATGCTTCACTAGACAACTCCAACTTACTGCAGGAATATATGGGGAAAAGCAGCATGTGATCTTGGTGTTGAAAGCTGCTTTGCACAGCTTGGCTGTGTGAGAATACTCAAACTTTAAAATATTTATTTTTTTAGGTTTTTTTCTTTTCCTTTTAAGATATACACATGTTCACTACAGTACAAGTTAAAAACCAAATGGCTGGTAGACTTTTGTAAAGCTGGAAGCCCAGGGAAGATAAATCACCTTATGCTGTCCTCTTACTGAAGTCTTCCTTTGCGAGTGTAGAGTTGGTAACCCAATACTCCTCTTTGGACCACTGAGCTGAAGCTTTCTGATTTTCTCTTACGTTTAAATTGGACAGCTTCTAGATGATTCCAAAATGTCATCTTGTTAGACCTCAGACCTGACGCAAAGGTAAAAAAAAAAAAAGCTAGTCTCTTTTGGTCTTGTTCACTTTCATTCCCTGTCTCTCATACAATTTAGTTAACAATTGGTCTCTTACTTTATGGCTGAAACATCAGAGATTTAAGTGGGCTGTATTATTTTTGGATATTTTTGTGTGTCTTTTCAATGTGGTGAGATGTAAGTAAGTCCTTGTCACAGAATAAAATGCAGCAAGTAGCTGGTTAAGTGTTTTATCTCTGTAAAAGCCATGTAAATTTGCCACAATCATATTGACATTTAACCCAATGCTTTTCCCTGAATGCATTGCAAAAGGAGGTACGATATATCCAGTTACTGATAAGATGAAGCCTGATTTATCCTTGTCTTGCATCGCTGGCTAAAGCATGTGTTGCACAGTGTTAGTCCATCAGGGTGCCAGTGCTGTAACTCATGTGCAACACTGCTGCAAATGACTACACTGCTGCGAGGCACCCTGAGTGGAACTCACCTCTTGTGTCCAACATCCAAAACCTCTTACTTAATTTGGAGGTATTTAAGCATTTATCTTGTTCTATCTCACTTGACTTCTGAGAGAAGCCCAGAGGAGTCACGGACAGAAATTGCATTTGAAGTCTGTATTAGCCAGACACATAGATCCTTGAGATTCTTGGAACACCTGACCTGTGTCAGTACTAAAGTTCTTAATCTGAATAATGCTGTAGGTAAAATTTCTAGGTGCCTTTACTCAAAAAAAGGAGTCATATAAATAGTTGAAAGCTTAGTGTTCACCTGGAACAAGTAGTTCAACAGGGCTGAAAGTAAACAACTGCAAATAAGTCATGTTTTGTGCTGGATGCGTTTTAAGAATAGAACAATATATTAATTTTGCCAAAACAATATGCATGATCTGATCATCAATCAAAGTCTTAAAGGAAATTAGGAAGGAAGGAACTAAGAAGAAAGAAATTAAAAAGGAATTAAGAAGGCCTTGAAGGAAAGAATCGGCTCTGATAAAACACTGCTATTAGGAAATTGACAAGATTTATTTATAGAACAATGATCCAATGCCTCCTTTTCATGCTTTTTTCTTAAACAGCTACTAAGCACAGTGGAAGAGAAAATTGTGCAAGAAAGCTCAGGGGTAGAGCAACATAAAAAATGAATAACTTTGAAGCTGTGGTGAGGCAGAAAAACCCCAAAGACTGCATAAGAAAAGAGGCATGGAACACAAATTGCTTAAATGGGCTTCCTTTCAACAGGAGAACAAGTAATGAGTAAAACCAGCTGAACTGTTTAAGATGGAAACGTAGCGTATAAACAGACACATCTTTTGCAGGTGATGTCAAATCATCGTGTCAAATCCTGCTTAGGCCAAAGAGCCGCACAACAAAGCATTTTCTACCATCCAACTGGCAGAACAGCCTATGAAATTCATAGTGGTTAAGTATTGTAACTGGCTTCACATCACAGTCATAGTTGGCATTAATATAAACAGCAACTTGCTGAACTGCTACAACTCTACAAATAGGTTTCAGGCTGCAGGACAGTAATTTAGAGGCACGACATCCAACAGACAGAAGCAAATAGAATGAATTAAAGCCTTCGCCCTTGAACTAACTTCCCAAGTAAGACACAAAACAATATTATTGCAGAAATTATTGAAATTTTCATTGAAACTGAAGGCACTCATTTCAGAACCAAGCAGCTGTGTGTAATGCCAATGACAATAATATGTATGTAGATATTAGATCATTACTGTTCTTAACTGTGCAAAATTACTAGCTGATACAAAGACATTATAATAGACTGAACTATCTCTTCTTTGTCAATTATCGGTCAAACTCTGTTTATTCTGTGAATAAATGTTAACAGTAAGGCCTGCAGTAAAATCAACTGGAATTCAAATGGGGATTTTCAAACCTGAAGATTTGTTTTTGTAAACAATTTGATGTTCTGTCATAGACCATGAAAGATGATCCTAGAAACAGTTCTTGGCTCTGCTGTCAGCCACATCAGTCAGTTATTGCTGAACTGCTGTCCTCCCTTTAAATGTTGCAGTATTCCAGTCACCTAACAGTGTGGCACTTTGAGAAGTCTATAAAGCAAACAGGACATGTCAAGGCTGACTGTCAATAGAAAAGCAAGCTTTTCAAATTAAAAGGCTGATTCAGGTTTTGTTTCCTGCATATAACTTTGGCCTGTCAAGGATAGGGATGCTCCTAGTTTATATTTTTTAAGCAGAATAAGAATACAAGTAGATGGCTTATGAAAGCAGTAATGGCAGTGACTATAAAAGAGACCCTATATATGTCTTCTTGAACTAATCTGAGGAAATAGATAAATGGAGTAAAACCAAAATGTGTGTTTGGTGTCCAACATAAACTGTCTCAGGGGATTTACTTCAATTCCCAGCATTCATATCTTGATCTGCAGTAGACACAAAGTCTTAACAGAAAGCAGATGACTCGCTGCTTCTTTTATCTGCTGCTCCTATTACTCTTTCTACCCTTAAATTACTATAAAATGTAACTTAAGAGAAATCTTTTAAGTCTTTAAATTTAGAGAAGAGCTTGGGTTTTCTTTGCTCTCCAACCCTCTCCAACATCACCCTCATATGTGTAGTATCTAGCCATAGTAATCAGGAAATCTGAGACCACCAAAAAAATCTAAGAAAGTTCCTAAAATTTGCAATTATTTGACTTCAAACCAAAAAATTTAGCTCTAGGTCTCCTGAGGTACCAGTACAAAAGTATGTTCCCCTGAGCTTTCATTTCTGTAACCAGGGATTTCTTTCCTAGTTCTTTATCCCTCATAGGAACTATTTTGCTGCCTGGGCAGTCAGCCAAACATTGTAACTGCAGAACAAATCTTTCTTGATTTACTTCTACAGAACTTCATGAATATTCTTAGAAATGCCAATCTGCTTTATTAGCCTTCTGAATTATTAAAAAGTCTCAAGCTAATTCCTTGTTATTAATATTTTGACTTTGTGTTATGATTGCATCTGGCTGCGATTATGCTCACAGGTATTGTCTTGTCCAGTAGTTTCTTTATGCATTGCAATAGATGTACTTTATCTTAGACAAATACATTATACATAATTATTCTCTCTTCCAAACTGATGAAGCTCAACTGTTTCAAAAGCAGGATGAAAAACAAGGTTCTATTTTCCAATTCTTTAAGCCTGTTAATTCGTTGGTTCCTTACAAGCTTTTGTACTGCCCTGGCACGGTCCTACTGTGGCCCTTTCCATCTTATTGGTCTCTGAAGAGTGTCTGGCCCTCATCTTTTCCTTTCCTTCCCATCTCTTCCATTATGTGTTCTCACTTCTCTCTTATCCTAATTTCTCCCCAGTCTTCTCACACCCTCCCCACTGCCATTCCTTGCGCTGGCATGTCCTTGCTTTCTTGTAGCCTCTGACATGCCCTGGCTTTATCAGTTGAATATATTGTGAAGAAAGCTCCTGGTATGAATGTCTGTCAGCTGTTTGTGCTCTTGCCAATGGAGTTACAGTTGTATCTACAATCTGCCAGTGAATATGTCCAGATCAATCACATCTTTGAGTAGATCTGTCGTAACTAATGAGTACTGTCAAGAGCTACAAGTAGCTGTGTATTTAACAAATTACACTGCAGGTACACCTAGCTTCTTGGTACAAACTACCAGTCCTGCTAGCAGGTGGTGGAAGATTTAGATCATTTACTTAATTTCATCTTTCTGCAAAAGCTGAAGCTTAAGATATGATTTTTTTTTTAAATTAGCATTTCACTTGCAATATAACCCTGAGGGAGGAGCTCTGGGGATTTTCAGTTCAAAAAAACGTCACCAGATGATCTACCCTGACATGGAGTCATCGTGTAAACTATCCTGATCTACTGTAGAATTTCCTAAGTCTTGTTAGAGGCAAACTCATCGACTTGAGTTAGATTAGCATCTATCTCCCAGAGAGCCATACGCACTCTATTTAAAACAGAAAAATCTCCCGTTTCTCAGGGCCATTTGTTCCAAAAGCTAATTACTTTCACTTAAACAAATGAACAAACAAAAAACCTCAAACAACAGAAAGCCCAGTTCTCTCCTTTCTGACCACAATTTGTTTCACTTGAGTCCACCTTGATTATTTTTTTGCCTTTTCTAGCTTGGCTGAAGATTTTTAGTACCCAGTATTTTGTCCCCAAGAAGGTACATATATAGTTTGTTTGGGTTTTTTCAAATTTGTATTTGGAACATTTCTCAGTGAATACTGGATTATGACAAACTTTTTGCAGAGCTGCCCCTAAACGCCCGGGGATTTAATTGTCCCAGACACTGAAATGTCTCAGAGTTGCCCAGAGACTGTGAAACTGTCATCCAAATTCTGTTCAGCCTGGAGAAGAGAAGGCTCCAATGCACCTTCCAGTATCTAAAGGGCCTCCGAGGGAGCTGGAGAGCGACTTTAACAAGACCGTGCAGCACCAGGACCCGCGAGAGTGGCTCCACACTGGCAGAGGGCGGGTTTGGGCCAGAAAAGAAGAAAAAATTCTTCGTGACGCGAAACGCTGGGGCGGGACCGCTCTGCCCCCTCAGCCCCGCCCCTCCCGGCTCGGCCCCGCCCCATCCGGCCCCGCCCCGCTCATCCCCCGGCAGAGCCACCGCCCTGCCCGGCGCGCATGCGCAGCTCCCGCTTGCGAAGCCCGGCAGTGCTTGGCCCGCCCGGTTCCCAGCAGAGGCCCGCGCGCATGCGCGGGGCGGCGGCGAGGCCCGCGCAGGCCAGGCCCTGGAGCGGTGGCGGGGCCGCGCCATGAGCGCCTGGTAGAGGGGCCGCGATGAACCTGCGCGGCTTCTTCCAGGACTTCAACCCCAGGTGAGCGCGCCACGGGCAGCGCCGGCCCGGCACGAGTAGCCCGGAGGCCCGGGCGGGAGCAGCTCTGGGTGCGGGACCCGTCAGCTTTGGAACGGAGCGCGGCCTCGGGTGGCCCTTCCGCACCGCGAGCTCGGGCGGCGTTTGGAACACGCCGTTCCTGGCCGGTTTCCTGCCCAGAATCACTGAATCAACCAGGTTGGAAAAGACCTCTGAGATCATGGAATCCAACCTTCCCAGCACCTCGGGTGTCGCTGCGTGCTCCCCGCGGCTGGTTCGCGGTCAGGGAGCTGGGAACGCGAGCGCTCTGCATCTGCTTTCCAGCCCCACTTCCAGGCATCTGCTTTGTTATTGTGTAACTTCTCCAGATTACTTTCAGGCCCTTTCTGGTGTTCGAAGGTTTCGCCGCGGTGCTTTGAGGTGCGGAGGCTCCGCACGCCCCCGCGCAGGCTCTGACCGTGCGGCGGAGGCTCCGTGTCCGCAGGTGTCAACAACCATGGGCTGCGTGGGGAGCACCGGGGAGGGCGAGCCCTTCCTTTGGGCTCTCTTAAAATTAACAATGTGATGGTCACTGCAGCCTGGGGTTCTGCTGGCTCTCCAAGCAAGTACGGACATGTAACTTTTAAAGAAACTTGAGAGTATGAGTTAAATTTTACCGGCTTTTACCGGATGTTTTGAAAACACATACTAAGGGCCTGCAAATAAGTTGTGCAAGGTGGCTTGAGATGCTGAGAGTCCTGGAAAAACCTTGCACGCGAAAGAGGCTTTACATGATGGCAGTTACAGCAGACTGTGTTCAGTCGGTCGTTTAGGCAAACAGAAGGGTAACCAAAGCTCCAGGAAATGCATTGTTGCAGAGGCTGAAATAAACAATTGAAATATGTGTGGTCGGAGTAACGGAAAAGTAAGAGCAGAAGTCCTAGAAACTTACAAAGTTTTGTTACTGCGGAGCGATGCTTCCAGCTTATTTGGGTGCTTGAGTGATGAACGAGCAAGCCGAATGTTGCACTGGTGTAGGTGTCTTCGTGTTTTGATGTGCCTGGAACACTCCGGGAGCAGTGGTATTTCACTGCTGTATTTATGGAGGAGCCAGGGAAAGTACAAATTACACAAATATTGAATGTTAAAAAAGGATGGCTAGCCGAGATGCTGAGACATCTCTTTGTTGCTATGAAGTGTGACCGGTTTATATCATCCTGTCCCGAGGTAGTTTCATCAAGCATGCGGGGAAGATGCTGACGCAATAAATCCGTTTTTCATTATTAGGGTGCAGATGAGACGCTTGTTCTGAGTAGAGACAAAACAGCTTGATATCTAAACGCAGCAATGCTGGTCTGATAAATGCTTTGTTATTTGATGTGAATGAAAGTGGATAGTTTGAGTTGTGCTGTTGGAGAAATGGTAGTATTCCTGACTTGCTGCTTTATTCTGTTCCTTAGGTTATCCATGTTTTAAAATACGTACAATTACTTTGTTAAAACAGTGTTGAAACCTAATTTTGTGTTTTATAAAACAGTCCATGAGCTTCTGGTGGATGGGTGGGAGACTTTTCCCTTCCTGTCATTTGAGGAAATCGCCTACTCTGTAATTATTTTGTCTGATTTTTGGTGGTACAAGCAGTTGCTGTGCCACTGCTCAAGTGTTCGGGATATGTTTATTCATTCTTAAACTGATTATGTTATAAACTGTATCAATGTAGCTATTTTAAATTTGTAAGCACCATCCTCAATATTCCAGTTAGAAACTTAAGTGTATAATCAGGAACTTTGCTAAAAGTTTAACCTGTTGGGTTTTTCTTTTCTATAATATTGCTTTTTTAACTGAACGTAAATATTAAGAAAAGATTCTCTGAAGTCTGCCTTGTTACAATTCATAATAACTTTTAACCTTTAGTTAAAAGTGGTGTGGATAAAATTTCATAAATTATGTAACTCAATTTCAAATATTAAAAACTACTTCATTTGATTTGAATGACAGAACACATTTTTTGAAAACATGTACAGCTGGTATATTTGTGAGCCTCTAATAATACAGCTCTTGACTGAATCCTTGTGGAAGGGAACTATTTATCTTAGTCCATTCACTGAGATTGTCATGCAAAAATGCTTTTGATGTGTTTTATTGAAGCAATAATTTTATAAGTGAAAGAGATGACATATACTGTATCGATGATTAAATATTTGATTCTTTGCAAAGAAGCTTGGCACATTTTCTATTAGGAAGTACCCCAGTGAAATTTCAGCTGTGACTGATTTTGTTGTCCTCTACAAAGTTAATGTGAAGTTACCTGCCTTGATTCCTGACTGGGTTTTTTTGTTTGTTTGTTCCATAGCAAATTCCTTATTTATGCCTGCCTGCTGCTCTTCTCCGTGTTGCTCTCTCTACGTCTGGATGACAAAATTCAGTGGAGTTACTGGGCTGTGTTTGCTCCAATATGGCTGTGGAAGTTAATGGTGATTGTTGGTGCCTCAGTGGGAACGGGAGTATGGGCCCGAAACCCACAGTATCGGTAAGTTGATGATGTTTGTTTGACAAAACCTTGTCAGTCTAGGTCAAAATAACTTTCACATTTTTAAATACATTCGTGTTGAGTTTTTTGGTAATTTGAGTAGAATGTGAATTTGAAGATCCCAGGGCAAAAGAAAAATTACCTTAAATGAAGTGCAATAAATGCCTTTTCTGTCTATGGTGAATATTAAATGAAAAATTGTGGTGCGCAGATCTCCTGATACACCCACATTTTGTGTGGTTCAGGTCTTGTTTTCCCCTTCTAGTAATGGGTCTGCTGGTGTAGGGAGAAGCTTTGTGTGTGCTGTTATTTTACAGGCATTTTACTTTTAGTAACAGAAAATATCTGTTGCAATATTAAATAAAAGTAAATAAAGAAATTAAATAGGTAAATAAAGAAATTCTGGGCAAAGATGTTGATTTGTTGAACACTGGTGCAGAAATCAAACAGATCATTTTAAATTTAGCTTATTTCCTAAAAGCCTGCGTGATAGCTGACTGTTGATATAGTAGCAAAGAAATCCTGATTTATCTGCCCAGCTATGGAATCCTTAAAAAATTTTCAAATTGTAAAAATCCCACTGCACCCTTTGAGTGAAATACTTCCAAAGTGCACCTTTATGGGCCAGAAATCCTATTAGGTCATCAGGAGTGGAGTTTAATGGGTATAATATGTATATTTATTAAAAACAAGTGCTAATATCTCAAGCTAAAGAAAGTGTCTTGGGATGTTTGCAGGGTAATGTGCTTTCTTACAGGCAAGTAAATTCTTCCTTATCCTCTCTTCAGAGCAGAAGGAGAAACCTGTGTGGAGTTCAAAGCTATGTTAATTGCAGTAGGCATCCACCTGCTATTGCTGATGTTTGAAGTCCTGGTGTGTGACAGGATTGAAAGAGGAACCCATTTCTGGCTTCTGGTCTTCATGCCTCTGTTCTTTGTGTCTCCAGTCTCAGTTGCAGCTTGTGTGTGGGGGTTCCGACACGACAGGTCTCTGGAGGTGAGGCTTCATTTGTGATGTGTAAAAGTCACAGCGCTGCAGGACTTGGGATCAGTTCTGTGGCAGCTTGTCTCTCAGGAAAGCACAATACAGAGGACTACATCAGTCCAATTAATTGCACTCACCAATTAATTGCATTCACCTGTAAATGCACTCACCTCCAAATAGGAGTGAAATCAGGATCAGGAATAATATAACTTTTTCTAGTATCTTCTAGTTTTTTCAACTACCAAATTGCAGCATGTTTTGAACCTGCTTTTTTATAATTTTGTGTTAAAATAACTCGCCAGGAACTCTGCAATATAGACACTTACATGGAAACAACAGAAAAAAATTCCACTGATTGCAAGCACTGTCTCTAGGCAGAATTTAATTTCCAGACCCCACGTATTCAGGGCTGAAAATGTCTTAATATCACAATCTGTGTGTTTAGTCTTTAACTTGAGAATGTGAATGGTAGGCAGTAACATTAGGGTTTTATTTTCTGCCTCTATCTTATCTCTAACTCCCTTCGGTTTTTGAAGAACCTTGGAAGGATTCTCAAGGTGCTCCCACAATTGTGGCATTTTGCAATAAACTTAGAATTCATCTTGAATTTTTTTAAGGAGTTTTTCATTTTGCTATGTCTTCAAACTGCCCCATGACAATTAAAAATCTGACTTTTAGATGAGGCTCAGCTTTTTCAGGTATTTTAATTTCAAGGGACTATTTCTCTAACATTAGCATAAGATGAGTTTTTCACTAGAGAGAAACATTTTTGGTGATTGTTATGATGGCTGGTTAACTGATAACCTAAGTTCATTTTGAAACGTTTGCCAATAGAATTTTATTTTGCAGGGTTCTATTACCAGTTAACCATTGCTACAAGTAAAATTTGTGTGGAAGTGCTTGCCTTCTACTGGATGATGCCTGATTGCCCATTGATTTACAGATGACTGCACAGCTGCTAAGTACTGGCAGAATAAAGTGGAATCCATAAAATGCAACAGCTGTCTCAACTAATTTTTACTATTTTTTTTACTCTTAGTCATCTTCACTTAGTGCTGTTCTACTTTCTCTTCTTTTTACTCTGTGAAGATTTCATTATTTCCCTTTCATTTGCTAGAAACATGAGGGGTCTGCCTTTAATCCAGGACATCAGTTTTTGACTTGCGTAATCAAAGCAGTTGTTAATCTATTATTATTTTCATAAGTATTTAATCTGAAATACATTATCTGCTCATTCCTGTTCTGCATCTGATTAGGTGACCAGTGAATACATGCTGGGGTTTTTGTCTCTGTATCGCGGTGGGCTCAGAAATAGCTTCCTTTTATGTGTTACACTATTTTCATAGTAAAGCACTATTTATTTAAAGCATGTTGAATTCATTAGGTTGTGAGCCACTGCAAATATATGTGCACTTGCCATATAGATATCATATGTTAACTGGATTCTAAAAATTATAGCAATTGATCCTCTGATTTTTATATTTTTCTCTCTCTCTTTGCTCTTGCAGCTTTCTGGTTGGTTGGTCTTATGCTTGAGTGTGGGGGGTTTTTGGTGGTTTATTCTTTTGAGAAAGCCAGCGGTACAAAATTATTTTTAATACTTTTTCAGTCTTTTTGAAGTAAGATGTACTTCAGCAGTGGAGATTTTGGTGTGGTCCCTGAAGCTGCAAGTGCCTGCTGCCTGTTGGATTTTTGACTCCCTGTTCTGTAACTTTCAAAGGCATTTATCCAGATCACAGTCTACACAATCATGTGCGTTAGTGAAAAGTAGCATGTAGTGTCTGCCTTCTGAGAAATATTACATTTAAAAGAGGCCTTACTGCATATTTTTAAATAAAATTAGTTATGTTTCTAACTTGCATTCAAAAGCTTCAGTTACATTTTTCAGATAATAATTCTGTGGTCTTTGAAAATCCTACCCATTGTAGGGCTGCCCATAAACTTCAGAAATAGAATCTTGCCAAGTCTGATGGTGTTTCATTGTCTCACTTTGTTCAAGCTAGACACAGAGTTTTTTTTAAAGTATAATGAAGGGCTGTTTCTCATAGTGGCAAGCAGGACTCATGAAAACCTTTCACTAACATTTTAACCAGAAGTATTGCTTTTCTCTATTCCCACAAAACCCATGTCTTCAGTGTCATTTAAAATATCTCTCAAATATACAGTAAATGATTTGAAGTTGAATGTCATATTCCAATATTCCATGTATTTCTTTTTTCCCCTAGATGGAGCTTGGACTTTTAAATTGAACTGTTGGTAGTTCTGTCCATTACTGAAACTACTAAATATTCCAAAAGATTAATTTTGCTAATTTTAAGTTGAAGGTCTTTTTACTACTTAATTTTATTCTAGCTGTATTTCTTATATGAAGAGTATAGTTGTTTTCTGATGCTTTGCTTTTTTCATTCTGATTAGTTTGGCTTTTCTTATTTCTCTAATCATTCTAAGTGCCTTTTTTTTTTTTTTTTTTAAATACCAGGAAGATCTTGGAAACAGCTGACTCTACATTGTTCAGTTGGTATCACACCCACACAAATTTAGGGATGTTTAGTAATAGAAAATGTAAATGCAAATGAATTTTCATATTTCAGTGATAAGAATGGGGTCAGAGAGGTGCTTTGACAGATTCACTGGTTATCCTGGAAGTAAGTTTATATACTAAGAGTTAACTAATGTTTTTTCTTTTTCTAGCTGGAAATCTTGTGTTCAGTCAATATTCTACAGTTCATATTTATTGCACTCAGACTAGACGAGATCATCAGATGGCCATGGCTTGTATGTAACTAGTGTTTTCTTCTTATCTTTGTTTAAATGCTGAATTTCATAAAGATTTTTATTCTAGGGAACAGTTAGTATGCGATCAGTCCATGATCCCATTTTTGCTCGCTTATCAATCCTTCACTGAACGTCTGGAATTTCATTCAGTGGTCATGGGAATCAGAGGCTGTTCTTTGGGCACGTCATCCTCTGAGGGAGAGGAATGTACCATCAACTGCCGTTAATCTCTGAGCAGCAGTTGAAAGAGAAATCCTTGCCCAAAGTTCGTGATGGGAACACTAAACAAGCCATGAAAATGATTAGTGAGTTAGACAATGTGTTGGTAAATACAGTGTGGTAAATAACTAGTTTTATTTGTTGTGTTACCACGCATGTAAATCCATTTACTGTGCAAGTAGTCACTGTCAAAACTGCTGAGATGGCCTGTCCCAAGTGCCTTTAGAATACAAAAGTGCTGTTTCTGTGTCTGGGTTTTTGTAAACTACCATAAAACTGACAATCTGACATGGTTATGTCTGTCCTTTCTGTTGTCAAAAAAACTTGAGAAAGGATTGAAACCCTTTAAAGTAAGGTATCCAGTAGGGTAAAAATCAATTTCAATTGATTTTTTCAATCAATCAGTTTGAGCCCATGCAAAATCACAGAAGTCTTACTAAAGCTGAACTACATTGCCTTAATTTTAAATTGTTTCAGCTTGATGGGGTTTAGAAAGCTGAGGAACCTCTGAACTGATATGGCTCGAAACAACGCACATGCATTTGATGCTTTTCTGTTAGCTATTGTATTAGTTTAAGACTTAATTTTCTTGTTTAGACTTAATATATAGACTCACTTTATTTAAAAAAAAAAAAAACACAACTGAAACAAATCAAATGTGTCTTTCAGGTTGTTTGTGTTCCACTGTGGATTTTGATGTCCTTCCTGTGCCTCGTCGTGCTCTATTACATTGTGTGGTCTGTGCTGTTCCTGCGCTCCATGGACGTGATCGCTGAGCAGAGGAGGACACACATAACCATGGCTGTCAGCTGGATGACAATTGTAGTTCCACTGCTCACATTTGAGGTAGGAGAAGCCACAAAGAGTTTGATGTGTCTTGTTCTTTTTTCAATAAGTAATGAATGATGATTTTTGGACTTACTGAAATGAGAATGCTGCTCTTTGTTTTGGAATAAAATATTAACAGCAAATATGAAACACAAACGAGAATTCTGTTCCTTTAAAGTTTCTTGAGTGAAATCTGCATCACATTGGAACTATAACTACATGCTTCTGTGAAGGCCATTTTTTCCTCACAGATGTGTGAAGTTAAAGATTTCAGATCAGCATAAGCTTTAAGCAGTTTGAAAGTGAGTATTGCAATTAAACTGACATTGTGTAATTTTTTTTGCCATTTAGATCTTGCTAGTACACAGACTGGATGGGCATAATTCTTTTTCTTTCATACCCATATTTGTTCCTCTCTGGCTTTCACTGATAACATTAATGGCAACAACATTTGGACAAAAAGGAGGCAATCACTGTAAGTATTTCAGAATCCTGGAAGCAGATTGAAAATCAATGTATTTTATTAAGATTCGTATTTTCAAAAAGGGCTTTTCTGTTACTACCGTTTCCAGGCAGTTGTAGTAAGGTTTCAGTGCTTACAGTCTCCTCCCCTGTGGCACTGTTTGCTTTGGTTGAGATGCAAAGTCTTTTGTGTTCCTTCTCTGTACCTGACACTGTGTAACGTGTGAAATGAAATGGATTCCTGCTGGAGTAGTGTAGCTGTAATTTATGCAGATGGATATACACATAGGCATGCATGTGCAGACATGGAACTGTGCAAATGCTTGTCCAGACACTGTATGTGTGTCTGTCTGTATATAACTTGAATTGTAATGTTATGATAGGCGTAAGGAACACTGAGAAGCAGCACTAACAAATCTTATTTATGTGCAAACAATCAAGAGACCTTTAATATTCTGTCTACTTAATTAGGTGTTCATTCTGTTAATAATGTAAAATGATTTGGTTTCTTTTAGGGTGGTTTGGAATTCGCAAAGACTTTTGCCAGTTTCTGCTTGAAATTTTCCCGTTCTTACGAGAATATGGAAATATCTCTTATGATCTTCATCATGAAGATAATGAGGAGACAGAAGAAATGCCACTGCCTGAACCGCCAAAAATCGCACCAATGTTTCGAAAAAAGACTGGAGTGGTCATTACACAGAGTCCTGGAAAATATGTGATTCCACCTCCCAAGTTAAACATTGATATGCCAGATTAAGATGACAGTAGCATATTAAACTTGAACTGGTCATCAGCAGACAGATGTATTTCATCTCATGCCTTGTCCCAATTCCTTTAAAATAGGTATTGCTAAATCAGTGGCTTGGATTACACAAATCAGAAATTTTGAAGATAATCTGAGAGTTTTTCCAGAAATACGTGGTTGTCTAGTTTGTGAACCTTCCTAACAGGTTGGTTGCACGCTTGCCTGTATAGTATTTATATGAACATTTTTAGCAGTGTAATATATTGTTTAAAAGTCCTGTTGTGTACAGTGTAAGTATTATCTAAAAGTATTTTTTTAAAAACCCTGTATGAAATGCCTACACTATTCCAGGTGTCTTTTAGGTCCTAAATATACACTTGATTTTTGTGTCTCTTTTAAAATGCTTTGGGATGCCTTAGCGTAGTACCTCTTTACTGTTTTCTCTGTTCAGCCACAATCATTGTCTCAAGGACAGAGGCACAAGAGTGTTGCACTCCTCAGGCAACACTGGAAAGCTTTGGAGGGGGGGAAGTAGAATGTATGGTGACTTACATGATGCATTTGAGTTAGCTATGTAAATTTTCATGTAAGTATTTCAACTTTTGTGCTGGCTTGAGAGTTACATGTTGTTTTTGTTGCTTTGCCAGTGTCATGTTTTGATTCTTCTTGAGCAGCATGTACCATTCTCCCACTAGACTGGCTGTTTAATAAGCTGTTTCCCCTTGCATTGTGTGGTCTATGCCAGAAACATTTGTTGTAGGTTTCACAGCTGTTGGTTAGCTGGTATAAATATCATAGCTTGGTCCTCGTTACCAACTTTGTGTTGGTCAGTGTAAATGATTAAACTTTTCAAGGTAGGATCTTGTTGGTGTTGGCATAGCATTTTCTTGTCTGAAGAAAGACCTGCTTTGACAGTGTGCCTTGAACTTCCAGGTGCTTTGGAGAAATGGAGGCTATGAACTGTGTAGTCCTGTAGTTTATAAAAACAGATGTCTCATATTCCCAAACCCTTGCAGCTGCTCTCCGTATTTAGGTAACCCACACTTTAGATATCTTAAATACCATGGGTCTCATTTCTTTAGTGTTAGCATGGCAGTAAGAGCAAGGAATGTGTGGACATTTCTGCATGTGGTCAAGGTGTAAGCCTGGAAAACCTGGATGCAGCACTTGCATTTCTGATGCTCCAGAGCTCCCTTTTCTTGCCTGTGAACCAGCTACTGCCTGAAACTCAACTCAGCAGTATCCCAACCCACACTTTAAATTTTGTTGCCATTTTATTTTATATATCTTATATATTTTTTTTATTTATATATATTTTATTATATTCTGGTGCAAAAAAATCCAACATCAGCAGGATTATTACCAGACATCAATTTGCCTGCACACTGCCACAGAAAAGAAAACCAGACGCTGAGCTTGCATGAGAAACCACTTCCCAGGAGGAGAGCAGTCCGTGCACAGCAGGTCCAAGGGAGAACAGGCACAGCTCTGCACTGAGGGGGGCCTCACCTGCCAAGCACCAAGGCAGGTCCCCAAGGCAGTGGTGCCTGCACAGCTCCACGTGCTGCTGCTTGGACAAACAGGGAAGAGCTCCAGCCTCCGCGCCTTCCCTTCAGCCAAGGCACAGCAGGGCACGGCTGGGGCCAGGGAGCTGTTCTGCTTCACCCAGCACTGCCCTGCAGTCACTTCCCACCCCTCTGGCTGTGCTGGCAGCAGCTGCTCCTCAGTCTGTGCCAAGGTCAGGGCCCAGCTCCACGTGTGGTTCAGACAGTGGAACTGCAAGCACGGGCCCTGGGCCCCAGCGCTGGGTGTGCCAGGTACCTTCTACAGCTCTGGCAGAAGTGGTGTAGTCCAAGGGAATAGCTTCCTGAGTGCTCCAGTAAACTGTATGAATACAAAGGCTGTGCCAGTTGTTCTGTCCTGTTTTTAGAGCCGTACCTAGGTGTGGCCTTGCTCCAGAAAATCAAAAGTATTTTCACTGTAATGTAGGGTGTGAATTTTGAAAAACTGAAGAGTGCCAAAACTTAGTGGCTATTATTTGTAATTCTTCACATTTGTCTTGAATTCAGTATTACATTTTCAAAGATAACTGGTATTTTTCATCTTAAATAAGGGGAAAAAAATGTAGTACTTGCTCAGTTTCATTTTGTACAAGCACCTTCTCATAATGGCCTTTCTACAATGTCTATCAGGTCCCAGCTGTATCCATCATATGCACATCTTGTGTACCTGAAGGGTGAATGAAAAGAATCTATCCTTAAAGCAGGACTAGGACTGGTCTGGGACTGATGTCCTATTAATTATGGCAGCCTACTTTTACGCACCATTTTCCTATAATCAGAGATGCAGGTATCAAAAAATCATTTTAATTTACATTTAAATTGGCACACAACCATAACCATACACTTAAAAAAGGGCATTTACTTCGTTGTTTATACAGGAAAAAGCTAGAAAACCATTATTAATTTCCTGTAATAGTCATAAAAAACACATCTTGTGTGTTTTGCCTCAAAATAGCAGTTCTTCAAATGTATTTGCCATTTCAAACAGTTTTGGAAGGGAATCCTAAACAAGATGCTGCTGTAATTCACAAGTCAGCATCTTGAATACAAGTCTGCATTTAGGCAGGAACAATAATAGTGAGAGGCAACACCTACATTTCTGAAGGGATCAGTTCTTCAGGGATGTCCACCTGCCACACCCCTGTTCTCCCTCGGGCAGGAATTGGTTCCAGGAGCCATCTGGGATTGGAAACAACAGTCAAGTATTTCTGTTCTAGATTACTGAGGACAGCTTTGTTTTCCAGCTCCAGAATCTCTTCAGGACGCAGGTTTTCTGGATACAGTGATGTCTCTCCAACATCAATTAATCCTGTATTTTAAAATTAAAAAACAAAATTAGTTGCCAGTTTGATCTAGAGAAAAGTTTTCCAGAAATAACCCTCCCTGAGGACACAGAGAACAGCCACTTTGTTACCAGAAGAGCACAGTCAGAGGGCGGCACATCTCCCACCTATGCTGTTTGCTGCAGAAAGGCATAGGACTCAACTCAGGTGGGTGAAGGAGGAGGGCACAGTTAAAATCACCACAACCCAGCAACGCAGAATTCCGTGAAAAGCAGCTTGCATGTAAGGAGACACAGCTGCTACCAAAATTCCTGAGCTACATTTGGCCTTGGAACAGCTTCAGTAAAGCACAAAACTCTCTGCTCCTCTCAAGCCACTATTCCATTAACATTTTTAAATCATTAAACTATATGGAAATTCCTGCTCTCCAGAAGTCTCTTAATGTCATGAAAGGGAAATTCGGTATTGCTTAATCATCAAAAATGTTAAAATAAATATCAAAGAAGCTTTGATACTGACACCACAATTAAACATGCAATTTATGTCAAGGCTGCATATCTACACATTATGTAGGACCTACAGTCTTCAGCATTGTAGAACCACAACAACATTCAATGTATATGATACAATTAATTTGTTGTGCATAGATAAAAATATTCAAATGACAATGAAAGATGGTGTAACAAAGATATCTACAAGGAAATAGTACAAAATGAGTGCTGGATAAAAACTTCGTAAGTGTACAGTGTGCAACATCCACTGTATGTCAGCACAATTTATGCAGTGAAACTTCACTGCCTCTGGACTGTGTGTTACAGAAACAAACTTCTTCACTGCCCAAATACCAAAAGCGACAGTGAGTTTGTAAAACTGAAATATTTATGTAATTATTTATGTATAATCTGAGATGACATACAAAGTGCTGTAACATCATGAATTCGTTTGACCGTGAGTACTGCAAAATGATTTCAGCAAGAGATCCTAAGCTCAAAATGCAAATGTGGAACTGACACGTATTATGCTGAAACATACAGGAATTTAAATAGACCCCCCCATCCTAACTCACGCTCCACTCCTTCAAAGTGTTAAAGAAATACCATAATGAGTGTAAACATATAAAGCAGATGTGTATTTGAGTGCCTGTTAAGGGACTGAAAGTTTGCTCAGAAAATAAAACCCAAGGATGCTTACCTGCAATAACTCCTCTGCCAAATTTTTCCCCTTCATCCAACAAATCTTGCAGTTGTTTCGGTGTCATGCCGAACCTATTCAGAAGAATTTCTCTCCATGTTTCATCTTCCCAGTCCTTAACAGCTATATGAATAGCAATGGTGCAGTTCTTGTAGCCTGCTAGCAAAGGACGCCAGCGAGTCTCTACTGTTTTGACTTGGTTTAGAAGCAACCCTGCGTAGGGCTGTCGGAAGGAAAGGCAACCGAATTTCATCCTGCTCCTCGCATCAGAAGCCGTTTATTTCCTGTAAACACACAGACGCCCCGGGATGAGCCTCCAGAAGCCGCCGACGCCCGTGACAAGCTCCCGGCTCTGGAGCAGCCGAGCTGCGCGGAAGGAGCTGCGCGGTCTCCTCGGAGGCGGATCCGCCCCCGCGGGCTCCGCTCTGCCCGCGCCGCGCTCCGGGCTCGGGCCGGGCCGCACTGCCCAAACAGCCGCGCCCACGGCCGGGCACAGCCCCGGTGCCGGTCCGCCGCCCCGTG
>VZTF01006142.1:0-53641 GCA_013397755.1 Cnemophilus loriae | reverse complement strand
GGGGGGCGGATGGGGTTATGGCCTGGCCTCGGCGATCCGGAGGGGCAGGTGCGCGGCAGTGAGTGCTAAGGGGAGTAGGGAGAGGTGTGTGCCCTGCCCCGGAGGTGTCCGGTGCGGCGCTGCCGGGCTCGGGCGGTGGCTTTGGGGCCATCCTTCCTCGGGAGCACCGTGTCCGCAGCACCTCGGGGGTACGTGTCTGGCTCTGCAGCCGGACGGTGCAGGGCTTTCGGGCCCCTGGTCACAGCTAGAAGTCATTTAGCACATGAAAATTCAGTGTCTCTCACCTCCCTGCTTTTCTTTGGCCACTAGTTTGGGACAGAATTTCCCAAAGTGCTCTCATCCAGCCCTACTCTCTGAGGACAGTCTCACCTGTATCCCGTTGTTGTTGAATTGCGTGTTTTGCGTCAAGGCTTTGCCCTTCTAATACAAACGTATGGAACAACGCAGTTACTGTGTGACAACAGATTTTGTTTGTGCTGCTCCTCCTGTGAACCCTTATAACAGGAAGTAACGTGTGAGGGCTTAGTGAACACAGTAAAATTCAGAGACCTTACAGGAAAGGATAATTTGGAAAAGGAGAGGGTTAGAATAGATGTATAGTCTCACTGTATGTGAGTTTTAATGGGCAAACTATATATATTTTATGTCAGTGAACTCGTGTTTGTACACGATAATTTCCAAGGTATACAAATGAAAGTGACCTCGTTAAGGCAGTGATACTAAAAATGGCTAATGACGCAGCAAGTTGAAAAGTTGAGTCTTGCTGAATTTCTGCAGGTATAGAAGATAAGAAAATTCATATGTCTCTGTGTCCAAATAAAAATCACAGGAGAGTCATCCGTATCTTTCAGCCGACGGCTGTAAATACAGCAAGTATTTGGGGAGCTTTACCATGCACACAGCATTTGAGAGAAAGAAAGGGAGGAGAGAATGTTGACCAAAAGGAGCGAGTTAGGAGAGACAGACAAGAGAACAAAAGAAAAGTGGTAGAGAAGGAAAGGAAAAAATGGTAGTATTTACAAAGGGGAAAGATAATGATGACCTTTCTTTTGTCTTTTGCTCTGTCGAACCACATTTCTTAATCATGAGAAATCTCAAAGTTACTTTAACAATTCCAGGAACTGACAGATGGAGAGAGTAAAGTGATCTGCTGGAATTACACTGAGAGATGGGCGGATCCTGTACTTAAGAAGGGCAGAGCAACTTCATACAGCAAAAGGTAAGATTAATGGTGGGTTTTTTTTGTCCAGGTTTCTGACTTTGTGAATAATGGGTATTTATTGGTAAAGCCTTACAAGTAACCTTAGTATTCTGTAACTGCAGGGTTAAGTGATTCTTTTCTGGTAAGCCCTACACATAGCTTTTATGAGAGCCAGTTTTGGCATATGCTTTAAATATACTTTTGGTGAGTATTGTCTATTCTGAAGCATTTTATGGCTGATAGAATTTAACTGCTGAGACCTAGTTGTACTTATTACCATTTTCTGATATTTCTGCTTCATTATCCCATTTTTCCCTTGGATATTTCCAGTATCTTGTTCAAAATGTTCCAGATGGAGTCATTCCAGTCCTTTATATAACATCATAATAAGAAGAGGAATTAATAGATGACGTGGATTTAAATTTCGTGTAGTTTTTACAGGGTTATTACTTTGAATCCTTTTTTTGCTTTAAGCTGTTTCCATCTTACTAGATGTGCATCGTTAGTACAAGAACCTGTTGAATCTGTTTAGAGTTGCAAGTGAGTAATGAGCTTTCATGGGGGTTTTGGTATTTGCTTTTGGTATTTTTCCACTGTATAATTGTATTTTATGTGGGGGTTATTTGTTTTAGGGAAAATAGAGGCCAGAATGTTTTCATCTTGTGTAAGCAGCTTTGTTTTATGTTCATGTACCTTATAGCATGATTTTGTATCATGTGTTTCATCACATAAATAAAATAGACTTTTTTCTTGATCTAGGCAAAAATCTCCAGGATACTTAAAATCTCAAGTCTAACAGCTCTAAATAAAATATAAATAGCAGAAGATGCGTGTGCTACTACCAAAGGTGAATAAATATTATGTTGAAAATCTTCTTTCACAAAACTATCTAACTTGTTTTGTAGAAACCTTGTCCCATATATTGGAACACTCCAGTATATGGGACAAGGTTTGATTTCTAGCAACATGTAAATACGGCCCTGTAACTAGCAATCTGTGTGTATTGTTCAGCCTTTTGTGTGATGAGTGGTAAAGGGAATTTGGTAGGTTTCCTCAGGATTGAAGATAATGATTCAAAGTCTACAGCAGTGAATATGAAAAAGAAAATTCATTCTGATCTTAGCAGATGATCAGTTTATGCTTGGCATCTTAGATGCACTTTATTGTTTTCTGGTCACTGCGGCTTTCACATGCTAAAACCAATCCCAAATTATCTTCTCTTGGTGCAGTACCTCACATATAATCTAAGCAACAGGAAATTCTGTGTCTTGTGTCTGTACTTCTGTAGCCTCTACTTCATTCCAGTGCCTCTATATTAGCTTCTCTTAGGGTGTCTCTAAGTCTGATTTTGATACAACAAAGACTGCATAATTCACATTATAGAATGTGTTACTGCTTTCTGTAGAGCTAAAACAATGCCTGGTGCATCGTTTATAAGGACTCAGGTCTGATGTCATCTAGATAGGCAAGCATTGCTGTGTTCCTTGTCACATTCACTTAGTAGCTGGTTTTACAGGGTTCAGTAAACAGCAATAGGAGCTGGGATATCTTATGTCAAAATCAGGTCAAGGGACTTGATCAGCTAGTTAATTTCCAAAGTGGGGACAGATGTGGTGCAGTATGTTCCAGGAAACTGGGGGTCAAAACCGAAATTTCAGCTGTTGATAACCCATGAAATACAACTCAATACAATTATTTGTATTGGATGGTCCCTAGTCAATAGTTGACATTCATGAGAATCTGTACTGTGTTGATATTTGAACGTACACTGCATTTTACTCCATTTTAGAACATCAAACAATGTGAAATGTGATGCTGCAACTATTCTTTTGGCAGTAGTTCCATCATAAGGACTTCTACCAGCCTTCTTCATTTTGCTCCCTTTGCCTTAATTTTACTCTGTCTCTGATTCTAATATTATAATTAAAATAATACAAAATACTTACATTTTGCCATGCTGTTCTGTATTTCTTTGTACATATCATAAGAATTGATTAGTCTTAAGTTTGGTTCAGTAAAAATATCTCCAGTTTCTTTAGATGATTCCCTTAGTTCCAGATTTGTTGCAACACTCTGTTTTCTGAACAAGTCTCTGAAAATGTGAATCTGCGGCTCTTATATTTTTTACACACACCTTGCCCCCCACACCCTGCAAGTAGAGCATACTTCTGGTTTGTAGCACATCACTGACATTACTAGCCTTGTCAAAAATTTGGGCATTGTAAATAGTCATAGTCATAGATTGTTGGTGACTTACAGCAAAGTTTTCTTGTGTCTGAGAAACATTTTAAAGGGGTATACACAACAGGCCAAAGCATTAAGTATTCTTGTCCGTACTCTACAACGTGCTAGGCACCCCTAGACCCCCACTGCCCCAAACGCATGCAGTGTCCTGCCTTGTCCCTTTTACATTAGATCTTGCTGCTGAATTTTCCATGTGTTTGCACTGGGCATCAGTTGTGTGAGCATGAGACAGGCCAGGTCAGCTTGTGACTTTTATCTGCTAAGTGATTTAATTCTAAACTTATAGATGGCTAGTATTCAGAGACTATCCTGGTCCTTCTGCTTTTCTGAAGGTTAAAAGAAGGTTGCAGCTATAGGCTGAGCCCCAAGCTAGCTGATTTAGAAACATCTTGTGTAGCTCTCCGTAGCAATCTTTTTTGATTGAGATACGTGGCTTCATGCTGAGGTAATCTGCAGGGGAAGGAGAGCTTGTAGTAATGAGCTCTCCTTCCCCTGCTGATTATGTCCAATCTACAGGCAACTCTGCAGTATGTGGCTGCATAAAACATTTTTAAAGATAAGACTGATCAACACCTTTTTATGGCCATGAGTCTACAACCAGGCTTCATGCCCTCTGAAATGCTGAAAACTTTTTTAAAATTAATCTCCACTCGTGCTATAAAGGGAGTAGGTATCTTTACTTCATCTAATTGATGCTGTCTGTCTAGCTTTATAATAATTTTGGTTTTTAAGCTGTTTTCAGATGCATGGTGTTACTGCAAGTTTTAAATAATCATATAGAGCTATTTCTAATAGATAAGTAATAGAAAGTTTGCACTACTAAACTAAAATATTAATGACTTCCTTTGTTTCCTTGGTCAAATGTACTTTATATGACAGTTAAAATGCTTGGGAATTCTTCAACAAATTCTACTATGTTTGGCTAAGTACCTTTTCATTTCATCTAATCAGGAGACAATTAAAGAAGGAAAATTAATTGCCTCACCATTTTGAATTAACCACAAAAGATATTTCTGACAAGAACTATAAGAAAAAGGATTCAAGGGCAGAAGCAATTGCATTTTCTGACTGGTCCTGTATATTCTTTTATGACTAAAACATTACTTTTTGACTATTGATAAAACACTAATAGAAATGGAAAATGCAGTTTTCGTCTGAATTATCTTCTTCTCTGAGCTATGTTCCCTGAGAGAAGTCCTTCCACATCAGGGGTCAATTTAGTTCTGTTTCTTCATGGCTTTTTGGTGGGAAGGTTTTTTTATTTTTGTTTTAGGGGATTTTGAGGTCATTTTTGTTTGGTCGATGTTGAATATTAGTGTCTGTATAGTCTGTCTTAGAGCAGGTATCAATAAATGATTTGTTATATTACTGGGAAGAAAATTATTGGAGAATTTAGGGAAGAGGTTTCTTCTAGGTGATACAGGTTGTTTTTCTGTTCTTGCTGTCTAAAAATATTTGCAATAAAAGGGAAACTTACAAAACAGATATGCATGTAGATGTCTGTATAGAGTTGCTGTGCATGTTTACGATTGTGATGGTTAGAGAAATGTATAAAAGTCAAATCTAGAACTGATTGGTTTGATGTGTGATGATTAAAACTGGTTTTAGCATCCTATGTAAGATTTAAAAATAGTTAGCTTCTGACTTACTCTTCCTAATAAGCTCAAATGTATATTACTGAATGAGTTTTGAGTTTCACTGTAGTATTTTTAAAATATTTTCTTACTTCTTTGTTTTCAGGAATTAAGTTTTTATATATTGGACTTAACTTCTTTCTTAATTGTCAGGTGTCTTGATTTCCACTTCCTTATTGTCCCCACTAGCAAATACATTATATTTTAATCACATGTTACTACTTAGATGAAGGGTTACCTTTCTTTAGGTATACTTGCAAAGAGAAAGCAGTCTGCTATCAGTTATTCCTACAGTATTAATTTAAATGTACACTGGAGTACTCCATATTGTGTTTTAATCATTAATAAACATGTCAAATGAACCTCATTTCTAAAACATCAGCGAGCAGAAATAAAAATGAAATATAGGTCGATTTTGTCCAAAATCCAGACATAGTTTTGAATTGAGGGCTTATATGCCCTTCATAGTAGGTAAACTGTATCAAATACCTTGTATCCCCTCACAAAATGAAAGCTCAACATACAGCTCTTAAATGAGACGGGTTTTTTTTCTCTTCAAAGTTTAATATGCATTCTTCCTTTCTTATGGTTGGGTGAGCTGGTCCAAAATGGAAGTGTTTTTGCTGGCTCGCTGTGGCCGCTGTCGCATTCCCTGGATGGCGCCAGGAGCCAGGGACCATTCCCGAGGTGTGGCAGGGGCTGATCCCGCAGGTGGCTGTGCCAGGGGTGAGCGCTCCTTCCTTGTGCCGCTCCTCGAAGACAGCGCTGATTCCATTCTAGGGCAGAAACAGCGATCATTGGAACAGGGACAACAAATTATTTTAGTACCCTCCACTATAATTTACTTGAAAAATCAACTTGAAAGTATCGCATGTGGATAATTGAATTTCTTTGGATTAATGGGAAGGGAGGACATTGACACTTTGTGCAGTGCGATAGGCTGTGGCACAGCTGTGTGTTTGGGTAACCAAGAACTGTCTGTATAGAGCTTCATGTTACTACCTGCTTCATTTAGATCTAATTTGGTTTCCTACTCAGAGCTTCAATCCCAGTCCTGCTTTACTACCAGCACTACAACTCTTCTGCAGCTTCTGCACTGTTTCATTATCACGTAAGTTCAAACACCTGTGGGGTAGCTCGAAGTCCTGCTCCTCAAACATGCTAAGATTAAGCAAAAAGAATTTATTCTAATAGTCTGAAAACCCACATAATGTTATGGCAGGACTACACTGTGTGATCATTCGATAAATATATTGTCTTCATACTCAGAGTGAAGAAAGGATGCCAGTTCTTTGGAGTAGAGGGCAATAGCAATTTAATCATGAGGAAAAAAGAGAAAAGCTAGTTTTGTTAGAAATAGAAGAAACCTTATGTCTCTGACATATCTGACAGCAAAACAGCAGAATGTTCTGGATAAAGAGGTGTTGTGAATCTCTGGTGTTTTACTGAGGGTAGAAGTTTAGTTGGAAGGCAACATAATATCCACTGCACAGTCCTACAGCTTATTTACAAAGAAAGAGGGAGTCTTGACAGTGTGGCCAAAATGATAAATCTGGAATGGGATGATCAAGGGCTTCTTTTCTAACAGAGAATTCAAGCTTTGGTGCCAACTTGAGCGTGTCCAGAAATGTAGTGCCGGTAGTGCCCTATGAAGTTAGTTTGTAAGGTTTCTATAAAATGTAAACTCAAGTGCTGCAGTGATAGTAAGTTTAGTATCTCTGCTTCTTTTATTTCAGCACTTTTCTTTTTTCACCCTGTTACATTATTCAGTAGTTTCTTAAAGTTCATGTTTCTTGTTAGTCTGAGGGTTTTTTTGAACCTAAGTTTATTAGGTTTGGTATTTTGTAGGACTAAGTTCGTATTTATACTCAAATTTAAACTTTGTGATTAATCTGCTCGCGTTCCCTTTTCAGTTCTGTGTGAATTGTGTTCTTTGCTATCATGCTTCACTGTGAGGGTGACTGAGCACTGGAACAGACTGCCCAGAGAGGTTGTGGAGTCTCTTTCCCTGAAGATATTCAAAACCTGTGTGGGTGTGACCCTGTTCAACCTGCTCTGGGTGACCCTGCTTTAGCAGGGGGGTTGGACCACCTTCCAACCCCAACCACTCTGTGACTGTGATTGTTTTGTTTGTTTTATTACTTTGGGGGGTTTTTCTAACAGTTCTGTATTTTTGCCTCTATATAACAACAAACAATTTATAGTATAGTGTTCTAAAGTATTTTGACTTGCAAACATTCAAAGAAAAGCTGACATTTTAAAACATGTTTACATAAGTTTAGCCTATGAAAATTGAACATTTTTAATTTATATGTTCATTTATGAGAATGCAGATATAAGTTTGTGAAATTAGTAAGTTGGCCATATACAGAACTCAGAATCAACAAGGCTATTGCTATGAGTCTCGCCAGAAGGTGGTGTTACCTCCTCTGGAAGTGTCTTTACTTTCTTGTTAACATCTACATACATGAGGGATGGATCTATATAAGTAAATAAGTAATAATAATCCTCTGTGGCATTTAAACATCTGGCATACTTGGATTTAAAATGTGCCGAGAAATTACCAGAGTTAAAACTAAATGCAATTAAATCTGTGCAAAGCCTGAAAATAACAGTTCTTGATATAAATATTTAAACTTTCTTGAAGTCTGATGTATCAGTTTTGGCAGTGTTGAAGACAGTAGAGCCTCCAGTGTTGTTACTGCCTGTGAAAATGGCACAGGGCAAGGGCAGTGTAATAAAGTTTTGCAACTTTTGATTCCCACATAAAAATTATTTCTATGCTGAGTGCTTAAAATCTAAAGCCATAGCAGTTTTTACCCTCAGGAACGATGGAATCATGTTGATGAGAAAGAGCAGGACTGTGAAGCCACTACAATATTTACTTATTTTTTGTCTATGACATATTGTATCACTGTTTAAAATGGTTGTACGATACATCACAAGCTACCAGAAACATCATCACTCATACAATATGTTCTGCATAAAGAAACTGGACATCTGAAGGACCTTGTTGCTGTAGTTCTAATCTATTTGTTTTGTTAAATGCCTGCTTCCATTTTAGTAAGGTAGCAGTTACTTTAGCTCATTTGGGTTTTTTTGTTTTTAATTGCCAGTTACTACAGACAGGTAGTAATTTTCTCTGCAACTTCTGAAACAAGAGAATAAATAAATAGCTGATGAGTACTGATGTGTTTTTACAGAGTGGATGCTTCCCCAGTCCAAACTGTAATTCTGCATCAATTTTTAGCCAGTATGTAAGAGTAACATGATCCATTCATCATTATACTTTTTATTGATATTAATTATGAATGTAGCTGTTTGTTTTAAAACATTATCCTTTGCAAGTAAAGTCATTAATTAGTAATCTTCAGCTTGTTAATAATGAGCCCTGAGTTTCCATTTTTTTTCAGAATCACTGGGAAAATGTTTTTATGTCACTGTATGCAAATATTTATGTAGCTCCATTGGAATGATGTCCTTGGCACACTATGTTATTAAAAGTGAAAGAAGTAGTGAGATGTGAGAAAACTTAACATTCTTTTCTGACTTTATGAATACTTGCATTTTTTTTCCATTCAAAGCCTTTAGAATGTATTTCCTGTATTAAGCATATTGAATTTGAAGAATTTGTGGGAGGAAAGTGCAATGAATAATTTCTTTGGAGATACATGAAAAATATTGACAGGTTTGAAATAAAGCATACTAGTTTCCTACTGAGATTCATGCTTACTCCTGTGTGATCTGTTGTATTATCTGTAGAGAATGTCTTTGTGCATCAGAGAAACAAAAAGATCTTCAGCAGATTGTTTTATTGAACTCTTAATATACATGAAGAAACATAACGCTAGTATTTCTGCTACATTGTTGTCATTAAATAATAAATCATTGCTGTAGCTGCCCAATGGGATATGTAGCAATGCTGATGGTGGCGGTCTAGACCTCAGCTGAAGTGGATTATTTTGAAACATAGAGCAAAAAGGTAGATAGCAGGGCTCAGCAGAACAGTTTTGGGGCTAGAACCTGGTGACTAACCACAAGAAAGATCTAATTTCTGTTATCTCCTATCTAAAGAATGATGTTATCTTTCATAGTCGTTAGATATCCTTCATAACCTAGTTATGAAACTTTCATAGAAACATTAATGAACATATTTTCAACACTCCTATATTAGATCTGAGATGATCTATCCTAATATACAGATAGAAAGGGAGGGCACTGGAAGACAAGTGGCTTTATCCCAGAAATGATGAGCTATACCTGCCTTTTATCCCAAGGGAGGTATGAATGCACGGAGCTTGGGAAAATAAGGTCTTAGGGTGCATCTTCCTAATGCAGCGCCTGTCGCATAAGGTTATGGGGGTTTCGAGCAGGATTTGCTTGTTATGTGCATTTCCAAGGAAGCAAAGCTGTGCTTTTGTGTTCTGTGCTTCTGCCTTGTTCTTGTCCCATCTTTGGAACTGAGATGTGAGAATGGTACACCTGTGTGAGGGCTCCTGATCAGACACAGAGAGCCTGTCTGACCTGGCTCCTCAAGTGATGCACCCTTGAGACACTGTCAATGCTCTGGCCTGTTGTAAACAACTCATTAAGCAGTGATGTGTGTTGCCATCTACCAGTATAGTTGTGTGTAGCATTTGTAACATGATATAGTGGGTCAAATTATTAAAGTTTAACAAATTCTTGTGATTACTTACCAAATTATTAAAAATAGTTCGTTTAAAGACAATAGACTTATCTGAAAACAAGTAAAAGAGATTCTGATGAGTCCAGCAGTAAAAATCCCCAACAAACAAACATAATTGTTCTGTGACTTTTGTTGTTTGCTCTATGTAGGAATCTTCTGTAATGCACAAATGTTGAGTTTGTGAAACTAATTAGCACATAAAGATCCAGCTGTAATAGTAATCAAAACTTGCTGGTTCAACAGACTAAGTTGAGGTTTTTTTAGTATTAGCACATCCTGCACATATGGCCCACAGCTGACGACCTGGAGCTGCTCATAGCAGCAAGTCAATGTTAGGGGTTTTATAGGGAAGTATTTGTTGGTGGCAGTTGTGGAATCAACGTGTGGTCTAAATCTGACTGGTGCTTCCAGTGCTGTTTGTGTCTGTAAGGGTGAAAAGGAAAAAGTGACTGATGCTGCTCTCATTACCCTCATACTGTATGAAAATCAGGTACAGTGTTTTAATAATTTGTTGGCTGAGATTCTTATTGGAGAGACCTTCAGTTGATGAATAGTGACCTTGCTAGAAGCTGTAATTGCAGCAACAAGGAAATACTGTTGGTCTTATACAATTCACTATTGAGATTTACTTGCTCATACTTGTTTAATTATAGTATATTGCTGGCATTTTCTTTATGTTCTTTGTGACAGCATCAAAGAATGAAAATCATCTTGTTTTACATCCTTTGGAAACACAGAAAGCACATTTTAGGTTACCTATCTCACAAATCAAAGTGGGCTATCTTGTAAAATGTACATTTTAAAGCATCTCTGTGGTTGTGATTTGCAGATCGTGAACTGGTAAGTCTTAGCATTTAAATTCAAAATTAGGAGTTCAGATGTTTCTGTGGAAAGAGGGACAGAATCTATTTGGTATCGTCTTCATAAATTATCTGAAGTAGCTACTGGGTTGCAAGTACACAAGTGCTTGTAACCGACTAATAAGGCACTTTCAGTACATCGTTTAGTCACAGTGTCTGGTGAGAGACTTTCCGTAATGTGAAAATACAGTGCTTTTGGCATAATGCAGCCACCTTTGACCTCTGTAAATGGCTCACAGGAAGTTTGGAATGTTGAAAAGTGACCAGTAGGTTGTCTCAGGGGAGATAAATGGATGTGATATTACCTCGCAAAATCTGCGAGGCATCAGCAGGGGTCATATTTTGGTGGGAATCTATGCTAGACACTTGATGGTACTTTGGCTCCATATTTGTAAAAGTACATATAATAAAGCACTTCTTCAAATATGGCAGTGAAATCAGTACTTCCACAGTGAATAAAGCAACTTTAGACTCGGTGGATAATTTGCTGATGCTGCATCCCCTTCTCTTCCAGTTTTGCTCCTAAGTGGTAAGAATGGGTTTTATTTGTACTTTTTAAGGGACTTAAATACTTTTAAGCATTTTTCTCCTAACTGAGCAAAATAATTCAGAAATTTTTGCTATGTTTGATCAAAGCAAGATTTTCAGATTCCTTATTTTGATAATAATTTGTGACAGTTAGCATCAAGGGAGGTTCGTATTAAACTTGGTGGAAAACCACCCAAGATTCACAACAGGAAACTGCAGCACAGGCTGTCTGGAGAGTTCATGGATTCTCTGCTCTTTGAGTTACTCAAAGCTTGATCAACCCAGCCTAGCCCTGTTTGGAGCAGGGTGTTCAGACTTAATGACCTCCGAAGGTTCTTTGCAACTCAAGATGTTCCACAATTGTAGCATGGTTACTACAGCACTAGGAAAGGTAAGGTGCAGAAAGGAGTGCATTTAGCAAGACAGATCAGTAGTAGCTGATGATAGGAAATAATTCTGCATTTATATTGGTAAAAATGAGAAATAATTCTGCAATAGTATTTTTGATACGAGGAAGACTTGGGTTTAATATTCAACAGAAAATGTAAGCCATCAGCAATAGTCAGCCATGGTTCTGATGGGTGGGAGTTTTTTGCCTTAGACCTTAAGTACGGCAGTGGCTGTGCAAATCCTGTTAGCAACAAAGTGGTAAAATTTCAACCACTGCAAGGAAGAAAAGGCTAGAGGAGCAACAGAAATGCTAGCTATTTTCTAACTCGCTGCATCTGTTAAAAAGGTTACCCTAAAACTGCTAGTGAAGTTATTTAAATGCTTGACTTAGTGCCCCTGTTTAGAGTACATACTTTGCCTTAGTCTAGGCACCTATGGTATCACAGTGGCTGTATGCTGAATATAAGCTGAGCTGAAGCCTGGCCATGTACCAGTCTAAAACTTAGTAGCTGGAGTTTCAGAATTTGGGTCAATGACCCAGCAGTGCAATTCCAGCTGCTGTTTTTCTATGGGAGTATTTGTCTTAGTCACACCTGTGAACCTCTAGTAGTGTTAAGATGAAAGTGGAAGAATTTATGAAATAATCAGTGTATAATAGTAAGTGTAGATGACATTCCTGAAGCATTCCTAAGAAGCATTTGATCTTCCAGATATATACTTTCAAAATACCACTCCAAAATTTACAGTCGTTTGCCTTATTGATAAATACTTTTTCAATTTGTACAGTCACTGCACCCTTTGTCTTTGACCCTTTAGGTGGTAAAGCTTGAGTAGGAGAGACGTTGCAGGAAAGAAATATGGGAAACATGCAGTTTTCAGTCGTAGCTCTAGTCTTACTATCTCTTTATTACCTGTGTTTTTACGTAACAAGTTTGCATTTAACACAGTTGTTTTTAAGCTTTTTACCTTGACTCTGGCAAAATTGAAATGCCACCCTTGCAGCATATGATTTAAGTTGTTCTTCACACTGAACTTCATCATTATGTTCTCAGTTCATTGTTCTTTAACCTTCAAAATGCCTACAGACTAATTTAAGAATATGTGAAAACTGCTGCAGATAGCATTAAAACTACTAAAAAAATTCTCCAGTTTGTCCTTGACCTACATCATATGCTTCATTAATTTAAATACGTATCAAGCATTTGCATTCTTAAAAATAAATTCTTCCCTCAGGTATAGATAAATGACATTCACTTATATCAGAAGGGTTTGCCTGTGGATACTAAAGTGTGATATACAGTCCTAACCATACTAAATCACTGTAATGTCTTTTTTAGACTACTTTGAATGTTAATCTGTATTATTTAATATACCTGAAACTGATGGGTTAATTGACATTCACCATGGAACAAAAATACTGTAAAGAAATAGACCACATCTCCTGGAGTAACTTTTCCTTTCAGTGACTGTGCATCTGAGTAATTGAACAGATATCATTTATCCCCAAAATATTAAAGGGCAGGTTGTTATTTCTGGCTTAATTTAAATTAATAATTTACTGAGGTTTTACATTGCCTGGTTAGTCTTATATACTTAGTTACTCTTTGAATGGTAAGGAATTGTTGAGGCTTATAGCTTCCAGAAATAATTTTTAGCTGAAGTACTGTTTTAGCTGTTTATATCAGTAAACTGTTTTATCCAAATCATGAGTAAAAAGGGCATATGTGATAATTCCTCTTTTCTCTAAGTCGTTGTTTCCTTTTGACAGAACTGATGAAAAATCTCCTCCTTCCTTCTTATTCAGTGAGGCATTTACTGTTTCTTTGCTGTGACTGCATAATGAGTGCCTGCTGAGACAGTGTGTGTAACGCGTATTTGTATGCATCAAAACCGTGGGAGCTCAGACTTTAATCATAGGTCTCTGTGCACATGGAAAAAAAAGAAGTTATGTGGGTGTTCTGCTTACATTGTGGCATTCTCCTTGGGAGTTGTTATGCATATCATATCATAATTTAAAAATATATTCTTCTTTTTAAATTTTGTTTAAAAAATGTTGCTATGTGACTTAATATGAATCTCAGAAAACACCTGACCAATTGAATATATGATTTATAAATACAAAATTATAATCCATTATTCAGGAAAGTATTCATATTCAGTTTCTTTAAAAAACACTTGTTGCTTGATTGTGCTCAAGCTTTTTGTATTTGTTCTTTGGCTTTTAAATAAAAACAAGTCTCCTTGATGCTTAGCAATTTTTCACAGGCTGTGTATACAGGTGTGCTGTTCAAATTCTGTCCAGGTGCCCAGGTGCAGATGACTTCCACATTCTGTAGTTCTTTTGAACTATGGGTTGAAACCAGAAAATTTCAAAATCTCATTCTACCATGAACCCTTACTCTTGCTATCTGCATATGCTGATGCTATTATGAGTGTTGGGGGCTTTTTCCAGCCTGGTTGGGTGCCAGTGTGTCTAAAGAAGTGACTCTCCAGTATTGTGTAGCCTGAGGCGTAGTAGTGAGCGCACCATGTTGGACCTCTAGTTTCTCAAAAGTGAGAACGTGAGGAGTTTAGATGAAAGTTCAACTTTCCAAGCAAAATGCAGTTGAAAAAAAATAAATCTTAGTGTATTCAATGCCTATGGCTTCCCTTAGAAATATCAGTAAAGATGTACTGAGTATTCCTGTCACTCACAGAAGGTCCCTTTCTAGACCTTACTGATTTCTTTGGTTAACAGGACTTAAAGAAATTAGCAAAGAAATAGGCAGAGTTTCACTTCTTAGTTACATTTCATGCTTTCTAAAGTATGGATTCTGCATTGTTTCTAAAATCTTGTCCTTTTGTGGGTTGATCCTGTTGAGGGGGCATACAGAGCACTCACTCTGGATGACAGCCCCAGTGAATACTGTTTGAAAAGCTGATCAGCTTATGGTGTCTGCAGGAAAATAACTACCAGAATCAGTGAGCCTCTCTGACAAGACTTAAATTATTTTAGCTTTTGTAAAAGCTTTTGATTACACAGCAGCTGCCAAGATCTACACACCCCCACCCACTTCAAGGCAGTTTTTCTAGTTACACCCTGGCAATGTTTGTAAGTTTTCATCTATCCCCCTAAGCATAATAAAAAGATTTGCAATCTTTTTTTTGGTGGGGAGAGAGGGGAAATAGTGATATTTAATTGAGAGATACCTCTCACAGGACAGTTTCAAAAAACTGTGTGTGGAGATAAAGAAAACTCCCTTCTCTTTGCATGCTGTGACAAGCAACTGTTTTAATCTTCTGGTGCCATTTATTTGGGAGCTGACTGCCATATGAATACAGCATGTTGAGCAGGTACAAGGAACGTAATGAATTAGTATTTTTCTCACTAATATCCCTTCATTATTTTACTCTTTTATAATCCAACTCTATTTTCACAGAAAGATAGGCACATATTATATTAAGAGATGAAAGATATTTCTTATTGATGATAATCAGTTTCTAGTTAGACTGTATGGTGGAAAATTGAAACAACTGTTAGGAAATTTTGTTCAGGTATTGAATTATACCTATGTTTTTCTATCAGATTCATAGGAGCTTATATTTTCAGTGCCTAGAAGATTCTGAAATTAATATCAATATAGTTCTGACAGACAAATACTATGACGCAGTTAACACACAATGCATTGTGGTGTTATTTTAAATGTTAGTGTTATAGCAAGAAAGTTACTGTTGGACCCCAAGTGAAAGCATTTGCAGCAGATAATTTCAGATGTTTATTTGTCAAACGAAAGCCAAGCTCTCAGCCAGTCCCTTTTAGAGCAGTCAGGTTTCATTAGCCTGTTTGATATCTCACAGGTTCTTGTCTAGCTACAAATGCCTTTATGTTGAAGACAGGAAAACAGGCTTTGGTTTATTCTCTCACCTATATTCACAGGATGGAAGTGCGTATGTTCAGAGATCCACTGCCTGGAGCAATGCAATGAGAGAAGTTTAAGCTCATAGCACTGCAGTATGGTTAAAAAACAGAAAAAGTAACAGCATTAAAGATGCATTTATCTCTGCTCTGCTTTAGAGATTAAGAGAATGTTATTATAACTTAAACACAGATCTGTGTTTGCTGTGAAAAGCTTGCTTTGTAATTTATGCACTGTCATTTTTCAGGGGGGCACTCAATGGTGTTGCAATGTGCAAATATGTTTTGGCTACTTTTTAAGGAAAAAAAATGAAAGTGACAGGATTTTTTTCTTAAGCTAACATGTAAATTAATCACCTTTTGAGATGATTCTTTGAAAATTTTAAGCTGTTAAATACAAGAACATTTTCTAACTTAGTACAATGGATGAGTGAACCCATTGTCAAAACTGCATGTACGGTAATATGACATCCTTTTAATGTCTTTGTCATCAAATTAAGATCAAATGCAAAATGCTAATGAATACATTCAGTATTGAAGTGTATTTTCCAAGAGTGAAGTTTTCATTTCAATGGAAAAAAAATTAGAGATCTGCACTCTAACACTGTGGCTCCTCCATTTCTAAACTTCCCTTTAATAAGGAAATATCTTGTGGAATTTCGCAGATTTGTCTTTAACTATGAGATAAAAACCGTACATAAACAATAATATCCTGTTGTAGTTGGTACCAAATTAGTTGACTTTTATTGCCACTGAATAGAAATGTGGAGTCTGGCTGCTCATAGAGTTCATGCTTGAAATTCCAGAAATAACAATATTGAAGTAGACCACTTCAAAGGGGGTTATTCATCATCAGAAAGCTTTTTGATTGTTTGCTGACTGTTGACTCGTCTACATTTACAGTTTTCTTTGAAATCACAAAAGCGGCGGAAACTTTGTAGAGAACATATTTTATGCTTAAAAGGCAGGTGCACTGACTAAATCATAATTTTGTAATTAAGAATTACGGTTATCCTTGGGAAATATGGATTACTTTGAATGTGAAGGAGAGATGGCTTCTGGTAGTATTGAGGAAGTATTACAGTAATACTTCACATCTTTGCTTGTTGATCTGTGTGTCCCATACGGTGCTTCTTAAGTAAATACTAACAGAATGATGCATCTAATGTCTGTACTAGTGTTGTCTGATAACATCACTTACCACTAAATTCTCAGGACCCTCTGCTAGATAAGTTTATAAGTTATCATGGTTTAACCCCAGCTTGCAACTCAGCCCCACAGGGCCTCTCACAAGAGGAGAGAATCAAAAGGATAAAAGTGGGAAAACTGAGTTGGTTGGATAAAGGCAGTTTAACAGGTAAAGAAAAACCACATGCACAAGCAAGGCAAACCAAAGGATTCATTCCCTACTTCCCATGGCAGGCAGGTGCTCAGCCATCCCCAGGACAGCAGGGCTCCATCACCTGTAACAGTTAATTGGGAAGACAAACACCATCACTGCAAACATCCCCCCTTCTTCCTTCTCCCCAGCTTTATATGCTGAGCACGGTGCCACATGGTCTGGGATATCCCCTGGGTCAGTTGGGGTCAGCTGTCCTGGCTGTGTCCCCTCCCAGCTCCTTGTGGAGCCTCTCGCTGGTGGGGTGGGTGAGGAGCAGGAAAGGCCTTGGCTCTGGGTAAGAACTGCTCAGTGAAAACAAAAACAGCCCCGAATTATCAACACTCAGCACAAATCCAAACCACAGCCCCATACCAGCTTCTATAAAGAAAATTAACGCTATAGAATCATAGAATTGTCAAGATTTGAAAATATCTCCAAGATAATCAAGTCCAGTGTTCAACCCAATACCACCACGCCCACTAAACCATATTGTGGCGCAATAGCGTTTTAGCGATCCCAACCAAAACCAGCACCTAAGTGCTGTTAGTTTTGCAGCAGTGGAAATTGAGACACACAAGATTATTTGTGCTCAGGTGGCAGAGCCAATGCACATGCCTTCAAACCACGTACTTTCCTACAGTAGAAAACTTGTCATCTTGCACACTTTGGACAGCTCTTTCAGTTGTTATATAATGTCCCTCTACAGCCCATTTTCATTTTACTTGTGTTCACCCAGCTCCAGCAGTAATTGCAGTGGCACAGAAGGAGTTACATAGTTGTCTTCCTCATTTTTGTCACTTGGAAAGTTGTATTTCAACTAATTTTCTGGATTTTTGAGTAAATGTAGGGTAATAAGGAAGTAAAGTCACAAAAGGCTATTGAGTATTGTAAAGCAGATAGAGCATGGTTGCTAGAATCTTGCAACAGAGTAAAAGCAAAAATGAAGTATGTGGAGGAAAGCGGTGAGACACCTGTGCTGCTTTGCAGGGGTGAGGAATCCCATAGGGCTTTCCACTTGGTTGGTAATGAAGGATTTATGTGATTATTGTCTCTGTGGAGTGGCATGCACAGGAGTAATGTTATGATTTTGTGAGTAGATGGAAATGCCTGGAGTCTTCATATTTCTTTCATCCCAATCAGTTCATACATGATGTAGGCACTTACTAAGCATAGCACAGGAGTCAATTCCTGTAGGTACTGAGCATGTGTCATTCCCCTTGTACTGCCTTAGTGCTGTCACCTGCCAGTGCTGCTGTTCCTTTGAAAGGGTCAGGAAAATTGTTTTGGAGTGGCTTGCTTCTTTTTCTCTGGGAAATCACACAGAATTCTGGACAGTTACAGACCTGTTCTCAAAACCTGTGTCATGGTCTGACAGTGGCTAAAAGCCAGGCACCCATGAAAAAACCACTCACTCATTCTCCTCTGCTATAGTTGAGCAGAGATGGGGGAAAGAAAAATTGAAGGGCTCATGAGTTAAGGATTAGGAGAAAACATTAAAGGTAAAACAGGCTCAAATTTAAACGGTATAAAGAAAAACTTATCACCAGAATTAAAAGAGGATAATGAGAACTAAAATAAACCTTTAGAACACCTTTTTTCCCAGTCCCTCCTTCTTTTTCACTGACATGCAGAGAGACAAAACATGGGGTCTTTAGTCAGTTTGTCACTTCTAAAAATCTTTTTTCAGTTCGCTTAGGGAAAGGAGTTTCTTTTTCTTGCGGTGTCATAGGGTCCTTCCCTTGGGAGACAGTTTTCTGTGAACTTTTCCCGTGTGGTTTTAATTTCACGAGTAGCAGTCCTGCCCAACCTGCTGTAACGTGAGTCCCTCCCACGGGCAAAGCGGTCTTCCCACAACTGTTTTTCGTGGGTCATTAGTTCATGGGGTGTAGTCTTTTAAGGATGAGCTGTTCTAGTTTGGAAGCAAGGGTCCTCTATCTTCTCTCTCTGTTCGTTTCCTACTAGATTACGGGTTTTCAGCATCCGCTCGCTCCAGCGTGAGCACCTTTCCTCACGGGCTGCGAGTGGATCTCTGCATCCCCCCCATGCACTTCATGAATTACAGGGAGACAGTTTGTGGCATTATAGTCTTCGCCACGGCTTGCAGAAAAATCTCAGCTCCGACATCCAGAGCACCTCCTCTCCTTCCCTCCCTTCACTGACCTCAGCGTCACCATGCTGCCCTCCCCACGGGTCCTCACCTCTTCCTTTTCTCTGACTCAGAAGAAAATTGTTGTCCGTATGTTTGTTTGTTCTCAAGTTCTATCAATTGAGAAGTTCTTATATGGTCTTGCAGCACTGAAAGGTTAATTTCATCTGGGCTCCGTATTGGAGAATTGCTTGCCATGCCCCTTGCTGCTGGCCACGTGGTCCCCGCCAGCGCTGCGTGGGTGGTGCCGGCCAGTGCGGCGCTGGCACGATTCAGCACCTCTTTTCATGTGAGGCGCCGAAAAGGAGAAGCCACTGCTGCCACCTCTGCCTTTCTGTTCGCAGCACAGTTAGTTAAAAGTGGCTGAGCAGGCGAAGTTCATTGCGAGCCGTGCCGAGATGGCGGCAGCTGCATGGTCCCCGGCCGCATGATCCCGGCCGCACGATCCCGGCCGCATGGCCGCCACTGGCCACACCGGGATGGCCCCCAGCGGCCACCTCACCACCTTTTGGAAGAAGAAGAAGGACTGCGCGCCATTCTTTTTTTTCTTAAATATGTCATCATAGAGGTGTTACCAACTTTTCTAATTTGGCCAGCAGTACGTCCATCGTCAGAGCCTTCAGGGATTGGCTCTGCTGGACACAGCTGCTTCGAGCAGCTTTCTCTCTCAGAAGCAGTTTCTGTGGCTTCCTCCGCCCCCCAACTAAAAGCCAGGTTGTGTTAAACCAACACAACCTACATGGATAATAATATATATACCCACCTCTAACACCCCTTCCTTTCCATAGTCATAGATTAATAGTAAGATGAATCAGGGAAAAAGTGTTACAATATCCCCAGTAAACTGTTTTTCACATTTATGTCTTCATGATAGCCTACCTAACAGATTAACAGCTTCATGAATTATAATGAGATTTGGAGGAGAGCTAGTTGACTGAACTTCAACCCAGAGAAACCGGAAGAAATACTCATTGTGTGAAGAAAGCAACCAAAAAGAATAGCTGAATAATAATTTCCTCTGAAAAAAAACATTGTGGGGCTGCCAGTTTGTTACTGGGTTGCGCTTAGTTATATAAGATTATACTTATGCAGTGACAGGAGGCCAAGGATGCCTTTTGTTCCCTTTGTTCTCTCTAACCTCTAGTGAAATATAACCTGGTGAGCTTTCGGACTAAATATTCTGAGTATTTTGAACTCAATACCTGAAAGATTTAGTTTCCCTAGGCAGCAGTTATTTGTTTGTGAGAGGGGACACTTGTTGAAATGTGATATGGCTGAAGATTCCACCTCTGGAACTAGAGACTGCATTTCTTCTTTTTAAGGGCATACTGCACTAATTATTGTCCCAGGCTTTCAAAGGCAGGATTTCGGGTTGAAAGCTGTGAAATGGCAGTGTTTCTGGTGGATTCCATAACAGTTACTGAACTTTTGTTATTTATAAGTAGGCCACGACATCAAATGAACTGCATGATAAGGATCCTTTCCAATAAAGAGTTTTATTTATAGTTGCATTTTAATAGTTATTCATGATGGTTAGGCAGACTATAGGTCCAGCACGTCTAACCTTTGAATAGGTGTTCTGAATGAATTTAAATATATTTTTATGTAAAAGAAAAACTGGTAACGTTTCATCAGCTGATTAGAAAAGCTAAATTTCCAAATTTTTAAAGTTTACCTTACACTGGTAGTAGAAATAGTGCAGGGTGGAAAGTGGGATGCGCATAGGCCTGTGCTTCTGGTGATGCCACTAAGGAGCAGCCTGAAGATAATCAGCTTCCAATTAAAATGTCAGTATCCAGTGTGGCAGTGGTTTGTTGGAATAGAAGTTTGGGAACCAGTCTGTATCAAATTGAAAGTGTGCTGAGATTTTAGGTATGTGAATTATAATAACCAGACTTGCCAGTTTTGTTCGGTGCTGCATTTAATATTCCTAGTTTTACAGACTGCAAGGGATCCTGAAGGATTTTTTTTCAATAAAGTATAGGTCCTTAGTTTATTAGCCCAATATCGAGTTCTGAAAGAGTGCTAATATAGGAGAAATAAAATAGATTTCTTCTTAATAGAAGAAAGGAAAGCATAGCACTAGTTTTTAAATGAAATATCTTGTAATAACCTTATGGGTATTGTAATCATTTTGTTTAAGTGGCAAAACAAAGACATTCTTAATTCAGAGATATGAGCTTTACATTGCATGTGCTTACTCACGATACTGTTTCAGGATGTGAAATGAACATCTTTATTTTTTATATCATCACTACTTTTACTCTGATACATATTTAATATAAGCAATGGTTAAGGTGAAAAGTTAATACTAAATAGATACTGGTTAATGTCTTAATGATAGAAATACCCCATCTTTTGAAGCAGCTGCAGCTAATATAGGTTGCCTTTTCCCCTTACTTTTAGGCAATATTTCAATGGCAGTCTTCATGCTGAACTTGGATCTGCATTAAATGAGAAGATGATAATTTCTTCAGTTTCGGCAGTATTTCCCTCATGCTGTCTTTCCTTTAGCCTCTTCAGATCATTATGCTTTTCTGCTTTCTGGGGTTTTTTAAACACAGAAGTCAAGTGTTTCTAAATTAGATTTTATTAATTGTGTTTTAAAACCCATGTGTTGGGTATTTTTACAGAAGGTCCTTGATTGTCAAGAGCTTATAGTAGACATTAAGAGAGATACCAGTTAATCTCTCCATTTTAAGAATTAATTTTCTATCATATTTTTTAAAAAAATATTTTGATTATGCCCTCTTGGTTAGTCTTAAGATAAAGAATAAACAGACACTCTTAAGATAAGGAATAAACAGATACTGTCACCAGAGTTTATCCATCCTTAACATTTTTTCCCTCAGTTACCTCGTGGTGAACAACCACCCTTAATTCTGCTTGCTTTTAACCTCTGTTCTAAGGACTTAAGTTTTTACAGATTTCTGCTGTTAACATGAGTTTTATTTCCCCATCTATGAATTAACCTGCATGGAAATGCTTGTGCGCCTCTATGATACTCTGTATGAAGAATGTGAAATAGGAAAATTGTACATTGGTTTTGCTGTGCATTAGAGCATGGATTCCTTATTCAGAGAACATATCTCTCTTTTTTTGAAGCATATAATAAATCTGACTGTGCACTTCATTTGGTCTTTGAAAAGTGGTATCCTCTAGGCGTGAGTAGGTTTCATAATACAGGATGTGAAGCAGTTTGTATAGATACTGGTTTTAAGCTCTTGTCTCTGTTATTTTAATGTCTCCAAAGCTTCTGTGTCCCTTTCCTCAGCTGTCAATGCCTTGAATTCTCCTGAGTATTATGAGAAATCAATCTACTTTGCTTCCGACACAGCAAGATGCAAGCAAGAAATTAAAAGGTTTCTAAGAGAAAATATTCATGTTGGAGGTCTCTATACTCAAATGGTATATTCTGTTAATATCTGTGTACCTAGTTGTCCCAACTCTGATCCAAGATGCAGTTGGAGAGAGAAAAATTAAATTGAGAAAGAAAATGTAAAATTAATCATACCAAAGAAAAGGACAAAATAGTTTTATTTAAATATATTCATGTGTATATTACACATGCATACAGAAAACATTTAAGCAGAAAATATCTAGCTGGTTTGACAGTGAAATTGTTTAGAAAAAAGTTATTCTGGAACAATATTTTCTCCTAATCTATTTCTGCTAAAGACAGTTAAGGTGCCGGTATAAAAATGCATTACAACTTATCTTGGTTATCTTTTTAATTTTTCTTTTCTTTTTTTTTAATAATATATTGATAACCTGCAAGAGCCAGATGAGATATCTGTGTGGTTCACAATTCTGGGAAGTAGGAATTCTGTAAGAGTAGTAGGAATTCTGTAAGAGAAATTCAGGATTCATTTGTTCCTCATTTATTTGTGAGCTTCTTATGAACATATGTTTGTCTTAGAGCATTGTCCTCTTCTCAGTTACTGTTCACTCTCATGGGCAGGTCATCGAAGATCAGATTTAGTTTCTGACATTTCTTAGGTAAAAAGTAAGAAAGGCAAAGACCTAAAAACACCTGTTATGACAAAACCAGATCTTTTCATGTCTTTTTTAATAAAACGCATGAAAGTTTACAAAGTTAATATTTAAAAGCCCTTTGCAACTTCATTCTGCTGCTCCAACCAGCCCTGGGACACCCAAAGGACTGAATGATGTAACCCTCTGCTTAAGATAGGGCAACCTCTATTTCTTTTGGTGTATGTAAAATTAGACCTGGACATACAGAAGTGTTCTATTTTTCTTTGTTTCCAGGCTGTTTTGACAGCAGATTCTTTGTTCTGCTCTCTGAACGACTAACTCATAGAAGTGTCTGTGCTGCCGTGGCTCAGGGAAGCTGAAGTTGAGCATTGGCAGCGAAAGAAGGGAACAGTTTTTGCCAGGCTTTCCTCTCTACCAGGGGCCTCTGTCAGGGACCAGTTCTCATTGTGTCTTCCTGCAAGTCTGCTCCTCTTAGCTGAGCACTAATTAAGCAGGGCTCTTCCTTTTCTGTTCCTCCTTTGAAGTCTCTTGTTTGCCTCTGGGAGAGGCTGATTAGGTAACCAACAGCCCATGAGCTCCTTCCAGACTCGTATAATGGGGTGTACAAACCCCGCATTATGCCACTGCAAAATCATCCCATTGGGAGCAAAAGGACAGAAAGGTTATGGAAAATAGACTAATAATCTCCTACCCCTTTCCAGTATTACATACATACTCTCATCTGTACAGTCTGTCAGGCATCACTGTGACCACCCCAGCACCAGCAGAGCAGAACCCATCTGTAGTGTCTGATTATTAGAGCTGCTGATCACAGAAGAAATCCCACTGAAGAATAATTCAGAAAAGACTGTGTAGGAGTGAAACTTCACATAACCAAAGTTTCCATGAATTTTAAGAACGGTTTAAAGTGCCATAAGTGACTGTTCTTTAAATCTGAGTTAATGGTATGGCCTTTTTTATGCTTCTGTGCCCTGCTTTATCTGCCCCTTTCAGCTTTGCTGAAAATACCAGAATAAAGTTAGTGGGGAGATTTAGAGGTAAAGAAGTGTGGAATCATCTTAAGCAGGTAATCATTGTAAGGTATCCAAGTTATTTTATTTATGTATTACATACAGTATTACGTCTTCTTCATACATTCCCAAGTGATTAAAATGCAGGGTGAGGGAGCTCCTTCAGGGATGCTCTGGACTTCTCACCCCTTTGTGTGCTGTCTTGAGAATTCCGCAAAGAGCTGTAGAAATTAAACTAAAATATAGTCACTGTTTGGATAAGAGTATCTTGTATGCCATGGGACACTACTGAAAAAAGATCTAGAAGTATGGTCTTCTCAGCATTTATACTTATTTCCTTTCCTCTTAGAAAATGCCTTTTTTCAGCTTACAGTGGCAGATTATTTATTTACAAATATATAGTAATCCTTCTCCCAAGTTTTTTGTTTCATTACTGAGACTAAGACAAAACTTTGTACATTCTTTCTAGATATACAACATAAAACTACTCTGAAACTATTTCATTACAGCTAATCACTTCCTTGAATGTTATTTCAACTGCCTTAAACATAGACACTGGGAATGAATCTTAAGAACCTGAAGTTGATAAGCAGTGAATATGCTCAGTGCCTTATTTTATATTTTATTTGTAGGCAACTGAACTTTGTTTGACTTTGCTGTATACATTGTAGTATTGATTCATGGTAAATCCACCTAAATTAGCCCAATATAAGTCAAAATAGACTGAAGAAATAGTGCTTGTGCTGTGAAGCTTACTGTACAGCATGGCTGTGCTGCCACTGACAATGTCTGCTTAGTGCCCTTCAAGGCCATCCAGCTGGAACAAAAAGGTAGGAGTTTGGCATGTGTATAGGCCTCTGGCCATCTGAAGCACTTGAACTAAAACCCAGTTCTGCTGTAAAGACATTAATAACTGAAAATTATTTCTTGACTGGTTCATATAGCTTAAAGCTGATAATACACACTTCCAGTTCAGCATCAGTTTCAAACCGTTCATCTACATTTGATGCCAACTGATGCAGTCATGTTCGTTGCAGTATAGTGTCAGACCCTCAGTGCTATTCTGATCCTTTGTTTCCTAGAAAGAAAATTCAGAGGAAGGTTTTCGATCAGTAGCGAATGCATAGTCTGAACTGATCTTTAGTTTGGCAGTTCCAGGGTAAATCATCACAGCAAGAAAATACAGAGAATCATATATAAAGTCCTTTGAGTTACATTTTGTATTACAAGATGTTTGGTCTGCCTGATAAACAGCATAGGCAAATGTAAGCTGGAGAATATACTGAATGCAGAGGGACAGAATTACTTATATAACATGATTTTCATGAAACCAGGTAGAAGGTGGTGGTTGGGAGAGCTTTGTGGGGAGGGAGCACATGCAGAAAAAAGGGAAATCAGTTCTGTTAATACAGACAGTAGTTATGGGAAAGTGAACAGTGTCAGCAGAGAGGTTACTGTCATGCAAAATACAGCAAGAGGAGAAACACCAGATAGTGGCTGCTAAGAAACTGTTGTTCTTGCTGTGTAGATATGATGTGTTTGCTGTTCTATGAGCATTATCAGATCTGCACAGGCATTCTTTAGAAAAGCATCTTTTTATACAAAGGAGAAAACAGTATTCTTCCTTGTTGAAGTAGCCAAATGATTAATTTTTAAACCACAGAATATTATGTGATATTTGTATGTATAAAATAAAAAGGGCCAGATATTAAAAGGGAAATAGATTCCTTATTAGAGGAACTAGTTGGGAGGAAGTTTGTGGAAGTACTCTGCTAAGAAAAAAATGTTCAAGTAACAAATCATGGCTTAGTTGTTTTCTGAGAAGGAGTGTGTGGCACTGTAGTTACTTTGAGCAGTCAGTAGCAGAGGAGAGACATGCAAGCAGTAAAACAGCATAGAGTTTCTGAATTGTGCTACACAAACCCTCTAAACTGTCATCTCCTTTCAAAGTGAACAGCAGTTTGCATTTTTCTGTCTTTCTACTTAACACTTCAGTAGGATGTGACGTGATTTTAGAGAACTGAGGAAAGCAGAGATTTTAACTGAGAGTGGAGTGCAGAATATTTACGAATCCAGTTTTTTCAACCCCTGGATGAAGATTGTCCAGCCAGGTGAGCCTAAGTTATGCAAAAAGGAAAGTGTGCTATTTGTTGAAAGGTCTGTTCTTTGCCACAAAGCTTGAATGATGTATTAAAGGAAGAGGAAGAATTTCACTGAAGTCACATTTTAAAGTCAGCATAAGGGATACAACTCCACAAATATTTCTTCCAAACAGGAGGCAGTCCACTTGGTGTGGGTCTGCCTTCTGTTTTCTCCTGAGTGTAGGAAGACGGTGAGTCTTTTTCCCTAGTTTTAATGCTAGCCATTGCCAATTGCTCTGATTTCCTCTCATACAAAAAATACATTTAGACAGTTATGCACTTACTCTTAGTACTTATTTCCCCATGTATATCCTATGGTGATCTTTTGTTGTGTGTTTGTACAACCAGCGGTAAATCTATTCCTCTGCGTACCTTGTAAAGCAGCTCCCCTTATGTGCACGGCGTTTCCAGCTGGAAAGAACTTGTTGTCAATGCCTCGGGCTGTTGTTTCTCTTTCTTGCTTTTACAACTATCCCTGTAAACAAGAACTATGTCTACATTTTTATATTTAAATTTTGCCAGAGGGCTTTTGTATTCCAATTGCAAGAATCTGTAGTTGGAAGAGACCTCTAAATATATTACATAAATGCAAAGTTATATGATTCTGTGACTGAGTATTTAATTATTTTATGTTTGGGTTTTTTCCACAGGTAGATGCTTCTAGTACACTAAATAAATTTTTATTTTTGCTTTTTAAAAATGTTTTATATTTGAATAACGTATCTACTGTTATAATTAACAACAGTATATTTCAGACTATCTCCTTGGCTGGACTCTTTTATCTGTGCAGGTTGTGGCATACACTGCACTCCTGTCCAAGTGACCATGATTTTAACTGTTTAAAGCGTTGGAAGCAGCAGCTCCCTATTCATATCTCAGTTTGCTGTGAGCTGGACAAGTGTGTTAGTGCATCCCTGAAGCACAGACCTCAAGGCTGTATTTGGGGTCCAGTTTTACCTGAGGGGTCTTGTAGAAATGCATTGTCATGGTGCTTTAGGCTTTGCCAAAGTGTGTGTGTCCATACAGGTCCTGCTGCCTGGAACATGAGTCAGACTCAGCTGCACTTCCAAGGTTTCACACTGTAACCATAAAAGGCCACAGTAGTCACAAAAACAACTGGTTAGTTGGACATACGTTGAGCAGAAAGTCTGTGTGGAGGAAATGGTAGCAAGGAGATCTTCTGGCTGCGTCTCTCTAAAGGATAAAAGAGAAGAGATTTGGGGTATGTGTATTAATTGTATTTCTCTATCACTAGATTTTGTACTTCTATTCACTCTTTTCAAAAATTGTTATTTCAATTCTTAGAACTTCTGTAAATATATTTTCAATATGTGAGAACAGTTGAATTACTTTATAGATCTGCCTTTAAATTTTTTGCTGGTTTATTCATAGGGTTATTTTTTAAATGAAAAGAAATCTGTATTTTATGGAATATACCAGCTGTGACCGAATTCCACTTCAGTGACTTGAAACGTTTTCATTATGTTTAGTTTGTCTCTGGAGCCATTGAGTTAGTTCCAGATCCAGTATTAAATCTTTCCAGCAGTTTACTCCCTGGCTAGTCTGAGATATTATCCTAAATATTTATAAGAGAGGGAGCTTCTCTAAATCTTAGAAGATCTGAAGGATAATCACACGATTTGGTGATGAACACAATTTAATTCTGTGTTGAGGTTTTGGGTTTTATTTCTAAAGCAGCAACAGAAGTTTTAGAACATCACAGACCCACAGGATGGCCAAAGTGGACAGGCTCCTCTGGAGAACAACCAGTCCAACTCTGCTGAGGGCTGAGGTGCGTTGGCTTTTTGGTACCTCCAAGAGCAGAGACCACACAGCCTGTCCAGGGAACCTGTTCCTGTGTTCAATCATGCTTTTCTTAGGTTTAAACTACGTTTTAATGGTGTTGAATGGAATTGATGGAATGGTAAAATTATGGAGTCTTTCACTTTTAAGTACCACTTGGTTTTTATTAACATCTAAATGTCAGTCGTGGTCTTAAACAACACTTAATATTCAAATGAAGATTTCTGCCTATGTTGTGGCTATTCTGAACATAAATACTGGCCATTGCATCTCCTACAAGGAAATTTCTATAATATTTTTTTCTCATGACAATGCATGTTTTTAGTTCTTGATATACTTAAAAGATTATTAAATCATTGGCATGCTTACAAGGAATTTTAATATTAGCATTTCCATACTTTCAATGAAAACTATTTCCGTGCAGCCACAGTGATCTGCTGAGTATAATACAGTAAGTCACCAGCAGATGGGAATGCAGCCCAAGTGTCCTGATTACCTCTTACCTTGAACTTGCTAACAAATCAAAAAAGAAGTTGTCACAGTATTGTACAAAGTTCAGTTGTTCTTAGCATAATTTCAGAGAAATGTGAAATTCCACTGTGCAGAATAATGTAAAATCTAGGCATACCTTTTCTTAGCAGAAATTATCCAAAAGTTTTAAATCTGGCGGTCCCCTGCACAGAAAGGACATTGACGTGTTGAATCAAGTCCAGAGGAGGTCACTAAGGTGGTAGAGGTATGGAGCATCTCTACTGTGAGGGAAGGCTGAGAGAATTGGAACTGTTCAGCCTGAAGAAGAGGCCTTGGGGTGACCAAATTGTGGCCTTGCAGTGCCTGAAGGGAGCCCACAAGAAAGATGGAGAGGGACTTTGTACAAGGGCTTGTAGTGACAGGACAAGGGGGAACAGCTTCAAACTAACAGACAGTAGCTTTAGATAAGATGTTAGGAAGAAATTCTTCCCTGTGAGGATGGCAAGGCCCTGGCAGAGGTTGCCCAGAGAAGCTGTGAATGCCCCATCCCTGAAAATGTTCAAGGCCAGGTTGGATGGAGCTTTGAGCAACCTGGTCTAGTGGAAGGTGTCCCTGCCCATGGAAGTGGGGTTGGAACCAGATCATCTTTGAGGTCCCTTCCAACCCAAAACATTCTATGATTCTATGAAAATACAGTATTTTGTTATTTCTGTGTGTAGACAGCACTGTGCTGTTTGTATACCTAAATTTTGTTCATGTTAAAATACTTCTCTTGGAACTGAAGTGTTCAGTCATGGTTTGAAAATAGGTTGCAGTTGGTACTACCATGTAAGTTCTCAGCCCAGATTTATATTTTAAACTTACATTATTTCCTCTTTTTTTTTTTTTCTTCCGTAGGGCTTTACTACATAGTGAGATGGGTAAGCAAGATAATGATAGAAGGGCAATTTGTATGGCCAGCATTTAACGCTGTTTGAGTTCTTGCTGTTAAAGGCGAAGCCATTAGATGGTGCCATGCTGTAACCAGAATTTTCTCCTCATCTGCTTAAAGCTAGCTATGTGTTATATCTGGCATGATCTTAAATGGCTAAGCCTGTTCTTCTAGGGCACTGTCTTGTATTGGTCAGCCTCAGTCATTATGCACAAAAAACAGACAATAAATTAAATCTCTAGAATTTTTTTTTATTTGTTCCAATGAAAAGACTGCACCATCCTGAAAATTCAACAAAAGAGAAGGCAATGGAAGGACAGATTTACTGCACCTTTTTCAGTTGAAAGCAGTGTGCAATCTAAATGATTTACTTGTTTGCTACCCCTGCATGGTGCTGTCTCATGGGTTATCATTCACCTAAATGGCCAGTGTAGTACAATGAAAATGATAGTGCGGTTACAAATTCACAGCAATTTACTGGTTAGAATCTCAAACTGGTAAATTATTTAATTTCCATTTTTTTCAGTTACTGTTCAAGGTTGAAAATTTAGACACGGAATGTTAAAAAATGGTAAATAATTTAGCAGCTTTGGAAGCTCAAGTTGTAAAATTGGGGTTATAATAGGGTGGGCTTTATTGTGTATGTAGATGTAATACTTGGGCTTTAGTACAGCGTCTGACTTACTACTGTGTGACATTCTGATAAAAAATTAACACTCTACAATATCAGCAAAGCCCATCTTAAGTGGATTAAGTGCTGGTTAACTGACAGTTATCAAAAAGCAGCTGTTAATAGGGAATCATCATGTAAATGGGAGTGTTTTTACCATGTTTGTGTGGGGATGGTAGGAGGTCTGACTCTCTGCATTCCTGCACATGAATGATAGATGTAAAATCACCGCAGGTATCTAAGGGTGATGTAAAAATTGTTTGGGCAGCAGGTCATGACCTGGTCAGGGCACCCATGAAGAGTAGTTTGTGTTACTCTGTGGCCTCAGACTGTGCAAACAAGTCTACCTATTCATTTAGTAGACAAATGCAGACTCAAAGCTGGATGGATAGGAACAGGCAACACAACCTATGTAAAAATGGGGGCTGTGTTCTGACAAGTGAAAATGGAAAATCCTTAGGTGAATTGGAATGATGATATTGAGATAGTGCAAGTTCTTGTTCTGGAAGGAAGATTCTTTGCATTTCCATTGGCATGTGGCCATGGGGTCACCCAAATAAGGGCTAACTATTTTCTTTGTTAGGTCAGTTTTAAGCTGGATCAGTTCCCTTATCTGACTGAATGTGTGGCCTCATAAGCTCTGGTGCGTTGCATAGTTGGGAGCTAGGGAATAATTGGATTGCCTTTTTCAGTGGAATTCGTAATTGATTATGAAAGCAAACTCTGTCACCACACAATTCAGCAGCAGCTCCCACTAGGAAGCCTTGAATAGTAATACTGCAGAGTAATGCAAAGGAGCCAGGGAAAGGATTTTATAGCTATATAAATGTATAGATATATAGATACTGCAACAGTGAGACCACTGTGATGGCAGTAGTTTTATAATTTTATATATTTTTAAATATTATATAATTTTATAATTCTATAATATTATATATTTATTTATAATATATATAATAATATATACAATACTATCTTAATATAAATATATAAATATATTGTAAATATGTATTTNACTTAAAACAACAATTAATTTATATTATATTTATATTATATTTTATATTATTATTATATTATTATATATTTATATCTATATGTATATATTTATTATAGTATTATAAATAAATATAGTAAATATATACAGAAATATAATATATAATTATATATAATAATATATATTATATATAACATATCTACTTATATAATTTATAATATTATATAATTTTATAATTTTATAAGATTTTCGTCTCAACTCTGATTCAATGATTGGAGTAAACATTTGGAGGAGAGAGGCTTCGACCTCAGTACCTGAAGGATGCCAAAGAAGGACTTTATTACAATGCTTATGACAGCCTGACCACTAACAAAGTTAATCTTGCAATAGGACTGCCTGAATCAAGATGACATTTAACAGTATGCTAACTGCATGTCCACCAGGCAAATAACAAAAGCCTGGCTGCAGCAGGATCCATTCACAGCAGCTGGGCATGCACAGGTGCTTTCTGCAGGTCTCTGATCAAAATGCAGATCTTGCCAATCAGAGGACTACTGCTGATCTCAGAACATTTGAATGAAGGTCTGGTGAAACTCTTAAAACAAGTTCAGCAAGGGCATTTCATATGCTTTCGAGTTAATCCAGAATATTTAGTGTTTCCTCTAACAAAGAGGTAACCTACGTATTATCATTTTTTAATCAGCTATCATAAAGTTATTTCTTTGCGTTTTCTTTGCATCTTCTTTAGATGTGCACTAAAGACAGTATGACAGACAGTTCCTGCTATATTTTCTTTCTTCATATTTCATATCCTATGAAGAAAATAATAAATTCAGGGTACCATTGTTAGGCTTTATTTCCTTTAAAACTCAAAGATAATAAATACTTTGATTTTTTTTTAATTTTTTTATTTTTTTTTTAAATTTATTTTCCTGTTTGGCTAGCAAACATTTTGATAAATGAGCATAAATAGCTCTTAAAAGAGAGAAGCAAAATAAAATGAAAGGAAGGAATAGGTCACATTTTGGGATGTGTATATTAATTCATAACATTCCACCTCTGGGGACCTTGCTTCAGAAGCTGTCTAGGACAGGTTTAATGAGTTTGGTCCACTCAATTTGATTCCAAGAAGACATTTGTAATCCAAATTACAAAACCAAACCAGACTCTGGCCCAGTTTTCTGTAATTGACAGGTTCTGACAGGAAAGGTTTGGTAGCTGAAGCATGGGGATACTGGGGGCCAGGACTAAGGTGCCTGGGCAGAACTGCAGGGAGAAGGGACAGTTCATGCCTAGTTCTGGATGCCCCTGAAGTTGGCACGTTGGGCTATTTCTTTGTCTCAGCCAAAAGTGCCAAATAGAGCTGAGAGTTGTAACAGTCTTTTCCAACATTTTGACTTTTATTCTGTTACGTAACCACCAAATAGTGGTGATAAACTGAATTTCACTAACAAAAAGACTTTCTAACAGAAGAAATTCACGCTTTCACTGCATTTCATGGCTAGACAGCCTGTGTACAGTCAGGGAATTGTTAGGGTGCACAGTGTGTGACCCTCTACTTAAATAATTGTCCTTTTAAGCTTTGAAACTTAAGATACTTGATTAAATAAATGTCTATAAATTTGAGGGGCCTACTTCCACATGTGGTTTGACAGATCTAATTGCATTTAATTATTACAGTTCTAACAGATTACATTCCCCATGTAAAAGTGAAAGAGGAGGATTACATCACAAAATTCTTGTCTTCCTTATAGTTTGTGAGATCTACGAAATGCAGAAGGAGGCAGTGCATTGAATACTCATATTATGTGATTATTCTAACAGTTGTTGGTGATATGGTTGTCTTCACTGCTTAGATTCTGCTTATTTGAGACAATAGCTAAGCATCTGCTAGTCACTGCAGAATCCTACAAGATAAAGACTAAAATTTTACCTCAGCTGACACCAGTCAGTGAAGCAGATGCTGCAGAAACACTGAAGAGAATTTTAACATTGTTTTAATTGCACATCAGAAGTCAAATAGTATTATCTCAGTGGGGCAGTGTGTTAAAGGCGTGAAAAAAAATTTTTTTTTTTGTTCTTATTTTTTTTTAATTGCTCAAATGTTTTATGTCTTGCAAACTGTGCTAGTTTGTTTGGAATTACTTAAGGTGATTTGAGAATGCCCTGTAATGCTCGTAGATTTGCTATGACCAGTGTGTGCACACCAGCTTTTCAGTCTGAAGTTGGAATGGCTTAGTAGAAACATTTGCTTTTTTCAATTTGAAACTTAATTAAAAATATTAAAGTTCCTGCAGATTTTTTTTTATTTTAAATGGGCCTATAAAATAGTAGTTGTGTTTTAGAGTCCAGTAAATGAAATTTTAGAGATGGCTTTAATGCTTGTTAGGGAGCATGAATTTTAAGATGAGATTTGTATCAGAGCAAATATTTTTTGTGAACATGATGTCTATGAGAGATGTGAACTCTGATAATGTTTATGTGCTCTGGAAGCTGAAGCTGATGACACCACCAAATACTGACTGTGGAGCTGTATCAGATACAGATACTGCTGCAATTAGAGGAAACAGAACATGTGTTATTGAATAAGAGCAGGGAGTTCTCTGTATTCCGCTCCAGCCACTTCCTCCTTTCAGTGCTCTCAACAGAAAGCAGCCCCTGCGAGCGAGGAATCGCGGGGTTTTCAGATGAATAATTCTTACATCACCAGGAGCCTCTCCTGGGCTGCTGCTGCAGAGGCTGGGCTTTCCCGAGTGCTTTGTCAAAACATTTCTACTGTTTCTAGAAAAGAACAGAAACTAGAAAAGAAAGGAAAGCCAGGTGCCTTAATAGCCACAGAAGAGGGATTGTTGATTATGTCACTGCAGCTGCTGAGTTTTTAGGGGGAGAAGCTCACAGCCACTGCTCTCAGGGCTTGCACTCCCGATCAGATGTGGTAGTACAAATGAGGTCGCCTTTACTGCTGTAGTTGAGTACTTATTTGGTAAAGTTATGAATAAAAATGATGGGGAATTGCACTTACTTTAAAAAAATACAAGGTAGGAAAGCATTATATTCCAGTGCTTCCCAAAAGACTTAGAAAAGTGTATTTAGAAAAAAAAAATTTACCGCAGAGTTCTGGTGACAGCAAAATTTTTATCATTTGTAAAGTTCTGCTTAATTTTATTAATACATATTGGTGTGTTAATAAAAAATATTTTTATTAATATATAAATGCTACAGTTTGGTGTATTAGTAAAGTATGGTGTGGGAAAGCTAGAAAATTATCCTGGTAAATCAGGTTAATTCGTTATTGCAATATAATTATTTATTGTAATATAATTTGAAGGCAGACTTTATCTGCTGTTTCTCCATATGTGAGAAACCAAGCAAGTATATGTAAGCATGTTGAAGAGAGTGGGGAAAGTGACAGAAAAGAAAGCTCCACTGTCCAGATTGGTAGCCTTTGTTTGCTAATCATTGCTTTGGGATATTTTAGATTGTAAATATTCTTTGAAGAAAATCTTTGTTGACTGCATTTCTGTTTTCTTTTTACTTTTTTTTTTTCTTTTTCCTGCTGACTCAGTCTATCAGTTTCCATTTAGCTAAGCAGAAAATTCAACGAAGCAAAACATTCCAAGAACAGCACAGAGATCCATCCCTCTTCTGAAATACTGTGAAATTAAATTAATCTGTTCTTTGTTTAAGGTGAAGGCCTACTCAAGAATGAGTAAACTATGTCATTACAGACATTCTAGAAGAAATAGTCAAAATGTATTAAAACTGGAATACATGTCTGTAAAAAACATTTAGTTATAAACAGCAAATAAATATGACCAGGCAGAATGTGAGGGAACAAAACTACTTATGCTTCACAGCAGGACTGATGTTTGGGTTTAGTGAAATAATATTTACTGGTAGGAACTGACCTCTGTATACACATGTAAACCCTTTTACAAGAACTTTATTCATTTGCTTTTCACCACGGATTTTACTGGCACGTTCCCAACATGAATTGAAGCCTGTAGGTCAAAGCCCAGGAGTCAAAATTCCCGAATGCAGACTGTAGAATTTATTTCACCTGAGCAATGCACGTTGGGAAATCCTTGAAGGCAGGGAAGAAATGGTGCACAGTTCATAAACTCTATTCCACTTACCTATTCCACTACAAGATGTACACAGGAGAAGACTCATGTTCTTACCAGATCCCATCAGAATCTCCAAAAACATGATCCAATTAATTTCACTTTTTGATGCAGGTGTCTTTTAGTGACTCTTCACAGTGTCCACTTATAAATACACATTTGTATTATTTTGCCACCAGAATATATGGTACCAGGAAAATAAACAGAAGCATTTGCTGGGAGCTGCTTAAAGTGGTACAATCCAAGGGAAACTTCTCTGCAGCTTTCCCTAGGGGTAATAAAGTTGTGAAGAAAAAACTACTTCTCATTAATATATCAATGCAAAAGAGATTTGGACAAAGATGGTTAATGTAAACATCAGTATTTCTGGATCATGGAAATACATAAATGCTTTATATATGAAAAATGCAGGTGGTTTTGAACCATTTCATGCATTTGAACACAAAAATGTGTTATAAAAATCTTGGGTATGTATATGGCACATCTGATTATTCACAATGGGTTGGGATCATATAAGCTGTCCAGTTGTTGTTATTCTAAGTACACAGAGAGCCATTACCTTACGTTTTTAATTCACTGATATTTATTGCTTAGTAATGGAAGAAGTTAAGCCTGTTGCCTAACTAAAGGACTTTCTGCACATATTTGAGTGGAACCCATTCTCCAGGTGGAAGTAAGGAACACCTCTAGGAGAGAATCACTGCCAGCCCAAAACAGTATTCAAAGACACAGTACTCCCATTGACAGGGATCATTCCCGTCAGGATTTCAGTCTGAACAGAAGACTCCTTTGAAAGATATTCCGCTGCTGCAGAGTACTGCAAATGCCCTATACATAAAATCCCATGAGCCTTGTTTTTATTTTGGAGAGCAGCAAGAAAGACAAGATGGGGGGGGGGAGAGGAGGAGGAGGAGAGGGGGAATTTTTTCTCTCTTCCCCCTCCCGCCACCCAAAAAACGTGTAGCTCACTCATCAGGGTGGCAGATGGTCACAGTGGTCATACTCTTCGCTTTGTAACTGGCACTTGTTTTTGGCATGCTAATGATTTATTGTTCCCAAAAATAGCTTTACAGACAGGGTCAATTATATTTTTGGATTGTACAGCATGTAGAGCAATTAGTTAGTTGCACAAGGCAGTTGGTTTATAATGCAGTACACCCCTTCTTCATAATTGGCACCTTTCTGATATCCCATTTATAGTGGAGGGGTCTCTCTTTACAAACAGTCCCTTGTATTAGCATCCAAGTACACTGGCTCCCCCCAGATAGCTTTACACACAGAGACAATTATATTTTTGCTTTGCAGGATGTGTGGACTAATTAGCTATAGAGAAGTAGGGCACTTGGTCTTCAGATTTCAAGATCTTACTGCATCAAGTGATTTTGAGACACTTTCAAGGGCAAACTGGTAGGTAAAATTATAGGAGGAGATTGTGCCAGCTCTCATCTCTCAGACTGTCATTTGAATGCAGAATGAGACATTTTATAGTTCTGTTGTTTCATTATCTTTCAGTGTCTGGATCACTCTGCAGTGGATGGGGTCAGATGGCACACACAGCACTCTGGGTGAACACTGCATGAGGGGCTCAGCCAGGTGGGAGACATCCTAGAACCAGAGGGATCAGCGGTGTGCTTTAGATTCAGGTACTAGTTCAGATGTACATGTTATTAGTAACTACCCACTGATTCATTAACTGTTTTGATGTCAACAACCACACTGATTGACATAAGTTAAAAGTTTTCATATTGAATATAAAAATATCTTAACTAATCTCTCAGGAGAACAGATAAACGAGGGAGGAGAAGTTTTCATACATGGTATTTATGACAAGATTTGTCCTTAAAGTATTCTGAGTCAATCTGTAGCTCTGCTAAAAACGTGGCGCTAAATTTAGAGACGAATTTAGGGCGTCATTTTATATAATTTTTTTCTTGCAACTAACAAGACTATAAATGAAAAAACAGAGAAACTAGTGAATCTACTGTGCTGTCTGTAGTGTATTTGACAGAATGGTCACCACTAAAACCTTGTTTAGTTGCTACAAAGCTTTATTGTTTTGAGTATAGTGAAAAATCACATTGTAGTGGATATTAGCAGGTGGTTTCTGAAATACTGGAGACTAGGTTTAGTTTTGGGGTTTAGTTAATATCTTTTTAAAGTGAGGGATGCTCCATTCATCTGTCCATTTACTTATTTATTTCTTTTTCTAATACCCTCTCATATGTTACTGGAGGAGCAGAGAGGAGATAAGAAACAGCAATGCCCGCAGGGAATGAATGAAAATTATAGATTTGAAGCTACCCTAACAGAAAGGTGCCTGCTCTAGCCTATATTGTAGGTTTGGAGACTAAGTGATTGTATGTTCTTTTCACACCAAAGAAGAAAATCACACTTGTGCTTGATATCTAATAATGATACCATACGGTATGCACAGTCTGAAATCAAGCAGAGAAAACAGATAGGTTTCTGATGTTCACATCAGGGGAACTGATGTGATTCATATACATTTTGGAAACATCTTTAAGAATGGATTCAAATTGTGGAATCATTTTAGCATACAGCAGAATCTACAGAGTAAATATTTCCATAGCCTCAGCCAGCACTGGGACATGGCTTACACTTCTTGCTGAAAGTTTGGCTACTTGTAAACTGCAACCCCAAATGTGTGAGGATTTTCATATTATTAATAACAAGAAAAATGGCATAACAGTCTGTGAAAAGGGGACACAATAGAAATACTTCTAAGAAAACTTTTGCAGTTTAGCTGTATTCTTTCTTGATAATGCATGTGAACTAGATGTATGTATATACAATATATACATACTACACATACATAGCTATTATAGGAGTTACTGCTCCTAGGCGAGGGAAAGAGGGGAGACAATAGGTGGAGGCTTAGCTCTGCCGACACTGGACATAGGTACTGTCACTGCTGGAGACTGCTGGCATGTTACCTTCTCCTGGGCCAGAAAACGAAGTCCTTCTGTGAATCTTTGATCAGAGTGAAAAAAAATAATAAAAAACCCCTGGTGTTTTCTTTTTCTTCTCAAGTGAAATGTCAAAATTACTGCCACTGCAATTGTTTGGCAAAGAGGTAACTAAGCTAGTTCAGTAATTTACAGATTAATTATTTACCTAATGGCTTTGCAACTTCTGTTTTCTAATCAAAAGCTAAATGCTTGCACAACACTAAAAATGTAATTTCTATTCATGTGAAGTGTGTAAAATAGGAATTTTTTTATAAACTTCTGCAAAAAATGCAATTAGTTTGTTAGTTCTAACAAAACGCTGGAAAACTAGAAATTATGTCTTACATCATTCTGTGTTTTTCTGGAATGTGCCCAAGACTAATATGCAAGTTTAAAAGTTATACAGGAGTAACTATTCCTTGTGGAGTCTTGTCCAATGAATTTTGTCATGTCTTTATGTAAGAAAATTAGCAAGTTAATTTGAAAACTGGAAGTTCTGTATTGTTTCAAATCCTATTTGGAAATGGTTTTAGTTCTGTTATCAGCAATGCCTTTGCTTTAGTCAGGAGAAAAGGTTAGCCTAGGATGTGGCTTGTTGCTGAGTTTATCAGGAATATATTTCTCCCCCATACCTCTGACCACATGGTATAAATTTTCCTCTTTGGATTTCACATAAGATCCCTTTGACTTCTTACTTCAGGGTGTGCATTTTATCTCTGTCTTTCCTGCAAAACACTTACAGTATCTGTCCTCTGTGAATACAAACACTTTAATAGATTAGAACAACAGATAGAAGACCACATATATCATGGGTTATGATGTATCCACATTAGTCAAAATAGAAGTTCTTTAATCATAATTTGAAAGAACTTTAATTAAACAAACTTGCACTTTTACTGATAATAATCTTAAACGAATCCCAAGCAGTAGCATGTACATCCTGGGAAATTATTGTGAATGATTACTATTTAATCAGCATTTAAATAAGATGCTCTCAGACATCATTCCCCTTATGTACATATTGGTGAGCAAATGTGGATAAGAAACTATTCAGATTAACTGGGGACAGTAATTTTGGTGGAATTCAATTAACTCATGTTTTCGGTTGAAAATGTATCTCTGTTTATGAATAGCATTGCATCCTTTAAAGTTTTACTGGTAGGACAGGGCTAACAGCATGACAACTTAATGATCTGATTAACATAATCTATTGCACTAACTCAAAGTTTACTTGCAATTTGGAAGAGATAGCACTTCTAATTTTTTAAAGGAATAGGCACAGGCTACTTTTTTGTTTCAAATTCTGGTGTCTCAGCTCTTGATGTCTCTTTCTAGAGACATTAAGAGTGATATGAATGTTTCATATCCAAGATTAGTTAGAAAATCACCAGTCTCTTGTAGTTGTCTTAAGGATGGTCATGTCTTTGTATCAATGATACAAATGAACAGGCTGTTTATTTTTAGTGATGTAAATTGAAAAAAGCATATCCATGTTCTCAGGGAAAATATTAACTTGAAGGATAGTTAGCTTGTGGTATTAGGAAATCCATTTTAATTAAAACTTTATTTTATATAGAGATCTTGTCATAAGTTATTTCTGAAAAAAATTCCATGAGATATCTATATGAATATAATTCTGGAGCCAAGCATAAGATATTCTTTCATACCTCCCACAGCAGAAAGGCAGTGTCTCTGTAATGTTCACATATCTCTGCTTCTCACATTAGTTACATATAAATGTATTAATCTATAGATGTAGCTGTATCAATGCCTGATGCAGCTGCCTCTCAAGGGCTGGTCCCATAGAAGGGCAATCGATTCCTGAGGCTTGGTCTTCTACAAATTGAGACCAGATCTGGAGCTTTGTTGTTTACTGAAGTTCATGATGCTATTTTATTCCCTGGTGTCCAATACACTCATTAAGTCTCTCTGTGCAGTCTTTCCCCCCGTTATGAGAAGCAGTGTACTCTTTATGTAGCCCAGCACCTGCCCCTTTCTCCAGAAATCCCCATCCATGTTGCCCATTTTCAGCCCCCTAAAGCAGAAAGCCTTGGATTATCTCCCTTCTCTTTCTTGGGGAAGGATTTCCCCCCACACTGCCGAGTAGCTACTTATGCTACTCCATGTTCTTAAGCCACTGTATTGCACAGGATGATCCTCTGGATGGGAATGATTCCCCTCAGCTTTCGAGGTCTATCGTCCAGAAGCAGCACTCTCAAATCATAACATGCTGGAAGAGTGTGAGACAAATATTAAGACATAGCAGGAAACTGACGTTTATTCCAAAGCTTTTCAGCTGTGGATTAGAATGAGCTGGTTTGTGAGTCACTGACTAGGATATGTGAGTATATGTGGTCATACCTGTTCTGAGAAGCAGATACCACATTGTTTCAGCTGCAACACAGAGCTCTAGACTTTTTTTTTTAATTCTTGCCATATAATGTGTCTATGCATAGCATAAAAGTTATTGCACTTGCTTATTAAAATGTCATTAAATTTGAGTTAATATAAGGCAAATAAGAATGTAGGGCCAAAGCATGTTCTTTCTTTGCATCTCTAATTTGCAGCAGAATTTTACCCATCATTTTAAATTCAACTAAATGAAAAACACATGGCAGGCCGTACTTAAAGCAAAATCAACGCAAACAAAACCAAGAATATTAGCAGTGGTTCAGCTGAAGGATCAAAAAGATGAATCTGTAGTATAATTACACAGCACGACATTGCAGCTAGATTGTCTTAAAGTGTGTATCTACCTCTTGGGCTCTAAATAAAATTAATTATTATGAGAAATAACTTCCATAGGAGCTGCTTTTCTTTTGCTCAGGAAAAAAAATGAAAACAGTTGGGTGTAAACTTCAGAGAAAGGTCATAGGTTAATGGAGTTCTTAAATAGAACAGCAAGGGAATCTAAACTTTAATTACTATAATGTAAATTACCTTAGAGAGCCCAAATTAGTGATCACTTAGCCTAGCCATTCCACCTTCCCAATAGGTTCTGCTCACTTTGGGGGCTTAACCCAAATTCCCTAAATTCCATCCAGACTGCTGAGATTGTGAACAATTTGCATAGTTGCAGCTTCTTCTCCAGGAACTTTAGGACATCTTTTTTCTTCCAAATCCCTTTCTGACAGCTTAGTGCAACTAAAGTATCATTGCTTACTAACTTTTGTTTTAAATAACATGTATAAAGAAAATGACAAAATCAAGTACATTGGCTCATCCTGGGGAGAAATGCTGACATACAGATGAGGAGAACATCAGGACAGGGTGGATATGGCTTTGCAGTTCACATTCCTGAGCAGTAATTGTTCTGTGGATTCTGTTTGCTTTTAATGGCAGGCCTGAGTACATTAGAATTTACTATACAGATAAATGTATTTAACAAGTTGTACACCAGAAACAACTTAAATACATTCCAAATTCTCAATTCAATTATAAAGTGGAAGTCGAAACACCCATTTTGAATAACCGCTTTGAAGATCAACATGAAAATGTTGTGTTCCCACCATCATGGCTGTGAATTGTCTGGCTGAATAGGTGCAGTGTGACAAGAGCTGGGATAAAGGAAGAAGCTTTCTTTTATGTTTGTACTTCTTAGGTTTTTCTCATAATTTTAAGAAGTCCCTATATTTCAAACATAGTAAACAATTTTTCCCCAACAAGTCTTAAATTGTGTGAGCAAATGCAAAAAAAATGAAGTTTGGCAAGATCCGTGAGGCTCCCATTCCAGGATTCAGCATTTCAGGGGAGGAATGGTGCCTCTTTCTTTTTATTACCATTTTAAGTGGAGATTAATCTTTGGTAAGAGGTAACTGTGAAGTGATTTATGGTTTATGAGTGCTTCTGTTGAGAAGCAAACAACAATATCTGTGTTTGTAATCAAGATGTCTTTAAAGTTTTGGTGGCCCAGCTCTGTAATCCTGATGCCTGGTTTGATTTGTCCTGTGAGTAGTGCAAAAGGGGCTGCAGAGAAACATTCCAACAATGCCTCTGCATAGAAGGCAAAGCGAAAGAATGAATTTACAGAAGTGTAGCCTTTTTGCTTTGAACTCCAAAAAATGTACTGATTAATGAAAAATCATGGATAATTGCCAGTTGAATAAAAGCATCCCCACTCCAGGATAGAAAGTTTTAGAGGCAGAGAAGATTTGGAAAAGGGAAATATTTTAAATAATAACAATAATAAAAAAGCTTTAATGTATCTATAAAAGTAATTGCCTTGCTTTTAAAATATTAGAGTAACACTTTGGAGATGTGAATTTGATTCTTGACATTTTCTGTGAGACTGCCTATGAGACCACTCTGTCAGTGATAATGTCCTCCATCTAAAAAACAAAACAGTCTATACAGATTACAAGATCTCTAGGACAAGAGACTTCGAATATATTTTTCAGTGCCTAGCACAGTATGCTTTCAATGGAAATTTGATACTGTAAGTTTTGTTGAAAAGATATTTAATGATAATTAAAACAATAGTAGTATTGTTAATATTAATAGTAATAAATTAGTTTAAAAAGCCAAAAAAACAAATAAAAAATAGACCCTTAATATTGAAAATTTGAGGTAAGGATTTTATCTTCAAATTCTAGCCTCACTGGTGTAGAAAACTGGTTCTTAATTCGGTTAGTTCCGTTAATAAAACATCTGCAACAGTATCTTATGTACAACTCCCTAGAGACAAATTGCCCCCTCCCAAGTGGCCCTGTAAGATCTTATTCCTTGGCCGAGGAGAGCATCCTTCCAGGAGAGGGAGCTGCTCGGTCTAGGGACTCCAGGCTTGCCTGCTCCAATTTGATCTTGCTTTGGGGATGGGAATTGCAACATGTTCTAAACTTACGCGTGCACGGCAAGCCTGCAGCTGCTGGGTCGCTGCTTTATCCATGGCCACTACATTGCAGCCTCTCAGGAGCAAAGGTGCCACAGTAAGTCCTAAATGGAGGTTATGAAACAGCCAGGCCAGCCTGGGAAAGGCGGTGCAGAGGGGACAGATCTCAGGAGTGTCTGCGAAGGATCCCCAATACTCCTATATCTGTCACTTCCCTGGGACATACCAATGTGAGGCTGCTGCGCATAAAGAGGGATTAACAGAGTTAGTGAGAAATCAAGCAAGGGATGCCAGCGCTAAGAGAGATCTCCAGAATGCTACCAATAATTTCTTTAATGGGATTTTCTATAATAAAAGCACATTTATAAAAGTAATAAAACAGTAATTGATTTATTTTAAGCACAGAACGAATGAGTCTGAGTTATGCAACATATTTGCTGTATATTATTGTACTTCCAGAGTATGGTCTGTCATAGACAAGAAATAGTGTCTTTGCATGGACCAGGAAAAAAATGTACAATATTGAAGTGAGCTGTGGTGATCTGGTCAGCTTCCAACCAGGAAAACGGAACGTGAGCTGTTGCAGTAGTTTTACTTCATTAGTGCTGCCTTTTACTTATTGTGACCATACTAGTACTGCTTTCTGTTACGATAAGATGATAATTATCAGTTTCTGAGGTAGAACGTAAGCATTTTGCCTGATTCTTTGAAACTCATCTAAGGAATAATATTCCCCCTCAGAAGGGACATGCTGTTGGTCCTACTGAATCTGACATATGGGGCTGTCATTCTTGTGCTTAGCTAGCATTGATCTTTTCAGCATTGTTAATGGGGACTGTGTATCTCTACTCACAGTCCTGTCTTCTCTCCATAACTGAATCTGTGAAATCCATATCTGGTACCAATACAAAGGCAGTATTTAGTATTCTATTGTTCATCACCAGAATTGAGAAGAGCTTGTTCCTGCACTTTGCATGGCCAAGCTCTGTTACTGTGTGCTGCTCCCACTCAGATCAAATGTAAAGATACGTTTGCTGTTGACCTCATTTAAAAGCCCTCTAGAGGGAAAGTCTGAAAAGTTGATACAGTTTGGCATGGTTATTCATTATGCATAGGAAGTGCATTGCTTTATTTTCATTAATTTTACATAGAAATGAGATGCAGCACAACATGCTTTTCTCATTTTTGGGAGCTTCACAAAGCTTATGTTGTTATGTTCTCTTCGCAGAACCACTTACAGACAGGCAAATCCAAAAGCATTCTGTATTCCCCAGCTCATCAATTGATGTTTAAAGAGGATGGGGTTGTCCTTGTGTTAAATGTTGGCATTCTGTTACTTCTGCATGATATTTTGCCTGGTTCTGCAGAATGACTGGTACTGATGAAAAAAATTCAGGTGTGATAAAAATAGAAAATATTTCTTTGGTATACCATTGAAAATTGTAACTAATCACCATGATGTGAATATTGGAATATGAGAACCAAGGTACAGAAGTCTAGCTGTAGCTGTACTGAACTAACAGTATCATTCACAAAAAAAGATTGCAGCTCAAATACAGCCCAATTGTTGAGTTTCTAAATAGAACTGAGGATTCCTACACTGCACCTTTTTCATTAAAACCAAGTTTCTTTCTTTCCATTTTTTCTGACTGAAGGAGATGTAAGTGAAAGGTCACCATGTCAAATTTAGGATGATTTTTCATAGATATGATATAGTAGAACATCGTTTATTCATGAAATGTATGCTGCTTTATTAAGAGCATGCAACTAAATTCAGAAGAATCTTGGGAACTCTTCAGACAAATGTAGTGATTTACATACTGGTGAGAACATGAATAGAATTTTTTTCTAACACCTTATAGAACACAATAATAAAAAACATAACTTTGCCTTATGAAGATAATCAATATTAAAGGTATTTTAAATACTTGCATTCAAGCTCAAACTTATTCACAATTACCTTAGTTGCAAGGCTCTGTGTGTTCAATGAACCCAAAGGACTGCAAAGGTCTGCAAATAATGTGACTGCACATTATTCTGTTCTGCTTCCTATTCCTCTGTGCAGCTTCCAGACTTTCTTACTCAAACCCCCTTATTCCAAACCCTGCAAATGCTGTTGTGAATCAAATCGTGCTGTTTTTTAACTTTCAGAATGGCTGCTTTTTCCTTTATAGCATACATTATATTAGCTACAATCCTAGCAAAAATTATTTCTTCTGGCCCTAAAACCTTAGATAAGATCTAGTGGTTTGGCCACAAAATCAGGAACCAGAAACTTCCTTGTAAATCCATAACCATTGCCACTTGTTTCATCCAAAGTAAGCAACTCCTTAAAGCTGCTTGTGGCGTCAGTTCTTTATATGTAGTATGGTCATAATACCTCCTGCCTCTTAGAAGTGTAATGGAAATTATTTAAAGTCGGTGATCCTGAATGACCTAGAAGTACTAAATGTTGTCATCTAAGTATAACTAGTCCTGATTATGGAATATTTGGTTGTTTACAATATTCTTTTCAGTAGGCTTATGCATGCATTAACATCAAATTAAATGTAGTTAATCACTTCTGTACTGTAGTTACTAAAGCTACACATCCAGGCCTCACTTACCCCTCTGTGATCCTATTGATTGTTTTGTGATTTACTTTGATCTTAAAATAGGGTAGGGTTGGACCCAAAATGTTCACTTCTAATGCAGCTTAGGTTTTGACATCAATGGAGATTTTGCTCCACACCTCTGCCTTGCAATACCTGACATTAATTCCATGCAGGGACTGGAAAAACGTCATAAGTGGAATGTAAGTGGAATGTGGGGGGTATGTTTTGCGTAGCTGTTATTCCCAATATTGCATAACCAAAGTACAGCAGAAAAAGAGGAATGATTACTGGCACTTCAGATACTTGCTCAGATGAATAAGGGGGTTGGCAAGAGGAATATTCCTTATATGTATTTATATTAAAAAGACTGAGTAAAGCTCTTTCTTAGCTGACGACAGTAGCTCCTGGTTTTCGTATCGCATCCGGTCAAAACATAGTTTCCCATGCGAGTGTTGCAGGAAAAGACAAAAGAAAATGCAGCAATAGGCTTTTCTCTGTTCCAGCCACCCGGCCATCCTGAGTCCCAAGTGGTGATGGAAGCTGTTCTTTTTCTTTCCCACTTAATCCAGTCCTGAGCTGGATTAGCAATGGCGCGTTCCTTTGTCAAAGTGCAAGCTTAGGCTGGATAGCCATGGGAATCCTGCCCTAAGTACCCTCACTTGACACACATACACGGTCTCTTGGCTGCCTAAGACCCCTGCCCATCTGTTGGTGTGGCACTGTGCCCACTTCCCCAGATCACTGGCCATTCCAGTGAGGCATCACTGCCAGCTGGTTGCTGGGTTCCACGGGCGGCTGACAGCACTGCTGTCTGCCCTGCTCTGAGCACGGCTTGCTTTGTACAGCAACCTGTGTTACAGGTGGATTTGGTCTTGCACCACTTAGAGTTGTATAGGCAAAATCCTAGTCTGATTGAAGCTGGGTCAGTCTTACCATGACCTGACTAGAAACAGATCTGAAAAATTGTCTCTACACTGGAGGAAAGACAGGGAAGAAAAGGGGGTCTGCCAGTGGGTACTGAGTCCAACACTTTGCTGTATAAGTGCTTCGTAGATGGTGTAGAAAGAAGGTCTGAACGTGAACAGCAGTTATGACAGCTGATGAAGCAAGGAAAAGCTCTGTCTCACCATGGTGATTCCAGGGGAGTTCAGGGCATGTTTTACCTAGTGTTTTTTGTTTCTGCACAATATTTGAGTCATATGTTGATACATCTCCCTAAAAATGAAAGTATCTGACTTCTTGACCAGCTCACATTCAGTTGCTTTCTGCCTTTGCAATGATCTCCCATCCCAACCCATGTATGTGCATCCATGCTGACAGAACATTCTTCTGTGTTTGAGGGCATTCATAGTCTGAGAGTTTTCATAGCTTCCCCATATCTGCTGTCTCAAAATTTAGCAGTAATGAGGTTCTGATTGTAGAAGAACTGACATGAAGAATTAAGAAACTGTGAAGGGTAGCCTTCTGCTCCATTTCTATTTTAAAGGCGTTGGAAATGTTTTAGATCTTTGGAAATGTTTGGGTTTGGTTTTTGTTTTTAATTTGTTTTTGTTTTGTGGGTTGAGTAATAAGGAATTCCTTTTCACTGTATGGAAGATAAATGATGGAATCCTCTCAAAAATGAAATACCAGTGCCAGTTAATTCCAGCAGAAAGAATTCCATGTTGTTTTTACCAGTTTATACTTTTATCTGACAGAGTAACACATGGAGGAAATTGGGCCTTGTGTGTTGCAGGGTGAAAGGCACAGTGGGAAGGGAAATGGGCTGAAAGTCAACTAGGATTCTTTTATTGCCTCTGCTGTTGAACTACTTTATGACCCTTAGCAAGTCACTCAACTTCTCTGTGCCTTGGTTTTCTTTTGGTATTAATTAACTAAATTGTAAATGATTTGTCAACAAAACTTCTACACTGATCTTGGCTTGGCCTTCAGGAGCTAATGTATCAAAAGTAATAATGTTGAAAACCTCATAACTAATCTTTCATTTAGCCAAACGCATTCTTACCTTTTTGGGAAAGTACTCATTTACTTGCATAAAGACAGGGTTCTGTAATTAAGGGAGAACATCACAGCACATATTCTGTATTGTCACTCATCTGTTTATCCTTCTATTCCATATTCAAATAGAAGCAAAGTATTTTAGATCCTTTAAAACAAAGAGCATAGCAAAAAGAAAAAAGGATTTCTTCTACCCATTATAGGTTTTACAACTTCCTTCATGCCTCAAAATGAAAACCAGCTCTTTCAGCTAGTATATGTAGCTGTATATGTGTGTGTTATAATGAGTACACAATAAACAAATACAGTGTATTAAGAAGAAATGTTTAATGTATCTTTGTAATTAGATATTAACTTTTCATGGTTTCATTGTTCTGTACATGGCTCTTCCGGATATAACCAGTGTTACCTAGAAGCCTTGAAATAGACATCCCCTTCGGTGAGAGGAGCAAACTGCAGCTCCAGCTCGTGCAGTAAATGTAGGTCAGTTCCTGCAGAAGGAAATCTGCGCTCGCACTGCAGCGTGCCCTGCATGGGGCTGGCTCCCACGAACTCTGCATGTTGCCAGCACAAATTCTTAGGCTCCTCTTCAGTTAATTATACATCTTTTCCCTTGGCTGCATGATGTGTCTGAGCTGCCTATGGAGTATCTTTCTCCATTCTACATTCAGGTGCTTGACAAAAGCATTTCTGCATCTGGAAATTTAGGATTTTACCGGTTAGAACAGATATAATATTGTATTGTTTTCTCCTCCCCCACCCTGAATGTCTCCCTGCTGTTTTTTTAAAATAACATATGTGTTTTGAAGTTCTTTGAAATTAACACAAATAGAAAATTAATTATAAGGATAGTGCAAAAGCTTTTCATATCACTGCTCAGATATGAAAAGGTTTAAGAATTAATGTGATAAAATTCGTGTAACTTTTCATACAGCTTTCTTGAAGGGGTTAGATAGCTTGCAAAGAAGTTTAGATAAGTCAGTTTTTGCTCTAACATAAAGAATTTAGTAGATATATTTTATATTGTTTTAGCTTTTATTTCATCTTTGGAAGTTCTAAGGATTGCTTATTCATTGATCCCTAATCCCAATTCAAACACTGTAAAATTTCCCATTTACTCTTACTCTTCAGTTCTTTCAGACGTTATTGAGAAGCTTCTGCAAGTTTCCATCCAGTGAGTTCAGGCAGTGTTTACTGTGTCCATCTTTCTCCCATGTGTGAACACAGTTTGATAGTAGCCCTGACAATTCTGGTCCCTGAAAGGAGAGGCGTAGTCGAGAGTGTGGTGGAACAGATATTTCATTTTCTGCTCCCTCTATGGCCATCCCAGAAAAAGGTGATTATTAGATCAAAATATTTGTGTATGTGCATGTATACATATACACACACTTTTAAAAAACACACATGTATATTTATATAGAAGAACTACCCTTGAATGGTTCTTGGTTTAAATATGAAAAATTTTTAGAAAAGGCAAAGTGTGTTCTCTGAAGGGGAAGGCAGAAACAAATCTTTCATTCTGCATCACAACTAAATACATATAGTCTGCATAAATTGTTAAATATACTGGCGGGGGGTGAGGGAGGAAGTAACCCCCCCCTCACTGTTGCACTTGTGGAAGAAAAGTGAGCTTACTTAACATAATTGGAGAAACACTGCAGCATTCCTTGACTTCCACACTTCAGGGAGAATCAACCATTTACATTAAATTGCAGGGTACATGATAATTAGAGTGCTTCAAATCCATTGTTACGCAATTTGTGGAACTACTGCAGTACCCTCAAATGCTGCTGCTGCCTCAAAAATGCAGGTGTGGGCAGTCTCCAACACAGTCTCCAGTGAGAAAGGACAATTGTGGAGGAGACAGGGTGACTCTTTGAGTACCTCAGAGATCCAGACTTTAGAGAGGACTCTGTGTCTGGATCAATACATCGTATTGAGACATTATTCCTAGATACTATCTGATGGAGAAAATCTGCTCTGATAATGTATTTACTAAAGATGCTTTACAGATAATATTCAGTATTTTTCAGAGAGTGTGTGTGTGTGTGTGTATATAACATGTTTGTTGCTAGGGGGTCACAACTTTAACATGTTGTTAAGATGCCAGAACTTTGTGATACACTGTATAGGTGTGAGAACTTGTAGATCTTTCTAACTTGCATTTGGGAGCTTAAAAATCCAGGCAATTCATGGAAGTGTGAGGGGGATGTCCTGGCAAACTAAATAAGCTGGATCAATCCCCTCTGATGGGCCCCCTTTTAAAAGGTTATACAAAAGAACTGTTTTGTTTGAGCGAATTGCTTTCTACTTGGTGCAAATCATATCTAAATGAGTCCCAGATCAATACTCTTGAGGCTGCATAAGAAACAAAAAAAAACCCAACCCAACATAAAAGGTAGATCAGAAGCTATATTTTAGCAAAAATGTCTCTTAAGTGCTGTTGTCTGACACTATGAACTCCAATCAATGTGTCAGTATTTTGGAATTTGAAAGGAAATAGGGATCAGACCTGACAATCCAGAGCTGAAATTTGATGCTCTGGTCTTTTTGATAAACTGACAGGCAGTGAAAATTGCACACGTCTGCAGGGAATCAGGAGAAAAAGAGAGACAGTTTTGTAGAAAGTCTGCTTATGATTCACAAAGACATGCATTTTATCAAAATGGATGGCTTCTGCAGTGTGTGGCAGGTTGCCTTCCTTTTTGAATGGAAGCTTTTTCAGGTTGTAAACTGGTAGATTTTGTACACATCTACAATATATTCTGACTTTTGTTGGTTTTTTGAAATTTCATTTCAATTGCTCTCCCATTCCTGCACATGAAGCAAACTTGTTAAAAACAGGTAATCAAAAAGGAATTAGAACGTTTACCCCAAAAGCTTTTTTTCATAAATATATGTTCAAATTTAACAAAATGGGTTTTAAAAACTCTTCTTGTCAATAGTTTAAAATAACTGAAAAGAATTTTTCATGTTTCATCTTCCTAAGTGTTAAAGCCTTTGGATTTATATAATACTTTTCATCTGAGACTCTTAAACCATGCTGCAAATGCTCAGTCTTAAAATATCTTATTCACACAGACAAATACCATTATAACCATACTCCAGGCCGGTAGACTGAAAGACTGCAAGCCTGGGTGACCAGCCTGAAATCACATGGAAACTGGAAATTTACGTGGGAACAGAACACAGGACTCCTGACTGTCAGGAATCTGGAGTTCAGGATGGCATTCAACGTGGTGCACACATTTTACCACTTTTAAAATACTGGAACCAAATCCTGAATCCTGAATAAAAACATGCTTAAACGTGCTTTGTGTGAGGGAACAAAGGAGTTGCCTTGTGGGACAGGTTTACTGATCCACTGAGTTCAGTGTAATGCTCTCTGGGAGCAGCTAATACTTACAAATGCTTCAGACACTCTGTGGTGGTTTTTTGTGGTTAATTCATGCCTGGAATACAGGGATTAAACCCCCTTTCTTAAATTCCCCACACCGTTAACTATTATAACTCAGTTTTGTTTTAGACATAGAAACACATTTTGTGCATTTAGGCAGTGTGCATTGGAAGTTGAACTCTTTTGTTTTGCTAGAATTTTTGACCTTTGAAACACTTCTCTTTATAGTTTATTTAAAATTTTAAAAGATCCCTGGCTCTGTTGCTTTTACAGCCTTTACAGAGATTACTAAAATTACAACCTAAAAACTGCTTTATGTCATTTTAGCTTTAGTGTATAGTCCTATAAGAGAGTAAATACCACTACTTTTCTTCCTTAGAAAATTGTTACCTTGTTAGGTAAGAAAAGTTCTCAGAATTTAGTCATTCACGTCCCTGTGCTCCTGGAGACATTATTAATATCAAAGAGAACTGTCAACTCTGAAAACCTGCTTTCATAAACTTGAAGAGGGTGGCTAGACAGGCTAGAAAGTTTGGTTTCATAGTTTTATTGGCCTTTTCTGAAGTTAGAGTGCTGTGTCACTTCGAGATGACTGTACAGCTATGGGGACAGAAAGCAGAACGGCAGGGGTGGAGCTGCAAGGAACTGGTGTGGTGGAATATGGAGAGGACAGGGTCCTTAAAAGGCTATAGTTTGTCAGAACTCATCTACCCAAATATGGTTCAGTCTAACTAAAACTGAAATCATTATGTTTGTGATTTGTGTATCTTCAAATACTAAAACCCCTTCTGATCTCTTCATCACTGAGAAAAGGTGTTACTGCACTCCATGCATTTTGTAAAAAGGGAAAAATAACCATCTTCTCTTAAATGACTTTACTATACCAGTCCAGTCCCAGGCTGCTGCTGCTTTACCTTGGTTTCACACAGCAGTAGATAAAGAGACCATATCAGCTACTAGAAATTCGAGTCTGGCTTTATGTTCATGGATCCCCTACATAAATCAAGTGCAGTCGTGTCTGAAATAATTCTCTGCCAAGGCTAATACAGCTGTTTCACTCTTATATCAGGCAGTAAGCAGGATATGATTGTTTATGCAGCTTGGAACCTTTTGCTTACTGGGCTCTCTCTCTTTCAAGCATTGTGGAGCATAATCTAACCAGGATGTTATGTTCCATACAGGCCACTTATGTGGAAGAATCAATAAGAGAAAAGTGAGCTCTGTGCTATCAAACAAGGAGGAGTATCTCCTGGTTTCTTACAACTATTACATCGCATACTGATGTTTCATTGGAGATAAAATCCACCCACGTTCATTGCAAGCAAGGGAAAACACCACTACTGCTATTACTACTACTATTACTACTTAAATAAATGACAGGTTGTTTGGCATGGTGTCTTTTCCTCTTACTGTATATTTTCACCTTGGGGAATGGCTGCCTCTGATTGATTCATCAAGGGCAAAATATAACCCAGAATATATTAAACATGGTAGGTTATATTCAAACTGTGTGGTAGCACATGTAAAGTTCTAGCTCTTTATTGGAGGATAAAGGATTAGTCACTTTCAGTTTTCTTTTTACAGATAGATTTGTTTAAAAAGAGATCTGTTGTTATATGGCTATTGATTTTTCCAATGTGCTTTTAGCTGTGCCCATCCTGTTTATAAAAAAAAAAATCCTTAATGGATATGCAGAAATTTTGTCCCTTGTTAGCCAAGCCTAAGTATTCTTATTTCAATAGTTTTCAAGTATTTTTTTTGCACCCATTCTTTGATGAAGATTTGACTCAGAGAATCTGCATTAGTTGATTAGATACTAACATGCTTTTGCTTTAATTTTGACCAGTCTGACAAGTGAAAAATAGATGTCTGCCATGTGACAAAATGCTGAATATAAATTCTGTTAGCATTTGCTCCTGAGAGAAAAAGTGAGGGTTGGGGGGGAAGGGAGGGTGAAGAAAGAACAGGGAGTTAGAGGAGACTGGAAAAGGAAGAACGTTAGCTACTCTTAAAAACATCAAGCCTAAAGGAGAGTGCTAACTAGGTTAGTCAGTTGTTAGAAGCTAACAAGTCAGTCAGCTCCCTCTCCAGCAGTAGATGTCATAAAAACACCTGCAGAAGTGTACCACAATTTCAAATTGGTAAGTAAATAAAAGCAGTAAAGAGGCATGTTTGTGGTGCTATGTTCAGGTACATTGTCAAATCAACCTGATTCCTGTATTAACTGCAAAGTGTACTAACGTCGAGTGGGGTGTTGGTGGAGGAACTGCCGCTTGTCCCAAGGGGAACCTTTGGCTAAGGAACCCCTGGCGATGCTTCTCGGCACCTCGCAAGCCAGCTCTCTCACCTGTGCAATGGAAACATGCAGCCACTCTCACTGAGCTGGCCAGCTCAGGCGTCACTAGAGGCAAAAGAGTCAGAGGCAGCCCTTGCTGAAGCACCAGAGTTTATTACTTGTCTGTTTCGATGCAGTCTGAGGAGGCAAGGAAGCAGGAGAAAGGGCGAGGCAAGGGGGAAGGGACCAAGGGACCAGGGCAGCAGGGGGGCAAAGGGGAAAGGACGAGGCAAAGCAGCAAAAAAGGGGCACACTTCCGTTTGGAATACATGAGGGAGGTGAGGTAGTNCATCCCTCAAGTCCCCATTGTCCGAAAAGGTTTCCAAGCAAGTCCGCGTCTCCTTCTGTCTTTAGTTTTTTAATTTGGTCCTTTATTTTCTGTATCGTTGCATGGATGCTCTGGCTGTGAGATGA
>VZTF01006132.1:1903526-2085196 GCA_013397755.1 Cnemophilus loriae | reverse complement strand
TTCCTGTTCCTCTTTTCCCCTTGTCCCAGTCCTCAGATGTATTGCTGTTATTCCCTGTCAAACTGTGACTTTGCTTTTAACTCTATATACTTTTACTTGCTTGATTGTGCTCTGGTGAAACATTCATCTTTTGTTCTTGTTGAAATGACTGGCAAGGGAGTATAAAGCTCAGTGGGCCTCGTGAAGTCCTTGGTGCCATTCCTTTTGACTATTCCATGTTTTATGTCACCTTGCAAGATGTGGGAGCCATGCATGGCTCCGAGAGAGGGAGCCGTTTCCAAGGGTACCCTTCCAGCCTCCACTCAGGTTAGGAGAGAATAACTTTCCTTAGCAGTTTATTAAACTAGTTCTTTACAGTAACATGCTTTTTAAAAATCTCTGCATTTCTGAAAGAACTTTCTGAAAGACACTTTTGGCATTGGACTCCAAATTCTGTCCCTAAATCTAGGTGGAATAAGGATTGAGTTGGGGGTGGTGGGAATACATGCAGGAATGGGCATTATTGTCTCTCACCCCTTCTGTGAGGGCCCTTCTGGGGCCCTCCCTTCTGTGCACGCCTCTCCTGGGGGTCTGTGGTCCGTAAAATGTCCTTTATAAAGACAAAGGGCTGGTCCAAATCTGACGAAAATTACGCAAGAAGAAAGAAAAGCCTTTGGCCCCACTAAAATTCCTTAAACAATATTAGACAGCCACTGTTTTGTTAAAAACAGCAGCTGGGAGTGGATGGGCCTTGACAGCAGCTGTTTGAGAATTGAGGAATGGGAGAAGGCACATCAGGGAGAGTTTGGCTCCCAGGCACCCTCAGCACCCTCAGGGTTCTTGAGCCCCCCTCCACAACGAGGCCGTGATACAGCAGAAATAGAAGAAAGGCAAGGAAGCAGCAGACAATGTCTCCATCTCCAACAAACAAGTCTCAAGATGGAGCAATCCAGGGAGCAGCTGGCAACCTCAGGAAAAGCAATGTTGCTTTTCCTGGCACTAATATCAGGCACTGTGGTGTCATCCAGCCCCCCTGCCTGCCCCACCGTGCTCAGCCAGGGAGGTTAACTCCTTGTCAGGCTGAGTCAGGTATTACTCTGGCTCAGGGGCTCTGTGGGTTGATGCTCACTTTGGCAGTGAAGGCGAGCATGCAGGGAATGCAGAGTACTTGGGGAAAGCAGGAGCACTCCTCACCCTGGCCTAACTCTGTGCTTGCCTGGTGAGAGGGCAGGAGCAGGGATTCCAACAGAGAGAGAGAGCTTAATCCAGAGAGCAGTGGTCTTGATGTTCTTTCACCACTTTTCCCCACTAAAATGCTGACAAGGTTGTGTAAGACAGCACCATTTAGAGTATGAATTAAGAGAGTGAGGCCACTGCAAGAAAAGTCACTGGTGGAGCACTGACCTATCCCCCAAAATTAGAAAGCAACTTCATCATTTTGGGTGAATGAAACCAACTCAGTGTATCTAAAAAAGGGAAGTCGGGGAATCTCCTGCAGCAGCACTGACACCAATGCCAGTGTATCAGCAAACAAGCCGTGGTGGCAGGGTTACACATACCTGAGGACAGACAAGCAAATTTATGTGTTTTCCCTCACAGCTGGAGCTGGCCAGGATCACCCGTGAGGTTCTCTTGGAGCAGTTTGGCTGCAAGGAGTCAGCACTGGACATACTGCGGATGTGGGCTCATCCATGCAGCATGCCTTTCTGCAGAGAAATCCCAAACAACTTGTCTGTGTTACAGAACCCCAAGCACTGCCCCCACAAATGCAGTGGTAATAATATCATCAGCTTTTCTCATCAGTCATTGCAAAATCCAATGAACAGTAAAATGAGGTACTAAGAAAACAGATATGTGTGCTAATTACATGTGCTGTTGTAGACCGTGTATAGTTACCTGAGAGAAAAGGTTGGAAAGAAGAGAAAGAGAAGAATGAGAAAAAAATCATTCTGAAGTCTGAAAAATGAGCAGTACATGGGCACCCTATGTTACAGCCTGGGATGGATCATTCTGTTAAATTCTCTGAACTTCTGAGGTCTTTATAAAGCTGGAGTGGCAGTGCTGCTGATCCTGAGAGAAACTAGGGTTCACTCTGGCAGCCAGGGATGCAGAGGAACATCTGAAGCTGTAGCCCTCCTTAGCCCCTTTCCCTGAGTGTCAGTAGGCAATGCGTAGGACTCAGGACTTGCTCCTTGTCAGAGCTGCCAGGTGCCTGAGATGGTAACAGGTACTGACCCATTACCAGGAAAGCTCCAGGAAATGTGTGGTGTGACTGGAGGGGATTTCAAGTTGTAACCTCTGCTAAAGCCGCTGCAAGAGGGACAGCCTGTCTATAGCCATCCTTCAGGTGCCACAGGTCACATGCTAAGCCTGAATGATGAGATTCAATTCAAAAAAGACTGATCTTTTGACAAGCTAGACCTATGTCTTTATTTTACCAATATGAACAGAATATATTATTTCTATAGGATTAAAAAATGCAAAAATACTGTCCCGCTTTGATTTATAGTCTGGTCAAGTCTCTGCAAAATTACACACCAATGTTGTGTGAACACCTGCAGCCATTATTCTCTAGTTTTGCCCATCAGGGCTATTAAAAGTGACAGATCAGGGCTATTAAAAGTGACAGATTGTGTTCTCTGATAATCATTGCACTTACATCAAATGCAAACGTGTTCATCTGATTTTCACAGGGTCGTGCACTGAACTATCCCCTGTATTGTCAGGCAGACAAATGCAACTCTTTGTTTCAGATCACTGGGAATTTAGAATCCCAGTAAGGCACAGGTCCACTAGATCTGAATTAAAACCTCTCCTCGGCCACCCTTGCAGCAGCTTTACTATGAGAAAGGAGGGAAAGAAAGAAAGGAGTTGTGGAGGAAAATGGGTCAGGTGCAGAAAGGTTATCTCATTAGGGAACAGGGAAAACCTTGAGGTTAAATACCGTCTGTTGTGAATACCTGGATATCTGCAAACCTGGACAGATTTTCAGCCGGTAAAAGCATGCTAAGAAGTATGTGTGTATGCACATACATAAATATATATATGTATAAATATATACATTTGTATACCTATATGTATAGCCAGCTTAAATCCAGTGCCAGTACAATGAGAAACTGCATTTTCTGAGGAGCAAATTGTGCAGAAATCCACAGGTGCAGATTTCTAAAGATAGTAACTAGTTTGATGAGAAAATCTTCAGATTGCCTCCTTTCCAGGAAATTACAAGGCCTGTACTAGGAGCTAAGTTTCAAAGTCATTGCTATCCCAGGCAAAACAAAAATAGCTATTTCAGAAGGCAGCCCTCTGCAGTTCATAAATCAGCATCACAGAACAGCCTTCAATGGAGCTACAAATGTTTGGATCAGTGGAACATTTGGCCTGAATTACTTGACACAAGAAACAATTTAGAATATTTTATTACTTGTTTGGGTACTGGTAGTTCTGTACAGAATAGCCAAAGAGCTGAGAAAAAAAGTCACAATAAAGAAAACTCTTGATTAACACAATGTTTTGAAAAGTCACTGTGATTTGGAAAGTCCCAGGATTTGGGGCTATCAGAAAATAGATATAAATTTAATAGCTGCAGTAGGAATAATATCTAAAATATTCAAAAATCTTAACAGCTAGTGAGCTCTGGAATGAATGCAACAAGTTTGCTCGTATAGTACTGGCCTGGAGAACTTAAAAATTGTCAGGGCCTTAGACGAATCTTTGTGAGGTTTGCTTTTGAAAGTGTATTGCTGATTGTATATAAAAGGTCATAAGTATTTGTTGCTTTACCTCTGGATACACAGCTATCCCTGAACATTCATAGTGTACATTTAATTTTAATTTCCCAATTTGTATTCCTGAATAAAATAACTAGTTCAATATAATTGTTTAGTTTATTTGCTGTTAAAGAGAGGGGGTTTTTAGCTGCTTTGGTACTGCCTTCATTTCGGGCAGTACCAGCGTGGTTCGGGTTAGAGAAGGCAGAGAGTCTGTGGAGAGGTGCCCTGCCGAGGCGAAGGGATGGGATGGGATGGGATGGGATGGGATGGGATGGGATGGGATGGAAAGCCTACCAAGGATTTTCATCTGCCAACATCATGCTGCAGCCACTGGATAGTTTGCAGGAATTTCTTTGGGACTCTGTACAAGCTCTGTACAATCCTGTGTTCCCAGAAGGTAAGACAGTGGGCAGAGAGGCAGCTTGTTGTTATCCTGGGGGAATGTGTTTGTGCTGAATGCTCTGCAGAGGGCACAAGTTGTCCAAGCCTGGCCTGGTCCGTGGCAATCCAGCTGACACACTGAGATGCAGCCTTGTCCTTCCGTGGCCCTGCATGTGTCCAGCTCCAGCACTGGCTCTGTTATGTCCAGTCTTCCTGCTGAAAAGATGCAACTTTTCCTTCACGCAGGAGGAGGGAAGACCGTGACATTGTTAATTACTGTTTGTGGGAGTCACATGCCAAATGGCCCTTGGGTTCTCAGTCCTATTTCTGCATCCTATCCAAGGCCTGTTTAAAGAACATGAAGTACAGAGCAGCCCCCAGTGAGCCTTGCTGCCAATACACGCTCACATGTGTTCCCTTTCTCTGGCCTTGTAAACCCTGAATTCTTTTCTCTGCTGTTTAAGTAAGTTGGATGGTAGGTGCGCTCTGCACAACTCACCCTTTGGTTAGGACAGGGAGGGAAGCAGGAGCAAAGCTCTGCAGGCAAGAGAATGAACTGAATGTAGCTTTCCCTTTTTTATTTTCCTCAGTGCCCGGTGTTTGAAGAGTCTGTCGTGGTGGCCTATCCTTCTCACTTTGTCCTCTGAAAGATCCCAGAAGAAAGGTGGGATATCAGGTATGTTTCCTGGCATGTCAGGCTCCCTCAGCTGTCAGTACTCCTTCACAGTCACAGACACTTCTATTTCCAACCTGTGGCAGCAGAGCAATGGGATGCCTGGGTGTCTTCATCTGTGCTGTATGGGAAATCCCCACATGCTGTGTAGGGAACTGACCTTGCTCCCATCACAGCAGTCAGAATTTTACACCAGCAGCATGAATGTTAAATATTTCTGAAATTAATTTTTAAGTTGCTAAGCCCTTTGTTGCACTTCTGCTTTTGTTGTCACACAGAAATACGCTTTGCTAATCCTAAGGTTATCAGAATTTCAGTGTCTAGTGTCTCATAGAAATCTTATATATAGCTGGAGAAATCTATAGATCCTACAGTGGATTTTTTTTCTGTTATTTTTCAAAAGTGTCCTGAAAATTAACTCAAACTGAGGAAGCAGAAACTATTACAGAAATTATTGGAGTTATTGCTACTGCTCTACCTTGGCTGTGGAACATCACAAACCCTGGACAAATGTCCAAAGACAATATGATTTATCTGGATAAATTTCTGGGTGAATAAAAAATATTCATTTGGAAGAACGTGTGATTAGTCTAAATTTGACATAATCAAATATATCTGGGGTGCAATAAATACATTATCTGCTTATGCAAGCAAATGTCTGGCAAAGGTTCTTCATTCTTACTCTCTGGGAAGTTTTTAGGCCACCTCGACTTTCCTGGACATCTGCTGATTTGCCTGTATGCAAATATAAAAATAATATTATTTTTATTTTACCTTTCAGGCTGATGGTAAGGATGTTACAGGTGGCTGCTGAACCCAGAGGGCTCTGCAAACCAGGGATTCCTTTTTGCCTCCGAGCTGCTGAGACCCCAGAGGTCTGTCCCTCCCAGTCCCATGGATAAATCCTGCAGCTGTTGCTGTGTGCAGGGAGGGCTGGCAGCGAGGCTGCGGCTCCTGTGTGTGTACGAGCACACCCCCCGGCATGCCCATACCACATACAGTCAGTGCAGATAACCCAGCCCTGCTGCTCCTCACCCCTGGTCCGGACTGGGGTTCCCTACAGAAAACCCCACACCCTCGGTCTCAGATTCACAAGCTCAGCCACATTCACGGACCGCCAAACATCGGCGTGGCCTCCAAGTCCGTCTAATACCCCTGCCCAGACCTGGACCCTCTTACCCGGGCTATGGGTCTCCTCTACTCGGTGCTAACGTGGCTCAAAGCTTGCTAGCGAGGTTTACGTGCACACTGCCAGGGTTAAACTCTGGAGCACACGGACCTGCAGTTCCTTCCCGCTTGCTGCCACTCACACCTTGTGGCACCCGCACACAGCGCAGAAATCCGCCCCGGGGCAGGGATGGCCGCGGCGGTGGCCCGGGCTGAGCGGCGTGGGAGTGTTTAAGGCTCCATCGCCGGGGCCGCCCCGCCGCCCCCCCCGGCTCCGTAGGTCGGGGCTGCCCGGTGGCCNGCCCGCAGCCGCCCCCAGGAGCCGGCGCCGCTGCGGGGTGAGCGGGGCGAGGGGAGCCGGGCGCGGGGAGCCGGGCGGGGGCTGCCCGCGGAGCTCTCCGGGGCTGCGGGGCCGCGCTGCTCCCGGGGTGGTCTCGTCCCGTCCCGTCCGGTCCCGTCCCGTCCTATCGCGGGGAAGGCACCGCGGGTGCGCGTCCCGCAGAAACCCCGCGGGGGCAGAAGCCCCTCGGGCTTCTCTCGGCTTTTAATTCTGTCCGCACAGTGGAGGGAACTGCGCCCTGTGAGTGATGGCTTCGAAACTGGTGTCTCTTGTGAGAATGCCTAAGTACTTTCCCCTACGCTCCGCTCCGCTCCGCAGGCTTTTTTTGTTTGTTTGAGTTCCAGACAGGTCCTGCTGTTGGTCCTTTTGTGCAGTACCTTGTCAGTCTAGTGCCCTTTCTTCCCCCCTTTAAAAGAATAGTGAACTAGCAATACCTGACCCCACTATCCTTCCTTTTTCTTACAAAAACCACCCCGACATAGTATGCAGCATCGGCAAAGTTCCTGTGGCTTTAATTGGCTCAAGTCACAGCAGACTAATTTAGTGAGCAAGGTATATTTGTAGGATGTTCCATAAGAATATCCTTGCTATTCAGTGGAAGTAAAACAAAACTTTGTTTCCATATTCATCATATTTAGCTCTTTGCTCCAAGTAAGGTTTGGAAACACTTCTGTAAGAACCTGAATGCTGCAGTTACAGGAACTGGCCTCTCCAGAAAGATACATCTTGAAGGCAGATACATAAAAGTTGTTTGCATTTCATTTTACTGCATTTTCTTTCCTGTATTCTTGAGTTATTGCTCTGTTGTTGTTACTCTGCCTGCAGCATCCGTGGTTTTTGTATGGGTTTATATTCTGTGTGTTGTCTTGCGGTGCTGTGGCTTCTGACTGCAGAGAGGAGAGCAGGTTGTATGGGCTGAGCATTGTCTGTGCCACTACAGAGCCAGCACACATCTGCAAACCGAGGAGCCCTGCTGAAAGTATCAGCAGAAACCTCTTTATGCTGTACCTGCTGTCTCATTCACCTGGTCAATATACCCATTCCTCTGCCTTTCCATCCTCCACTGAAAGATACCTGCACAGGAACACTGAAGGGCTCAAGGAAACAGCAGAAGTAATTTATTCTGAGTATTTTAAGTATTCTGTATAAAAGCATGTTCATGGCAGGACAGGTGATGAAATGTACTAAATACCTACACTAATGTAATGGTAAGGATGAAGTGCAGTTTGTAATTACAGCTGAAAGATCTGCATTAATTTGGCAATTACTAACCAGATATGTTAACAATTTTCTAATTTACTTTAATAAGAAAATATAATTTAAAAAAAAATCTCTAAATATGTTAATAGAGGAAAATGTATTTCATTTCCTTCTGTTGATGTGTAACTCACAAAACTTTGAGGCTTTTCCAAAAGGAAAGAAAGAAGGCAAAGGGAAAATACTGTAGCCATGGCCCACTTACATTCACCGTGTTTTTCTTTGTTTCTCCAGCTGAAATAGTCTACAGCAGAGAAAATAAAAATTTTAAATTTAAAAATAAAATAAAACTAGAAGGAATTTTAGGAATGCTGACTGCCACATGATGTTCATTTTTCTTGAGGATAAAGGTATTGAACAGATTACTGAGAGGATTTATTTTTTCCATATTAAGGAATTCTTTGCATTTCAGATGAGAGCAGAGGAATGCTTCCAGGGTTTCCAGCAGGGCAGATCTTGTGTTGCATGGCACTATTTTATAATCCAATTTGTATAAAACATTTTGGTGAGAGAGGGCTGGCTGGAAGTTACAGGGCTGATGTTCATAGGAGCTGCAGGAGATTCCTAGTAATAATACATTTGAATTGTTTATTTTGCTGCTAACATGAATTAAAACTCTGTATAACATGCTAATTTTCATGGCTCATTTGTTTCTATCTGTAGGTTTTAAATGCTCCCTGTCCATCTGGCATGGAGCAAGGTGAAGGCATGAAAAGTGTCTAAAGGGACAAAAAATAAAAATGAGAAAAGATCAAATATCTGGTCTCTGAGCATACATTGCTTTTTTAATTGCTGCTTAGAATAGCTTAAGTTTAAGATTTACTCACTGTTATTCTGACTGGGTATCTGCCTCACCTTTTCGGAAAAGGAGTGCTTGAAAGACAAGGTGTGATAGAGATCTAGAGAAAGTAACCAGGGAAATATATTTGCTGTTTCTTGTAATGCAAGAACTGCCACTTGATGAAATGACCAGCAGCAGGCTTAAAACCAGCCAAGATGTGTTTTACAGGGATGTAAGTGGGCTGCAGCCCTCATTACCATTGCTCATAGTGGAGACTGGGTGTAAACATTGAAAAGGGGCTTGAAGAGGTTGGCAGGGGAATTCCCACTGACGGATTGATACTCAGCCCTGTGGACTGGGGCCCTGTGCCTTTTCCCCTGCCCCTCAGCAGCTGTCAGTCAGAGGCAGGGTCTTGCCCTGGGTTGGTTGGGGGGTGAAGGGGTGGTCTGAGACACCTAGCTGAGTTTACCTCCTGTTGTTCGAGTTGCATTATAAATTGCCATACAGCTGGGGATTTGGAAGGGTTGGTTGGAACTTGGATGGTTTGACAGTTCCTGGGACAAATGAGATTTTATCTGTCTCATAGTGGAAGTTGCCTTCTGTCTGTCTCGACAGTCTGGATTCTCAGTTCTTGCTCTTCTTCTGGCTTAGCCATCCTTCCCTGGGTCTGTAGGCACATGCTGACCAGGTGACACTTGCTGGGGAGGTGTTTTGTTTGAATGTCTCAAAAGAACTGTAAACTTACTTTAAGGGCAGCAGTATTTAAGCAGATATAGATATTTTAAGAGCAGGGTATACTTCTTTTTTTCCCTGTTCATCTATGTCTGTATGAACATATATAGATGTGTTTATCTACGAACAGTATCATATGGTTCTGCTTACTGGCTTTGACACTGCAATCATAATTTTCTCAGAAAATATGGTTTTTCCAGTTTTGCAATTATTATATAAACAGATTTCATGCATGAATTACCAGGGGTTTCATCTTGACATTCTTTAGGAAAAGGTTAAGTACAAGATCCTGTCAAACTGAATTTAATTAGAATGTTAGTAAGTCAATCTGATAGGTAGCTATAGCTCATTTTGAGTCTTCAGCTTTTATCCTTAAATACCTGTCAAAGCAATTTTGTAAGTTCTTTATTCATAAATTTTTTCTGCCAAAACCCATTGCTTTACTAGCCAATAAATTGATGAAAGATGAAAGAAGTGGAAGTTTTAATTTGTTTAGGCTTCCTGTTGTTGAATTTTTATTAGACAAATCATACTATGAATGGTAGTTTAGTATTGAAAAAGACAGACAAAGTAGTTTTTGTTTTAAGAAGTGGGCACTGCTCATCCTCTGGGTTCTCAGGGTTTTCATTCAGCCCACCTGAAGGTACCAAAAGAACATCTCACATGCAGCCCAGGACAGCAGCTCCCTCACACTCCCCACATTGATCCTGTGCTTGGTTTGGGGCAGGAAAAGGTGCTTCCTTGCACTGTCCCATGACCAGCAAACCACCTGCACACTGCAGATTCATAAGGCAACATGTAATAGAACATTGATTTGCAAACAGGTCTGCTCTTTTCATGTAAAAATATATTATATGCTTCAAATGGAAACTTATTTTTAATGTAAGAGCAGCACCATCCTCTACTGGATATGTGTGGGTATGCGCGGATCTGTGCAGCAGCAGACCTGTGAGGAGTATTATCCATAGCCAGGAGGGAGCTCTTTGACAGGTCGTGCTTGTATGGTTCACTGTGGGTTTAGTTGTCATCCAGCTTATGTGCCCATTCACCAATTATCTGTAATTCTCTTTTTCCTTTCCTTGCCCTCCTGTAACTAAAAGCATCATCAGGTGCAAACACCCTGACTGCAGATGACCATGAAACTGTAGCTGACCGAACACAGTTGGACCCAGCAGAGCGTGTGAGCCTTGTCTCTGAGGAGACCAACCCAGGCCAGCACCTGCCGGGAGAGGACGCTTCAGCCATGATCCTGGACGTGGAGGGAAAGACGGATTCGGTCAGTAAAAGGGAGGAGCCAGAGGGCACCGAGCCCCTGCCTTCAGGAGAAGAGGACAGCTCTGAGCTGCCCTCTGTGTGGCGAGAGGAGAGCAAAGGGCCTTCACCACCAGCACCAGGAGAAGATGCTGCAGCACCATCGCCAGGAGCAGCAGAGGACAGTGGGCTGGTAGAGGGCAGCGACATCTCTGTAGTGGAAGTCGTCGAGAAAGTACATATTACTGAAGAGGACCACCTCATTGAGGGTAATATTTGTGCTTTCATAAATTCAGGAGACCAAAATTTGCCTCCAGGGACTTCTGTGTGGCTCCTTTTGACTTTACTAAGAGCCTCAAATGAGCTTCTGGAGTCAGAATTTGGTCCAGGGAGCCTGTATGATGTAAGGCATAGAATAATGTGGCTGGGGAAGCCTCAGATTTACAAGTCCAAGCTGTAATAAATTTAATCAGCATTTCCACCTCTGCTACTTCATTTCATGTCCTTTTTGTTCTTAGCAGATAAAATGTCCCACCATACCCCTCATTTAAAACATTGTGTCTCTGGGTAGCTCACATTCCTTAATATTTGCACAGCCCAAAGGCTTGATTACTTAGTAACATGTATTAATTATAAAACAACTGTCCTTGCACACAAAAAGCTGGAGGGTGCATGCTTGGATGTAGAAGAAAAAGCACCTCTTTGATGCACACTTGGCATGTCCAGTCTGTCCTAAAAGCTTGGCTACAAGACAAGCAGAATAGAAGTAGTAGTGGAGAGACGTAGGGCTGTCTTTCTGCAAATGCTTGGAGATGACTGGGTGGGGAGAGAGGCTGTGTGAGGAAGCAGTGGTGTCTGAGATGACAGGTATTTCCATCTGCTGTGGAGGGACCGTTAGCGGGAGGTGCGCTCCTTCCTGGAAATTGCAGGCTATGCTCGTCTTTGGGTTAGTGCCCAGAGGACTTGGACTGCACATGCAGAAGATGAACCATTCACAGGAGGAATCAAATTTCTCCTAAATGGTACAAAGTAGCTCGCTAAGGAATCAGATATATCCTGGGGTAGCTCTTCTTCAGGGAATAAGTGGGTGAAGCATATGAGGAGTATTTCTCTGCAGGGAGACATGGTATCAGCAGGTTTCACTCCACTTTTGCCTTGAAGAAGTGCGAGGTGCAGAAGGACTGATCCGTGTGAAGTCCAGAGCCAGTTACACACACTGCCACTAATCCTGTGGCTTTGTGCTGCATGTCTCTGAACTGGCTATATGAATCTCATTCTTTGCATCCCAGTAGCTGAGCATGATCCTTGGATTGCTTTGTCCTCTCCTGTGTCTCTTCACAAGAGAATTTTGTCCTCTACATAAAATGGGCATCTATCCTTTGGAATAAAGCTTTGTTTTATGTAAGCAGTAAATGACAGGTTGCTCACCTGTTAAACACACATCCTGCCCAGCTCCAAACTCCAATTTCATTATTCACCATTTCTAAGCCTCAGGGCAGTGCCGGAGGCAGAGCAGCACGCCCTGGACCTTGCGCTGTCACCTCTCGTCAGTGGAAACATGTTTACAGTTGTCTGGCTGGCTGAAGATGAGCTGTGGGGCTTTAAGCACCAAGTGATGCGTGCAGGGCAAGTGAACGAGGCTTTTGGGGAAAAGAGTTTTCCTCCTATTACTTCCAAGGTAGAAGTAATAACTTATATGCATTCTCTTTCCAGAGGCATATGATGAAGAAGGGATTTTCCATTTTTATGCTGTGGTACATATGATACTTAGCATTTGTTTTGCTTTCCTTTATGCTTTTGTAGCTATGGGAGGAAATGAGTTAGGCAGCAGCTTCTCTGGGAAAGCAGGGTTTCAGCCAGACTTGCATGTTACCATGTTTTCTATTTCGGTTTTGTTCCAATTGCAAGTAAAACTGCACATATATGGAATAAAATCCAGGAAAAATAATTTGAACAGAAATAGTACTCATGCCTTCCTTTGGATACAGCATCAAGGGGATTTTGTGAAAGCATTAGGAGAACTTCACGGGCATGAGGCAACCATATAGCTGGATGATGAAAAGTGTTTGGGGTCATCCTGTTTGTTCTCTATGGCTTCATTCAGCGGGTATCTCGGTAAGGGGCATTGGAGAGTTGACAAAGCAAAATCAGTTTTACAGAAAGGAGCTGGGGCACTTGGTGCTTTTTCTTAGTGGATCCTAATTTGATCTCCATGGTTACCATTCCCAGGTGAGACGGGAGAACAGGTGGAAACTGAGCTGCTCAGTGAGACAGTAAGTGAAGGGCCTGAAACAAAAGAAGAAGAAACAGGAGAAGCTGTGGATAGTGCAGCAGCGACAGAGATAGGTATGTTGACAGAGGAGGGAAGGACCACATGGTTTATTGTTTAAAAGACAGCAAAGACTGTGCTGTTCTTAATGAGCATATCTTGTTATTTCCCTGTTGGCATACAGCTACTTTCTGCATTTTTACACAAGAGAGAGTCAAAAATACTTTACATTAAAAGACATTTTTGGAAGCAATCAATTGGAAGTCATGCTTTTTACATGGGTCATCTTTATATAATACATGAGCCTTACCAGTGATAACTTTTCCCTCTTTGGGAAGAATGATAGACTGTAACACGCAGTCTTGGAAAATAAAAACCTTTGTTAAAATCATGACTCTGCTCATTATTATTTGCAGCCTTGTTTTTGTAAGCTAAGCTTTAATGCTGCTTTGTGATTTCCATTTCTATACCAGTCATTTTAGATCTCCTTGTTCTCCTTATCAGCTGAAATCAGCAGTGCAGTGCTGTGGTGAAAGCACATTGCATAGCATATTCAGTCACATGGTGGGAAGGAAAAGTCACAGGCCAAATAAAGTTCCTCTGGAAAACTGTCACACCAGTGAAGAGCAAAATGCAATGGGATAAGATTATCCCTCTGGCAGACTTTGAGATTATGGTCAAAATTCTGTCGCCACAGTCTTTCTACAAAAATTATTTCTTCTTCTTCCTCTACATTCACTAAGAACCTCACACTTGAGTCTATCATGTAAGATGTTCATATGCCCCAGAAGGCAGAATTAGAATCATAGAATCATTTAGGTTGGAAAAGACATCTAAGATCATTGAGTCCACCTGTTAACCCAGCACTGCCAGCTCCATCACTAAATCCTGTCCCCAGGTGCTGCATCCACACATTCTTTGAACGCTTCCAGGGATGGTGATTCCACCACCACAGGTTACACTGTGGTATCCATGGAAAATGGAAAAGGATGAGCAGGCAATGCGGACAACTCCTCCTTTTCCCCAGCAAAAGTTATTGCAAAAGCTGGAACCACCTTCTCCCTCTCCTCTCCCTCCTAATCACTAGCATACTTAGTCATGCTTGAAATCTCTCTGGGCTAGCAAGTATTTCTGTAATTCAGAAGAGAACAGCTTCAGCAGAAAGGGTGGTAGATACCTTATGCCAGTGCCTTTCATGACTTCCAAAGGAACCTCTTGCACCTGGGCTGAGCAGTCTTTGGTTCCTTCCCAGTGCTGGTATGTGTCACAGCCTTAGGGCTGCCAGCGGCAAGCCAGCGTGTTGCACTGCTGCTCGTGCTACAGGACTTAGAGAAATGATTTTCAGCATAAGCATTGCAGTCTGTAAGACAAGTACGGTGTTGGTCAAGCAGTTTGGTCGAGGCTTATGTGCCTTTATGACCTTGTGATTACCTAAGTAAAATCAGATCAGCAGTGATGAAAAAGAAACGCTCACCTCCCTTTAATTTTTGACAGTTGCTCATCTTTATAAAGATTGTTACTTTTTAAACTAGCCTGTGAAAACAAACAATTGTTGGCCATTGACAACTGTTCTTTTGCAGGATCTTTAAATTTATGCCAGATAGCTTTGCCTATGAAGTCAAAACAAGTTTAATCAATCGATTGTTTTCCATGTCCTAAAATTATGTCTTTTTAAAAAGCTCTTATGTTTTTGCAAAGAATCACCTCTTTATGCTGTAAATTCAGCAAACACTTCACTTGATTCCTAGGAAACCTCAAAGAACATCTTCCTGCTCCTGAAGAGTAAGAGAATCATAGAAAGGCTTGGGTTAGAACGGACCTTAAAGATCACCTAGTTTCAGCCCATCTGCCATGGGCAGGGATGCCACCCATTAGATCAGGTTGCTCAAGGCTCCATCCAACCTGGCCTTGAACATTTCCAGAAATTTCACCCAGTGATGGTTACAGCTTTATTGAAATTCTTCCTGCATTTGCCTGCTTTGACAGTATTCTCCCCAACAGTTTTGTAAGGGAGCAGAAAGAGCAGCCCTGCTTCTATGTCTGTAATGCATTTCAGATAATGGGAGTGCATTGACACAGCTCAGAGAACAGCTGCAGGCAAGAGGAGCAAACAATGCTAAGAACTGCATAGTGACCATTTAAACCTGGGATTCTGTTGCATAAGGGAGCAATTCTTCCATCTTGGAAGGATATTGAAAAAATAAAGCAAGATTCTGGGCAGGAAAGCAAGACTGCTTAAGGGAATGGAAAAATTCTTACTTTGAGAGACATCAAAAACATTCAGAGCTTTGTCTCTAGGAGGGTATGACTAAGCTGATCCCAGTTCAAAAAAAAAAAATAGGGCTCTAAGGGTAGCTGATGTCCACCTAAGAACAAGCAAATGCTCAGTGACATGCTAAGTGTGTTGAATTTGAAACCATTAAAGGGAGTGGGCTTTTTTCATGTTACATTAACAATCTTCTTAGTCACAGAGAGTCGCTGCAGTTGGATGTCTTTCATTGGTCACCTTCATTCCCATGCACATTTCCCACCTTTCTTGTGTTCCCTACCCACCCTCACGGAACACCACAATTCAGTGTGAGGAAGTCCCACATTCTCATATTCCCTACCCTTGCAGAGTCTTCTAGCTGGGAAAGAAGTACTTTGAGCTGGGATGATCTGACACTGTGATTTCAGCCAGTCATCCCCTTGGGCACTATCTTTTAGGTATCAGGTGAGCCCCAGAGCTTCTCAGCTGCTGATGGCCAACAGTAGCTTCAGGGGCTGGGTACAGTTCCTCAGCCATGTTTTGTCATGGAATAGCTGAGGTAGAAAAATACCTCTGGAGCTTGTCGAGTCCTGCTCAAAGCAGGAACAGGTTGTCCTATTAGGTTTTGAATCCCCAGGGGTGGAGACTCCATCAATTTTGGGCAGCCTATTCCCATAACTTAACTGTCCTAACAGAAAAAAAAATAAATTCTTGTATTTAAAGGTAATACCCTGTACTTCAATTTATGCCCTTTGTTTCTTGTCCTTATTTAGGACTTACTGTCCATGAAATGCCTGCCTCTATGTCAAATCTGACTGGAATGATGTAGTGATTTCAAAAGTTGTTAAGACAAAAGGCAGCAGGGTGAGGAGGAGCTTGAGACTGTTGCAGTGACACACAGGGGTGATGTTAATGTCTGTAACAGGAAGACTGTGTATGAACGGGATGGGGGAAGAGGAAGCAGAACCAATGGTTGCTTTTAGGTCCACACAGAACATTCTTACAGGTGTGGGAGAAGAGCAGATATCCCCTTCATCCTGTGATGCTTCCAGGGAACTTTCACTTCGAGTTCCTATAAGATTTATTGACTATCAAGTTATACCTTCAATTAATGGCTAAAATAATTTTTTTCCATGTGTTTCAGAGACAGCTAATAACAAGGAATAGAAGTTATGTCTCAAAGAACATCCTCTTCTTGGGCCTGCTCTTCTGTTCGCAGAAGAATATTTCTAAATTTTATTGGGTTGGGAAAAATAGAAAGGCTTTTATGGATTGAACCACAAGCTACAGACACGTGAATAGGAGGTATCAGAAAAAGTTTTATATAATACAGATATTTTGAAGTCAAGCTGCCAAGACTTCAAGTGTTTGAAATACCTGAACTTTCATCTCCCTGCCACAGAGTGCTTTCTGTACATAGCAGGATAATTTTTCAACAGTATAATCGTTCCTTTTTCAATTAGGAGTTTTCCCCAGGTTCAGATAACTGACTTCAAATCGTTGAAAGCTTCAACCAACATTATATAGGATAAAGAATACAGTGTAGCTTTTTTCTCTTTAAATGATTGTATGTGGGCAGTTCCTCTGAGTGCCTGGACTGCCAACGTATGCAGCTGCTGAAGTGTACAGCACACAGAGGACTGGGAGAGGAAAGTGCCCATTTACCAGGCTATAACTAAATGCAGAGGTGAGTTTTCCAGAAAATAAAAGATAACAGAGTGCAGTGTCCAGGACCCAGCTGTGTGCTGCTCACTCCCCATTTTTAAACACAAATTTATTGAAGGGATTGTAGTACAATATATGTGAAGACTTCTGCAGAAGCAGGGAGAAGAGGGCATTTTTAACTGAGTGGGATGTTTTAGTTGTATAAATCCTAGAAGATAACTTCACAGCTGTTAACATTCATGGTCAGTAATAATCTGTCTTTAGCTGTGTAGCTCTCCTTATATGCATTTGTGACTTCTAAAATGGATTTCTAAGACAGAAAATACGAATCTGTCTAAGAGGCAAATATAAGCCTGTTCCCAAAGAAAAGGTTATCTATTCTATTTCCCTGTAGTGCTGTCCTCCTGGAGAAATATGCTATCAGGGACCGTCTGGGTTATTTTCCAAAACACTAAATTATCATTTTGGAGATGAAGCTGAATGGCAATACTTTCAAACAAATTTCCTATGAAAACAGGCCCTGAATATGATTTGTGTTTCAGGTCAGATAAAGAGTAGAAATTTGTTCTGATGGTGGATGTTGCAGGATCACAGAAGCAATTAGGTTGGAAAACACCTCTAAGATACCTGAGTCCAAATGTTGACTGAACACCACCTTATCAACTAGATCACGGCAGTAAGTGCCACGTTCAGTCATTTCTCATCCAGAGATGGTGACTCCACCACCTCCCTGGGCAGGCCATTCCAATGTTTAACAGCCCTTTCTGTGAAAAAGTTCCTCCTGATGTTCAACCTGAATCTCCACTGGCACAGCTTGAGGCTATGTCCTGTGCAAAGGAACTCTATATGAAGAGTAAGAGAACCACAGAAAGGTGCTTACAAGATTCTCTGGCATAAGGATGTAGGACATGGAGAAAAGGTCAGTTACTTAAAAATGGCAAGCACAATATTGCTCTTTTATTAGCTTTACTGTAGAAAAGGACTTAACAAAAATCCTGTCACCAGCAAATTATACAAATCCCCTCTAAGAGATAATTTCATACTGCATGTACATGTCTGACTCCAGCTGACTCTAGTTTGTATTAAATAATCTAATTGAAATCCTTGGCCTATTAACCTTTTGTGTAAGCTGATTGTTTTTGGCTATATCACTAAATCTAAGGTTTTCTTGGTAGCACTCTTATGAACTTGTCAGCTTCATTTAATGTCAGCTTCTTGTAGGCAACACCATTAACATTTAGAACCCAAATGCACGCTTTTTCTTTTTTTTAACGTAATTTTTGCTAGATGGATCTCACTTTTAGTTTATTTTTTAGTTTTTCTAGCTTTCTGTAATAGAGAAGCTAAAATGAGCCACTAGTTCTATTAAAAAAATCTATTGACACTAAAGTGAGCATTAAAAATTCAAACAGAAGTCATCAAACTTTTTATCCACATACTCAAACCATTCCATGAAAAGAAGCCATGAAAAATGACACCACGCACTTTTGAGAGCCGAGGAGTGGGGGAACAGGTACTGAGCAGAATGAGAACACCCCACACAGACACAGGACTGGGCTGGGTGTACAGCCGTGTTCCAGGATGCCCCAAGCACTTCCATCTTCAGCTGCATCTCATGGCTGATTTCCTCCTGTGAGCTGGGAATTCCGTTCAGCCACCAGCACATGTGCCAGCACAGCCCCACTCCAAAACACAGGAGATTAAATCGGCAGAGACAGGCTGACTACTGGCAAGATCATGAATTGCAGTCTTACAAGCATTAAAACTATTAACTATTTTTAAACATGAACCAACAAGACTCTGTGATTGAGATCAGTAGTATACAGAGCAACAGAGGAGACTGCACTTGGAAATAAAATGTGAAGATACAAGGGAGTCAAAATGACCTGCTCACCTCAGAGTCACTCTTTCTACTAGTATTGTAACAAGGAAGACAGGTGACTATATGTTCTTCCTCACTGTTCAGCTTCTTCAGGTCATTAAGCAATGCAGATGAAAACAAGAGGAATATAAACCAGTCAGTGACTCAACAGTAGCAGTCTTTCTCAATCATCGTCATCCTTACAGATTCTATAATCACAGCAGGTGAAATCTGTTTTTCCTTTCCTAAAGTGGAAATATGCTTGATGCTATGTTAAACATGAAAAGTTAAATCACCTAAATTATCACACTGTGCCTGCTAGAAATATGCTGAACACTCCTGCCCTGAGAAAGATGATGTCCCTACCATGCAAATTTCATTGAGATCTGGTATGCATGGTCTGGGAGCTACCAAAGCATGTACTATGGATAAAGGGCCAGTGCCTGCAGTTATCTGCCTTTGCAAACCTGGGACTACACAGAGGTTGCAAGGAGCAGAAATTGGTCTGTCAAAGAGCTTTCTCATGTTAAAGGCTGGGAAAAGGATATGCTCCAATATTTGTGTTTACAGGGTACACCTCCAGATCTTAAGCAACGTAATTATTTTTTTTAATACAGTCAAGCATTTTTGATGATTGTTTTGTATTTTATCAAAAGCTAAACAATCTTCAGCCCTCAACTTCATCCAAGGTAGAAGTAACCATTCTTCACTGTAGGGAGTGCTGGGCAGTACACTTGAAAGAACGAACTTAATTTCCAAGCTAACAAGAAAGTTCTGGTAGAAATTTTTTTCTAATTCCCAATAAACACAGCCCTAGAAGAGTTTAAATTTGCACCCTGTCATCTCTGTGCAGACACATACGCACGCTGTAGGATCTCAGAAGATACCGGCCCATCTGGCTGGCTGGGGTTGGCTCTTTCACGCAGTGAGGAACTGCTTTTAGGTAAACACTGCAGCAAGAGCAAGTGGTGGTAGCAGAAAATTGGGGCAGTTTATGTGCTTTAAGAGAACATGGTTTTATTAAAAGTAGGTACCAAAATTTATTTTTTGCATTGTTTAATCTGTAGAGAACATAATCATTTTAAGAAGAAAGACTCTTACTAAAAGAAACACCAGATAGAACATACACATTTCAGTACTTTATACATTCCTTTAATCTCACAGAAAGAGAAGACCTGTTTTGCTGTGGTTTTTTAGTTACATGTGATAGAAACAAATTTTAAATGGTGAAATCAGGATGCCACAAGCTGAATTGCAACTTTGTATTTTGCACGCAGCTCAGTCTAGCAAAGGAAAAAAAAAGCTGTATTTAACTTACCTCTGTTTAAAACTGGATTTATTAAATGTCCATGTACTAAGTAGTTTCAGAAATTAAGACCTAAGAGATAGGCTTTTCATATTGGAGAATCATGGGGGTTAGCCTTTCTGTTTTAAAAAATAGAATCAAATAATATAACTCTGCTTAAATAAAATAAACGTTTTACACTTCTCTGTGGAAGGCTGATTTTTTATTTTGAAAACTACTGTTATAGCTGTAAATAAGAGAGTTTATTTCAGTTATTTTAGACTTCCTGTACCAGAAGAATACACATCAAGAAAATGTCTTGAATGGCTTTGATTTAAATACGTAGTCTAAAAACTACAACTGCCTTCATGTGAAGAATCATAAAGCTAAAAGTGAATTTCAGTTCCTGAGTTTTTGCAGAATGCCACCTGCTTACTGATAAAAACACTTAATGGAAGCAATGTGTTCTGCCTTGTTAGCTGCATCCAGCATGCAACTCCTTCCAGGTGTTTCATTTACATTTCAGTCTCAGACTGTCCCTTACTGAGGAAAGCAATGGTGTATTCACTCTCCTACCACCGAAGTCTCCCAAGGAGTGCTATAATGGACTTATACTGGCCAAGGCACAAGTCAGCACGCCAAAAAAATATCGAACCTGCCATCTAGTGTTGGGTTCGAGGCGGGCGGAGAGGCTGCGGGACACGGTAAGGAACGCAGCGGGGAAGAACGGGAGCAGTGAGAAGGGATAACCACTGTGGTTATAAAAGGCTGAACTTGGCTCATGTTCAAGACTTGAAATCAGCTGATTTACAGTGAACTTGAACTAAATCTGCTACAAATCAGTAAAATAAATTCTAACAAAGTACTGTTTGTAACAGAGAAACCTAAATATAAATTAGGAATTAAACTCCATTTGAAAGTTTAAATGTAACTCCATTCAATTACGTTATTCTTAATTATTATTAATTGACAAAATGAAGCAACATCTGCTTTGTGTTTCCTAGAAAGTCATAGACGTATTACTACTAACTCCTTCTTAACAAGTCTGACCATGTTTTTTCTTAGGTCGGATTGCTTATGGAGTCAGAGCTGTAGAGCATAAGATGCATTATTAGTACAGCCAAGGAGACAGAACAAGAGCAGAAGCCAAAACTAATAAAAGTTTATGTATAGGAAGTTTATTTAGAGAAAAGTCAGGCATTTTTCAAAGGCTGTTTGGAAATACCAAAAGCATTATTTGAAATACCAAAAGCATTATTTTGCTTCTAATAAAAACAATTATCTCCCAAAGAAAGCAAGGTAATACTATTAAAAAAAAATCCATACATCTGCACATATTTGCTGTGACAACCTCATCATGAATCTTTTTTCTATAAAGGTACAATTTATAAGCTCAGTGAAAAGAAGGAATGGCTGTTTCACATCAAATCTAGGATGGGTAAGTAAGGCTGACTGTTTTCACAGTATCCATTGATAGAAGATCAGCACAGAAGGATGGGATAATTTACTAGCATCACCAGCTGAACTTCTCAATATTGCTTAATCACTCCATCAAACTAATGCTTCTGACCTTAATGACAGAGAAAAAAATGCCAAGAACTATAATGACATGGTAACTGAAAGCTTCCCGTCCTGGAGAATTTAATCCTTAGCTATTAGGATGTAGATAATAAGACTATTCTTTTGGTTAAAATTATTTCTTATTTAATAAGCAGTCTGGAGACTTTTTTTTAATGAAGTATCAAAGGACAATCAGGAAAAGTTTGTTCCCAGAATAGACAAGCACATTTTGCAGTTGCAATTATATTTTGTTCTCATTAAACATGTTTATTTTTTTTTTTCATCGAAACATGGTCAAAGTTGAATTGCTATGAAAAAGATTATGAAAAAGGTTACAGGTAGATATTAATTTTCATCTGATTTATAAAGGTACCACTTTACTTCAGAAAAGCATAATTTTCTTCTTTCTGGAATTAATATTAACTTTCTTAAGCAATTGCTTACATAGGAAAAAATCTGAGTCCCAACAGTAATCTATTATGTAAAGAAAGAGGTTAAGAAAATTCAGAAGCAAATAGAGTAAAATTCCTCAGAAATGAAGATGTCTGCTAAACAATTCAAGTGTTCTGTTTTCTCATTTCTGTCATTTTTTCTGATTTAAAATTGTTACTAAAAACCTACTATTACAAATCAGTATAGTTTTCCATGTCCAGATCACCCATAGTATAACTCTGATACATTCACCTTAATACCTGAACGTCCAGTCACCACCACAAAGGGCAGCCCCTGTCCTGCAATCTGGCTCAGCTGATTTTAGCAGGACTCAGGCACTTTTCAGGGTTTGCCAGCAGAGAACTCACTGTAAGTCCTGAAGAAATCATCTTTCCTCAGTAAGTTTACTGATTTCAACTGTATGTAACTGCTGTTAGTCAGCTATAGGAATCAAATACAAGAGAGAAGTATTAACTAAATCCAGAACTGCCATTGTAAGATATCCAGTCTCTGTTTATAGTCAGGCTGAAGCATCTTGGAGAGGTCCCTGAATGGCAATAGCTTCAATCTCAACTCTGGCCCCCTGTGACAAAACAATGAAGAAACTTATTAGGAATTTAATTTATCTATTTTATGAAGCAATTGGATGAACAACACAAGAACTCTGTTTGTAAGAGCAGAGTGACATTTGAGAGAGATTATATTTCTGACAGGTGTATTACTGATTTAGCAATGTTCAGTAATATTATAAATTCAATTCATGCTTACTCAAGTACCATAACCCCTTATTTCTAATGTTGTATCCATCTTCCACCATAAAGAAATGAGTATCTCGTATTCAGATCTCTGATAATGTGTGGGAATAACACTAGTATACTTAGAAAAAAAGCTAATTAAGAGTATTTATTAAAATAATTGAAATCAAAACTGTTTCAGAACAAGAAGGGCTGTCAGAATGCTTCAGGTATTTCAGAAAACTTCGGGGTTTTTTGTAGACAGAAAAGTGACACTTACTCTGGGCAAAGCAGCAACTTGATAGGCTGCTCTGGCTGGGAAGTTTGCCTTGAAAACTGTAATTTAAACAGAAACATCCAGCAATCACTAAACTTTGCTCAATAAAACACAGTTCAGAGTAACCTGTATAAAATGCAATCATTGGAACAGTTTCAGGTTCAAGGCTACAAGACTTTTATGCCAGCTATTGTTTCCCCCTTGTTTTGGTGACTGACTGCTCTCAATCTCAGCAAGCCACCACTCATCACCAAGCAGTCAGCTGCAGCTGTGATCTAGTGGCCAGTGATAACTTGCATTCTGCTGACACTGCAGGGCCTTAACACCAACTTGGCTGAGAAAGGAAGATTAAATCAGAAAGGTGATCATCCAGTTTCAAACACCAGGGAGTGGGAGATGGCTCTTTCACACAACGAGCAGGAGAGAGAAACAGGCCCCTGCCAAAAGAGTAATGAGCAAAGATTCCAGATTCACATAAAGTCAACAGGAGTCCAACCTTACTCATATCAAAGGAAAACAGAGGAAAAACAGGCCCTTTACTTATTCCTCCGTGCCCATTTAGACTAGGGGAGATATTAGATATTAGAACAGGGGAGAGGTATGGGGAAGGGTACTGGTAAAGACATAAGAGCGGAATTTATAGAGTATTTGAATAGTTCAGGTTGGAAGGAACATTTAAAGATCACACAGTCCAATTCACCACCATGCCACGGCCAAGAACATCTTTCACTAGATCAGGTTGCTCAAAGCCGCGTCCAACCTAACTTTGAACACTTCCAAGGAATTTGCATAATGAAATGAAAGTTTTACTAGTGACAGTTATCACAAAACTGTTAATAATGGCAATTTCAGGGTCCTGCATTGAGATAATAACTCACAATCAAAGAACAGCAACGACTGTTTTCTCAAACTGCAGGCTGGAGGCAACAAGTAACTAAGCATGCAGCTGGTCTGGTTTTACCCTGCTTGAACACACACACTCTCCAGTACATTTTGACAAGCAGGAGACTGTTGCTTGCTCATCAATAAGACTTCATTCAAGACCAGATGTTGCTATCTAATTAAAAGCCAAAGCTATATAAATAAGGAGCTCATGCAAATTCTCCCAAAGTATTCTGCACAACACAGCTCTTTGGAATCACCTATTCCAGTCTACATTCAGTTTTGTTGACCAAGCATTGTTCTCTTTTCTCTTCAAGTGGAGCAGCATGGCTCATCCTTGCATAAAAAAACAAGCCCTGTCCCATAACAATAACCCTCAAATTGTTCAAAGATACAGACTTTAAAGAAATGGAGATACAAAATTTGAAATTCAACATTTAAAGGCTGCCTACAGTAGATTTATACCCAGGACAGCAGAGCATCAAGCAAGATAAAGAGGCAAAGAAGATCAAACTGTATGGATAGCAGGAGCTGATCTTCACAGGACAATGAGTTAGCAGGATAGTAGAACACAAATCCGTATGAAATTAGGCTGTGCTTGATCTGATACTTGAAAATGAATTTTTTTTTTTAATTTCTACTGGAATTTCAAAGAACATGGAACTACATCATTTGAGTCATTAAAACACTTTGACTACCATGAACATAATTTGTTCCACAAGCCATAATGGTAAAACATAAGCAAAATATTTACTTACATTGTTTGTAAACATCATTAATATCATTGTAGTCCTTCATGTCTGCCATCAAAACCGTAGCCTTCACAACTAGAAATCATTTAAGTGCAGTTATTTTAGACCTCTGACTTGCATACAAAAATTGAAAAACTTTAGTGCATTTCTTGCTTTTATTTCATACATTTCTCTCAAGTATTCTAAACATTTTGAAAACGTTTGCAAACAGGTATTGACCATTAGAGCTACAACCTAGGGAACCACCTAAAAAATCTGAGCACCTAGTATATAAAAAAACTTTAAGGAATTAAGCCATTCCTGACTAGATCTGAAGAAGCCAAATTCTTCCAAGAGGCACTGAACTGATAAGCAGATCAATTAAAATAGCTGTTGTAAGCCAACTGCTGGCAATAACTTATATCATATATAATACCTGCTGCCAAAAAAAAAAGTTCATAGAAGGTCTGAAAATATAGTCTATGCTAGAATTTTTTACCCAGGACTGCCTAACCCGGCATTAATCCTAGTGTGGCTCCACCATTAGAGTCCTCCACCCAAAAAGTATTGAAAGTATCTAGAATATTAACACCACAGATACAAACCTGCTTTTACCTGCAGCAAAGCCTAGGATGATTAAAATGTCTGTGGTCACTGCAGCATTGTCTGTACCTGAGCCTCCTCAGTTGGAATTAAAATATTAGTTCCATTGCCAGAAATTTTTGGTGAAAGGCAGTGTTCCATTGATACCCATTGCAAAGACTTGCATGTAGATTTATTTATTTTATTTTTTTAACTTAAATTCACAATTTTTTTGTTTCTTCCAGCTATTGGTAACAACCGAATGTTCAGCAAATAGCTTTTTTTTTTTTTTAAGGTCATTTGATTTTTTAATATTTTAATTCAGGTAAAAACAACCACCTGTCTGCCACAGTCACAGCAGCACTTACCATTGCCATAGTCACAGCCTGCAGCTTTCAGGATTTCTCCCATGTTTTTCAGAGCCTAAAGAAAAATGAAAAAATCTTTTAGCTATCAGCCGGGTTATATTTATGTAAGTATGTAAATATGACTTGTGACTTGGCTGAATCCATGTTTTACTGTAAGCTCAACCAGCAAAACCTCAACTTTCAAAAAAAGACTGACCTCAATAAAAATTAATGAAAGGGAGCATCTAACAAATATTAAGCCATCCATTTGTTAGATGTAACTGTATGATGCAGCTCCATCTCATCCTATTACCTTACTCCACCTCTTTGCTGCTGGGGGAATAAAACTTTTCCTGACTCAAGCCAGAGTTTTTATTGGGGTGTGAACCTTTGCTTCAAACACTGATTCTTTCTTACCTTCCTACATGAAACACAGATTTCTCCCGACCTCCAAGTTGTTCCAGTGGAAAAATTACAGCATTAGTTAAGATGGAATGACTTTCTCCTGCTCTTCCCTCATCTGGAGGATGTGAAATGGGCTTTCTAGTCTCCTCAATTTCTCACAATTCCACGTTTAATTAGACACATGCCAACTCCACTACAAGTTCATTGCTGGAAAACTTCTTACCTGCTTGGCTTCCTCCTTTGCCCCTCCAGAGACAAGCTGCCCAGTGGAAGGTTCCAGCCCTATCTGTCCTGAAATGTACATTGTCCGGTCCACCAGCACGGCTTGGCTGAAAACACAAATGACATTTTAAGTTTAATGTTTCCCCACGAAAACATTTCAAATTTCAAATCTGAAAAGCACGTTTCAAATTTTCTACAGTACTTTATAATGTATCAGAAAGAAGACTGAAGTTCTGCACATGCAAGTCTGTACATGCAGTCATACATTCGATCTGCTTATGCTTTTGGAAGAGGTGGGATTACACCATCTATGGAAGTGCATAGCTCTGCCTTTGAGGAGATAAACCCTGTTTCTTGCACAGGCACAAGGTATGAATGCAGCAACATAACACATAAACTGAGCTACAGATTTCACACAGCAGATAGCACAGAGGAAAGGCAGAGTAAATAAACACATTTTTTGCACCTGCCCAGATAAATATTCTATCCTAGTTTGAGAAGAAGACAATACCTTTCAACTACATTTCAGATGCAGAGCAATGAAGGAAAAAACCAAAAAAGAAAAGTCAAAAGAAATTCAACATTTTTCTTCTCAAACAGGCACCATGATAATGAGTTACAGCTGTGAGGTGACACCCTGCACCTTGGTTCTCTGGCAGTATTCCTCCAGAGTCATTAATTTGGCCAGTCAGCAAAACACCTTGATCACTCCATCCCCAGAACAATCACTCTCCTCTCACCCAATAACCTGAGTGACTTCTTGGCTGGGTTAATTCAGAAGAATGCAGAATTCAAGCTATTTGTAAAACATTTATATAAAAATGTCAGGTGAGCTTTTGCTGAAGTTGAGTTGGCAATTATTAATGTCTCTACCACAAAGAGGTTAAAAGTTGAGAACAGAGATTTAAACTACCTAGCAAACATTATGCTAGAGACATAAGTTAATTCTTTTCAGCCAATAATTAAAAATATTTTGCAAAGGAATTATAGAAAGATTCTTTTGAAAGTGTTTATGGTCTGTCAACACCATTTTCCATATCTCTTCTCATTCCACAAGAAAATGCATTGTTTTGACCATTCAACACGCCTCTCAAACCACACAAACTAGAGTTAGGCACGTCCCTGAAGTATCTGAAATAGGAGGTTAGCTTCCCTTTAATGCTGATGGAAAAAGAGGGACACATTCAGAGAATATTTTTAGTACATCTCTCAACTGAAATTGACTCAGTTGGATTGTCTTAATCCATTTACCTCACAGGGGACCAACCTAATTTAGGGACTCAGTCAAATCATCAGGATTAGGCAGTTAGAACAATGCCATCATTCACATCTTTCCTTTTACCCCTGTCCTACATTCTCCTGTAATTTCACAAGGGGAAAAAATAGCCACTAACTTGTCAGATATAGCAAACTATCTTACACGGGGATTATTTTTTCTATCATCAACTAACAAAACTCGAGTAAATCATCACAGTACACCACTGAGAGAAGAGAAACCAGTGAATAAAGTAGTTTTCTAGCTGACACAGTCTTGTTGATAGAAGTGTGTGCACGTACACACAGGCTTCTTTGATTTTCTTTCCTACCACTCCTGCTGTGTTTGAGGCACAGACCCTCAGAGCACAAACTTCTGATTCTGTTTGAAGCATGGAGAACTGTGCAACAAGAAGGTATGGGCTCTCCAGTAAAAGAGATTGTCTTGTACTCTTATCACAAAGCAAATGACGTTGAAATGTTTATCTCAAAAGAGACCTTCGGAGAGTCCTAAATCATTAATAACTTGGGGAAAAAAAAAGCTGAAGCCTTCTGATACCACTGCCAGATCAACATCTGCAGCAGCCTTATTGGGTTCCCTTCTCTGCTCCTCAACTTCCTCCTCTTGGTGTGCTTACCAATGGAATCCTCCATTCACTGAGACTAGGAACAATCTACGAGCAAAGGAGTACACTTCTACTGCACTCAAATGCACGAGTGAAGCTAAGAGGAACTTCAATTTCACAAACCCCAATCATTCTTTAACTACAGATGCACCTCATAACTAAGGCCAATCGTAGCTACTCATTAATCAGCAGACACGTGAACGTGTGTCTAAAGTCATGCAGGTTTCAGTGTAACTGGGCAGACACTGTGACCTTAGAACAACATTGTCTATCATAGAGATGGTGTTAGGAAGCATGCTCTTTGTTAATCAGGTTTTCTTTGCACAAATGATTGTGGATTAATACAAGAGCAGTATCTCTGCAGTGTCTTTTATAAGGTTAATAACATTAATGAGATATATATATACACATACACAGATATGTGTCTTCTTATGTATCTATCTACCTAGCTCTCTCCAGGTACTGGCAAATGGATGCAGTAAAGAAAATAGAAAAATACAGTAAAAATAGGTCACCAAATAGCATACTAAAGGGCTGTAGCAGAACCAGGAATGCAGCCCATACATCCCAATTCTTCATTCCACATTAAGCCCTCATTCCTGTGTAACCAAGTTCAGATTTCACAGCAGAGATGTGGCAGTTATTTCTTGTGCAACTTCTGCTCTCTGGACTTTGACAAGTTTACTAAAATCTGATTAACTAAGTTAGTGATAAACTTATTAATGTTAGACCTATCATACATTTAACAGGCTGCATAGTAAGCAGTATTTCATCCAGAACTACCAATAAGCACAACATTTTGGAGTGGAGAGCTGTGTTGAAGGCTGGGACAGTGGTGTGCGTGTGCGGCCAAAGAACTGTTGCCTTCCTGTGTCTTAGATGTTCTCCTGATGCCAAGCAATGCCAGGCCCCTGGCTGCAATCCACCAACAGTTCATTGTTCACAGAAGTTAACCTTCACGTCATGTCTCTCTGCTTCTACACTTTGTATTTTTCCATCTTTATAATGCCTATAAGAAACCCATAATTTGAAGCTTAGAAGGCTCACGACACCAAGTAATGGAGACAAAAATGCACCTGGAAGGCACGAAGATGCTATTGTGAAAACAAAGCCCGAATAAAGAATTAGAAATTCTTAGAAAACATGCTGGTAAAAACCCCTCAGTACTTTAGCTATAAGAATCTACTAAACTGATCGAACATTTTTTCATATCCAAATTGCAAGGAGAAACCTTTCTCCAATTAAAACTGGGATTTTTCTTTTACTTTAATTACATGCAGATCTGCTGCAACAACATACTTGTGGAAATGTTCAACATCTTACATATCTTTACAGCAGTTAATTTTTTAGACTGAAAAGCATTTATAACTATTCAAAATAAGAAAGAATTTTCAATTCCCAGGCATTGAATTCTCCTCCTACCAATCTCGCCTTGGATTGGGCTCAGCCTTCACTCTCCATCACCTTCATAGTCAGCATCTCTAGCTTCCCTACACAACATGCTTGTCTCTAGCCAAGCACCTTTTTTGGGAGAACAATCATTCTTCTTTCATTTTTTTTTTCATTCAGTGCTTACCACTAACTCCAGAATTATTTTCCCAAACTAAGTTTTTGAAGTATATCCCCTCCCCTTATCAGGCTGCAGTTTGCCGTGGCACCACAGCCCCACTCGTGCTTTGGGACTCCAGGTGTCCCTGGGGGTTTTGATGGGAGGGGGTACCAGGACTGGCCCCTGCTCAGGGGTCCTGCCCTCACCTCAGCCCCAGGCCTGCCTGACAAACCTCCAGGGACCTGCCAAAACCCTGCCTGCAAAAACTGCTCCTGCATCTCCCAAGAGACCTCCTGCTCCCAAAATCACAGAATTGTTAGGGTTGGAAGGGACCTCTGCAGATCATCCAGTCCACCCCCCCTAGGCCAGGTTACACAGGAACACATCCAGCTGCGTTTGGAATGTCTCCAGAGAGGGACACTCTACAATCTCCCTGGGCAGCCTGTTCCAATGCTCTCCCACCCTCAATATAAAGAAGTTCTTCCTCATTTTGAGCTGAAACTTCTCGTGTTCTAGTTTATGGCCATTGCCCCTTGTCCTGTCACTAGGCACCACTGAAAAGAGTCTGGCACCATCACCTTGGCACCTGCCTTTGAGGTATTTATAGGTGTTAAAGAGATCCCCTCTCAGTCTTCCCTTCTCTTCTCTTCTCCAGCCTAAACAGGCCCAGCTCCCCAGTCTCTCCTCATAAAAGAGATACTCCAGACCCCTCATCATCTTTGTTCCCCTCTGCTGACCCTCTCCAGTAGCTCCTTGTCTTTCTTGCACTGAGGAGCCCAGAACCGGACAGAGCACTGCAGGTGTGCCCTCACCGAGCAGAGGAACAGGATCACCTCCCTCGACCTCCTGAACACACTTGTCCCGATGCACCCCAGGATACAACAGGCCGCAAGGGCGCTGCCGGCTCATGGTCAACTTGTTATCCACCAAGACTCTCAGATCTTTCTTAGCTAAGACATTACCTGTAGGGACCCAGTGCAGAGACCTTACCACTGCTGACTATTTTCTTCACGAGCGAGGCCATAGCTGGCGCCGGTGCTGACGCTACAGTAGGTGCTAAAGCTGCAGTAAGTAAGTGCTGAAGCTGCAGTAAGTAAGTGCTGAAGCTGCAGTAAGTGCCAAGGCTGCAGTAAGTGCTGAGGCCTGCCCCTCTGCGCTCCCTCCCCTTAGCGTTCAGACAGCGCACACCCCACCCGCACCGCCCGCGAGGGCTTCTGGGAAATGTAGTCCTTCTGGGCTGTGCTGGGGGAGTGCGCATGCGCTGTGCCGCGGCGTGGGTGTCCACGTGTGCCGGTGTAGGCCGCGCCGCCGGTGGGCGCCGGGCTGGGACTGGTGCGGGGGACCGCGGCTGCACCGCCCGCCAACCTCTCCCCTCCTCCGCCCGCTGCGGAGAGGCTCCGCAACCCCGCCGGAGATGTCTGGGGCGCGGGAGAAGAAGCGAGCCAAGAAGATGAGGAACCAGCCGGCCAGCGTCACGCTTCCCGCAGAGCCGGGGCCCTTCGCCGGCGGCGGGAGCAGAGCCTGCCCACCCCCAGGTACGGCTGTGGGAGCCCCTCCCGGGGCTGGCCGGGTGACCCCCCTCAGGGCCAAGTGTGCCCCTCTCGCCAGCCCACAGCGTGCTCGCCGTGGGCGTATCCGGGGCTTCGTCCCCTGCCATAGACGCCTTTAGCCCTGGTGCTGCCGTGAGTCCCGTTAATTTGGGATTCTGTTTGGCGTGGGAGACCTGTGGAGTCTCCCTGTCTGAAGTCATTCCAAACCCACCCGGACGCGTTCCTGTGTAACCTGCCCTATGTGACCCTGCCTTGGCCGGGGGGTTGGACAGGATGGTCTCCAGGCCCTTTCCAACCCAGGCTATTCTGTATCCTGTGAATATCCGCTTCTCTCTGTCATCCCTTCGATTACACAACGAATCCCTACGGTTCCTAGTCGTAAAATGAATTTGGATGTTATGCCCCATCCGGCGTCTCCCGTGCTTTTCTGCCAGACCTGGGAGCTGCAGGAGGGTTTGGTTTCGCCTTCTGGTGCTGTGATCTGCATGCCCAACCAGTTCGCCTCCTGGGGCTTGTGGCTCCTGTATCTGTGGAAGGGTATTGGCAGGAGGCAGCAGGGCACGTCCCTGAAATGGCAGTGTCCTGGGTCATTGCTGCAACATTTTGTACCCAGGTAACCTTTGCAGCTGAAGACTGAAGTCTCCTGTCAGCTTGTATGCTAGATGCTTTTCTCGTCGATGTGTTTTCACCTGCATCCTCTATGCTTTAGTTGGACCTCAATTTCCACCCCCACCTTCACATTTAGATATTTTGTTACCTATGTTATTTCTGGGAAAAACCCCACACATGAAAGGGCTTATTACTGTGAGGCCTTCAGAAGTTGGCAAATTGCATGTTTGTGATTGAACGAAAACCTCCTTAAGTGTCACTGTGTATTTAGGTGACTGAAGAGTTCCTAAGCAGACAGAATGACATAGCAAATTATGCTCAGTCTGAAGATTTTGGAATGTCATTACAGGAGTACTGCCAGATTAAACACATTTTTCTAACTTTATTTGTAGCAGGGAACTTCTAAGATTGTGTGGTTATATTTTCCCGTTCTGTTAAATAGCACGGATTTTCATCCATGTAACATTCTTCTGTAGTGTTAGTATCCCAGTTTTACAGAGCTGTTTTGTAGAAACAGGAAAGAAAAATTCTAAATAGGAGTTACGAAACTATGGATCTGCTGAAAAACTATGTAGTAGCTGAAATAATGTAAGGGTTTTTTAGGTGTTAAGTCAGTGAACTGTTTTTCCAAATAGTCTTCTATCTTCTGATGAAAATTTTTACTTTCTTCGTTAAGAGGGTGTGTTTGTGATGTGAGTTAATTTTGGGCTGTAGGCCTACGCAGATTTGCTGACTGAGACAGCTTCCAACCCTTTTTCCCAGCTGTTTCCTTCTCATCTACACCTCAGTGTCTGGACAATGCTGCTCTCAGGCGTGTGGAAACCCAGGTCAAGGAATTGTTCCATATAAAAGCTAATTTCTTTTTCTGCACCCAGTTATTTTTTCTGCAGTATTACTGCACTTCTGCGTGATGTCTGGTTGTAGCAGGCTACAGTAGTACTGCTGCTGGACATGGAACTTCAGTTTCTTGCTTATTTGAAATGGAAAAAGGAGGTTCTTCACCTTTTTAAGTTCTCATAAACTGCGATGCTTCTGAATGTGAATCTGCTCCTGTCTGGTCTTCGTGCCAGTGGTAGCATTTTTCGGACAAAGGGACAGGCTTGTTTAAGAAGCTGATCAACCTGAAAACTGTTTTTTTTTAACTTCTCACTCCGTTTCTGTGGATACACAGGTTGATTTTCACTAGAGAAGCTCCCTGAGTGCTATGGCCCCATGTTCTCTCAAGCACTTGTCTTGATGTAGTGGATGGGGTGGTAGGAATGGCTGGACCTTTTTCAGTCAGATTGTGCAGCGTGAACTGCCTGAGAACCATATCTCAAGTTGTAGTAGAAATCCTAACTTAAGGCTTAACTGAATATAAAGTAATCTAAACTAATATATAATGTTAGTTAGGCTGAATATACACTGGCCTTTGAATAAGGACTTCAAGGCCCTCTGAAACTTCAGGTGCTTGCTAGGTGCTTAGCACTCCTGAAAGGTATGTCTGTACCTTAGGAAGCTTTACTGTAGGCTTTAGTTATTTAATTTCAGTATTGGTTTAAATGCTTGTACCGGACAAGTAACTTACTGCACCAACATACATGTATCATGCTTACCTTAATTATTGCTGTAAGAGAAATATATGTCAGGCAAGAATACATTTGCTTATAGGAAAAAAAAATAAAGGGGCAAGCAGAAAAAATAACTTTGCTGTTTTGTTACTAAAACCCTGACTAGACAATAATAAAAATCAGTACTGATGTTGCATGGACTGATTTAACTCTGGCTCTTGGAGGTAGAGTCTGGATTGGGTACCATTTTCAGAGCATTCAAAAGTTACTTAATCTGCCACAAGTTTGCTGCAGGGCAGTGTAAAATTCGTATTTATTCCTGTAAGAAAGAACTTAATTCTTCTGATTTCTGGTGGCTTTTTCAGTTACATGTATGAAATATAATAGGAGGAGTCTGCAATGTAGTTTCATGAGGAAAGACTTATAGAGTTATCAGACTGTTTTGTGTTTCTCTAAACAGTTTTCTTCTCTAAACCTTCCAGGAGATGTTCGTTCTGAGCAGCAGCAGAAATTTTCAAATCAGTCATCTGGGCCTTCTTACAGGAAAGACCAATATTTTTCCAAGGGGCAAAGTAGAGGAGAGAGAGGCAGAGGAAGAGGAGGATGGCAAGGAGGACACCAGAGTGTTTCTGAGGAAATGCCAAAATACATAACAGGTTTGTATACGTGAAAAGATCATAATTTGTCTGTCCAGGGCGATTTGCTGGTGATTAAGTTTGCTGTCTTCGTTTTCATGTAAGAGCAAAATTAGAACTGATGCTATGTTCTTCTGTTTTTCCCGATTTTCTCCAAAACACAGAAGTAGTTGTGAACTGGAATTAATGACCAGCTGTTGTTCAATGGATCCTTTCAGACTTCTGAGTGGGAAATGTCCCGGTTTGAAAGCAGACCAATGAGACTCCGAGTCAGAAAATACAATTTAATAGGAAAAGAAAATAAAATAAATGTAGTGGTACAAAAAGAGACCCCACTGACAAAGTCAGAATACAACCTGACACCCTGTTCAGGGTGGTGGTAGCAGTCCAGATGAAGTGGTTCTCTGAAGCGCTGATTGGGTAGAAAGAAAAGGTCCTGGTGGTCCAGTGAAAGCTCTTGTCCTCTGGAGATCCAGTGGGCCGGAGCTACTACACAGTCCCAGGGTCCAGCTTATATTCAAGTGGGAATGCTTGGCTCCTCCCCCCTGGGTGGAGCCTCTTACAACGGGATGAGATAACTCATGAGTCATGTGGTGGGTTCTCAATGGCCTATTAGCAGAGACAATAGGCCCCCGGATAGCAGGAGATAACAGTGCCCCAGCTGTTTTAACGGCTGTGGAGGTGGTAATAGAATAAACCTATTTTTAACCTAGGACAGAAAGTTGCAACTGCTTGTAGTGAGGGATATGCATTTTGGTTTCTGTTTGCCAGCAAAATGAGTATTGACAGTCATCTGCTTTTAATGTTGTGAAACTGATTTTACTCATGATGTAAGTTAAAGACAGCTTTTCATCTAACAGAACATTTATTTAGGAGAGCAAATCAGCTTTGCAAAATGTGGCAGTGCTCTGATAGTAGATACATTTCAATAAACAAGAAATGAGACCAAGCTCTGGATTTTTATTTGGTCATTTTAAAGCAGTCTATAGTATGTTACTGCTTCCATTTTTTTTCCGTGCTAAAGTTTTCTTCATCTCCCTGAATACCACCTGAAAAGATTGCTATTCTCATTTGACAAAGAAGTATTTAGTGCAAATAGGAATTGTTGGTTAAACAGTTTTCAGATTCATTCATGTATAAATATTGGCTTGACCATATCTGTAAACTTCAGGATATCTAAAGAACTGAAATTTCTTCAGTGACAATGTACAGTACTTACTTTTATGTCAAGAAGATATTGGACTGCTGTACTAGGAGTAATTCCGTAACTTACATACGGTATCCTTCTCTGGTTTTTTTTGCTGTTTGTCATGCTCTGATGCAGTTCTTTTCATTCCAGTGTCCACCTTTGCCCAAGCTCGTGCTGCTGAGATCAGTGCCATGTTGAAAGCAGTTTCGCAGAAGTCTTCCAACTCTCTGGTTTTCCAGACCCTCCCTAGGCACATGCGAAGGCGAGCAATGAGTCACAATGTTAAACGCCTACCCAGGCGGCTCCAAGAGATGGCCAGGAAAGAGGTATAAGTGTGTTTTACAGCATTTCATATAGTGGGCACAGCCAAAGCACAGCGTTCAGCTCTATAGTTATTAATGTTCAGACCTGAACTTCTGCCAGACTTCCCCGAGTACTCTAAACTTTGATTGACATATAGATTCAAAATGCAGGAACACCTCAATTTCAGGTGGTAGCTCAAGCAGGTCTCACTAACCACCTGGCTTTGTGATTACTGGACATCTTGAAAAGTTATCAGAGTAGTGATAAAAGAGCCCACTGCAGGAGGGGTTGTTCAGGTGGTGCATTGGTCCCAGGTGGTCCAAGAGTCCTCAGTAAGACCTGTCTGCCTCGCACCCTACCCCAGCTTTAGGATGTGACCATGCCAGCCTCAAGCCAGCACAGCTGATGCCATGGTTTGAGTGTTATAGCTCAAATGTGGGAGGTACACTGGGATTGTTGGCAGGCTGCATGCAGCTTAAGACTTACTAATTGACAAGTCCTAACAGCTCATGAAACTCATTTTGTGCCAGTATCTCAGCATTTAGTCAGAATATGCCTATGAGGTTTACTTGCTCCTTACTCGCTGTGGCCTTCCTGTGTGTTTAAAAAGGAAAATTAAAAATTGGTTCAGCAGGATGTTATTGGCAATTGATCTTCCCAATGTTTGGCATTGATCACTTTATCATCTCTCAGAATTCTTAAAGTGATCAATTGACTTTGCTTGGTAGATTTTCTATGTATTAAGGTTGACTGATAAATTTATTTATTGCATTCTGTTTTTTCCTTTGCATTGTCTTTAAGCTGAGACCTTGCCCCCTCCACCCTGAGTTCCTGAAGATGATTGTTCATGGTTCAGAAATTGCTTCGGATACTCCCTTGCCACACACCAACTACATGTTTCTTAGGTTTTTTAATTGGATCTTCACAACCTGTATCTTACTTTACTGTTTTTGTTCACATTCTTTTTGCTTTGTCAGACATGATGAGAGATGCAGTTTGGGCCTGTTTTCTGGGAACCGAAGGAAGAAGGCATGGGCTGTTTTGCATAGTTAGTTATGTGCTCTATGCTTGTTAAATTTAGATTTCTCTAATGTTTATGTTTGGTTCTTTTGTGTCCTGCTTTTTTAGCTCCTTTCACATGACGGCCCAGCTAAGTTCTGTGTACATGCTCACACATACTCTCCCATTCCTGTTTCCATTCTATATATGACTCTTGGATTTTTGAGATTATTTAATTGGCCCTGGTGCAGCTGTATTTTTTCTGCTACATTTTCTGTCTTCAAGTCTTTTGGTGTGGCTTATGTGTTTGCCCAGGCTCATGTTTTCTTCCAGCTTGTCACATCTCTGTTACTTGTTTTTGTAAAGGTTCTGTCTATTACTTTTCAGCGTTTGATCTACATCTCCAAAGTTATCTGTTTCAATTCTGCTGCATTTTCTTCGTTTGTCTTAGATCCTTTATCATGACCATATTCATTGAAACTTTACCCAGACCATCTCTTATCTCTTCAATAAGCTTAAAGATGTATATTTTTCACCTACAATGCCACAACCCTTTTTTTCTAATTGCTTTTCTGAACCAGTCACCTACCATTGATCCAGTGGCTTGTATTTCCTTCTCTGTGGTGAATGATGGGTCTGATGAGAGGATACTTTCCTTTTTTTTTCAGTTCTATTTTGATTTCATGGGTTGCTTCAGTGTTTTTAGTGTTCTTGGCACCAATCTTCTATCATTTTCTTTCCTTTACTATTCTTATAACCAGTGGTCTCTTGTCAGGTGTTTCTTGGTGAGCTTACAAAGGCTATTCTAAGAATATTTTTGTATGTCTTATAGTCCTATTTCTTTGTACCACTTTCCTTCATGAAAAGAAAAATCAGACATTGATTGAGTCAAGCCTTCCTCTCTAGCCATGCATTCACATGTAATAGTTCAGACCTTGACTAGGTCTGGTTGTCAACAATTTGGTCAAGATACTACCACAGTCCACTCTTGTCTGCTTCTACATGTTGTAGAACCAATAAGGCCCTTTCTGTCAGTCTGAGAGTCTGTACTGCTTCTGTATGAGCTCAAATCTCCAGGCGTTTTTCATGTCACATTGATTTGTTCATGTGAATATATTGACGTGTGGCGAAAACTTCACACAGGAAGTAGCAGCACTTACTGTTCACTGTTACATTTCTGAATGTGTGGGAATTTTGGTTTATATATGGGTTTCAGTCAAACCTTGATGCACTTCTGTGGATGTGATTTGCATAGAAAATTTCGAAGTGTTAGTTACCCTTAAGAATGATCCATCATGTCATAACTTAATGTTAGTGCTTCCTGTATCCTTATATTTCAGCCTTTTTCTTTTCAGAAATTTGTTCTCTTGAGATTTACTTCAATATCCTCTCTTCTAAAAAACAGGCAGAGAAAGCTGTACATCAGAAAAAAGAACAGTCAAAGACTAAATGCCGCAAAGCTAGAAGACGCCACATAAATTTGGTAGCAGAGTTTAATCACAGACAAAGAAAGAATATTTGGCTGGAAACCCATATTTGGCATGCAAAGAGATTTCATATGGTAAAGAAATGGGGATACTGTTTAGGAAACAGCCCGACAGAGAAGAGCTACAGGGCTTGTTACCGAGCCATGACAAAGCACTGCCTTCTTCAGGTACCATGTTTTGTTTGATATTTTGCCACGGTGAAGTAATCAACTGCTTAGTTATAATGAATATTTCTGTCTCTTTGAAGTACTGTTGTGTCAGCTTTTAACAAGATTGCTAAGTATGAAATGAATCATTTTATAATTGTAATTCTGGGTGGCGGGCTTCAGAGAGAACAAGATGAACCTTTAAAGGAGTCTTATGGTAACTATGACTGAAATACTACATTTTCAGTTTTCTCAGGAGCTAAGAGATTAAGTGAATCCTTATATCATCTACCTGTGCAGCTATTGAGGAGAGATAATTTGTTCTATGTCTTTTTTGATCTGTTGGTTTGGGAGGCAGGTTGGCCTTCAAATGAGAAATGCTTCACCACTCTCCTACAGCTATTAACGTTAAGTTAAAAAGAAACTCATTTCACTTTGGCAAATTTTAGAGAATGAAAAATTTCTTGAGTGTAAATTGTGAAGCCCTGTCTGGTCCTTTCTTACCAGGCTCACTTTAAAGAGTTATACTCACTTTGCCACTATCATATCATTTCAGGACTTATCATATTATTGTTGCCTGGAGTTGAAGGGTAAAGAGAATGAGCTTCTGAAGCAGCTTGCTCGAATATGTAGCGTTGACACAGGTAAAATTTACATAGTTCAAAATAAAGATTCTGAATAGACTAAAGGATGACCCATCCTTTTCCTTTTTTAGTAATGTATCAGTCTCAATAGTAGTAACAGAGTTGATATTTAGTTGTGATTTTGAGTGAAAAATGTAATTAAGATGTCATAGTAGGACTAGACATTTCAGTGGTCTATTAATAAGCTAATTATGGTACAACATTAGCCACCCAGCAGCCAGACTGAATTTTGATTTTACTTTGTTTATTAAACAACATATTATTTTGTTCTTCAATAAGTATCTTCTTTTTTAGGATTGACATTTCAAGAGGCTTGTTGTCTGTCCGGAAGATTCGAGGGTTCCCTGAATCTTTACCGAGCAGATCGCTATCCTGAGGATATGCTTGGTCCTGTTACATTTATTTGGAAACCGAGGGATGGGTCTGAAAACAGACAGCTGTGGATCTGGGTGCATCCAGCTCTCAAGCAGGTGCTTTTTCCTATATAGTTGAACTCTTGTTTCTTTATGTATTGTGCATTATTCATGCTGAAGAGGTCCTCTGAAAAGTATGGAAGAACTGGGTATAATACATGACTTCAGGAATTAAGATTTGGAAGACTATTTCTACTCTAACAATATTCATGGCCTGCAACTTGTTTTTATAAAGCTTGTACAGAAGGTGTGTGCTGCTGAGGTGTTCAGTGTTTGAGCTTCTGAAAAGTTCTGTAGTGTCACTTGGTTTAGGATTCATGTGCAATATGATGTCGCTTGATTCACATCCTTTCCACTGGCACCCCCAACAGGCTAAGTTCAGTATCATCACAGATCATCATAATCTGATACTTAGCTACAGCTTTAAAAAAACGAAAATGAAAAAAGTAAAATGATGTGCACAGGCAATTTTTCTTATGTTAATTTGCAAGAGAACAAATTCTTAGCAACTTTCAATATTACTTTCAGCTTTTCTTAGCAAGCCTTTGACTTCAGCAGAATTAAATTTTATTCCTTGAAATCCATATAGGAAAATTAAATAATGGAGTGTAATTTTTAAAAGAATACTTAAGGTTTGCAGTGCACTTCATATCATCCTAATCCAAACTTCATTTTTCTTAAGGACATACTGAGGGAGTTAAAAGCAATTTTTTGGTGTTCAGAGCCCGAAGAAATCTGTATAACTGAGCCTGTTACCACATCAGTTCAAGAGGAAAAACAAATGGAAGTTGTTACGAGCCTTGGCAATAAAAGAAAGAAGGAGGATAAAGAAGGAGAAAAAGCTGTGCCAGTGAAAAAAATAATTGGTGACGGCACTAGAGATCCATTCCAGTCCTACTCTTGGATTGCACGGACTACTGGCATTGTAATCAGGTTTGTTCATAGTAGAGTCAGAAACTGTGGCCCATAACCACATAACATAGCTGCATTCTAGCTTAACAATACTGGGAAAAGTAATGTGTGTTGTACAATTGTACATTCACCTGAAACTTTCCTGTTTCAGTGACAGAAGCATGGAGATTCTCAGATTCCGGCTGATCGGCCCATTATCACACTCCGTCCTTACAGAGACCCTGAAAGCAGCTTCTGTCCAAACAGTAAGGAAATTGGCTTTGGATGACTTTGGATGTTAGTGTAATCTTGGTAGTGTTCTTAGAATGTGCAAGCTTGTTTTTTGCTAGAAAGACCCATAAATTATCTAGCCTTACTTTTCATAAAGGCTAACCTATGTGTTACTCTGGTGGCTTCTCCGTATTAGCCTCTTGGCTAACACTGATCTCAGGAAGAACTCCCATCTGGATTTTAAGTGTGAGTAGGAAGGAAATAAAAACAGTGGTGCTGTTGAGCAGGCTGTATAGTTTCTGCTGAGAGGTCCAGAATAATTCGTATTCTCTTTGACAAACCATAGATCCTGTTTCTCAAGCAATGAGCTAGAGCACCTAGAACTAGGGGGCAGGACATGTAAGGTACAGAAAACTAATGTGTTTTCAATCAAATATGCAGTTTCTCCAGGATTTAGGTTTTTCGTCCACTTCTTGGCATACAGCATCACTGTGGTTTTAATGGGGTTTTTTTGTCTCTTGAAGCAAACATGATGAGGCCATGAAATCCCTGGCTTTCTGTAAGAATAATTAATGACAGAATTAGGAAGAATTGTGGATTGCTTCAATTATTTTTGGAACACAGGTTAAATTGAACAGTTTATTAGGGATTATTGTAAAGTATAGGACTACACTTCATCAGGAAAAAATTATTTTGGTTTAAAACTTGAAGAGGAAGAAAGTGACTATAGTGATTAAGGCAAACTGAGAGTGAATTCATACTGATAGAAAATAATGAATAACCATTTGAGTCTAATTAGATACATTGTTTTTCAGGAGATGGCAGATGCAGAGACAGAACTGAATAACTGGTGGGTAGAAAACTGCAAGGACTCTGAAAAAGTATCTCTTCATCAATGTCAAAGTGCTATCTTTGAGCTATTGGAAGGTATTTGGGCATGTTGGTGCTATGGGTGGAAGGGGGGAAACTTAAAATCTAGTGGTCAAAACTGGCATGCTAATAAAGTTGACTTCAGTTTGGACATGCTTATTTCTTGCATGATCAAGAGAGTGATGCCTTTGAGAATGTGCTTAGGTACTTGCCAGAGCATGGCAAAGAACTGAAAAATGTTACATTGGGGGTATTTAGGGAATTTAAATCCTCTATGTAGTTCAGACTCTTAACAGATAAACTGAATCTTGTTATTTATCTTCATGAACTTAGATTTGAGATTACTGATGGGATATACAGTCTGATGTATACTCTCACTCCCTCCATCATACACTTCAGATTATGACATTAAGTTGTACAATACCTCCAAAGATAAAATCGTAGCCTCCAATCCAAAGTGAAGGTCTTATACTTTGTTTATATATGTTTGTTTCTAAATTAACAGCTGTGTATTTGGCTGAATTGTAAAGTTAACATCATCTCCTCACTTTCTAGCACTGAAGCAGGTAAGGAACTGGCTTTGGTAGATCTCACACTGTACTCAAGCTATCTATCCAATGTGAGGCAGTTAAGCAGAGATGAGGTAAAACTTTTACAAAACACTTCTAAATTTCCTTTCTCTTGAAGACAAGTGTAAAACAAAGGTTGGTTCTTTGAAATTTGTCAAATGCAAAGGATTAATTGAGTCTGTGACAGTGACCTCACTTCTGTGCTAAACGTAAATGTAATTGCAAACCAAGTCTTGCACTGCTGTAGTTGACTTTTTTGTTATTGAACATTTAACAAGCATTGGTGAGTTTTCAAAACATGTTAAATAGAGTATTCTGGATTGTTTCACTGGCTTACAGTGGTGTCACATCCCTGCAGGCAAAAATGCACAAAATAGTAGTGCAGAAAAAGATCACAGCTTAATCGGTGATTTCATGGCAATGTTCATCTGTGTGTTTTTAAAGGGATGAGCTCACCATCAGAAATGCCACCAGGTACAGTACTTGGCCTCACTGTTGGAGATCCTCGACTCAATTTGCCAAAAAAGAAGACAAAAGCCATGCCAGACTTCGAAAAATACCAAGGTAAAACCTCTTGCCTATATTATAACGAGATTCATTTTCTCTCTACACTTTCGTTTTCATTTACTGTCATCTTCTATGGATTGTCTCTTGCTGTTTTCCTCTAGGTTTTGGTTAAAAACATTTCCCATTTCCAGAGCCCCTGGCAGAACAGAAACAGCTTGAAAGTTGTGTAGGTTTTAGAACAGCAGTTGTGAGGGAGGGACATGCACCAAAGCTGGTCTTGTGCTCAGTGGAAGCCTCTGTCTGACCATACAGATGATCCAGGTTCGAATCCTGGCAAGGCCAACCAGGTGCTAAAAGCTCCATAGTAATTTCCTGTTTGGTGTTTAGTCTTCCTGATGCTGTTTATCTCTCCAAGAAGATATCTGCTGTTTCTGGTTTATAGGCCTAAGATGTTGAAAGTTGCAATTCCACTAGGAAAAAATTACTACCTTTGCAGGATTAGTATTTCAGATGGCCAAGATGATGGTTATGATACAAAATGAATGATGCAAGCATAACTTCTGAAATTTTCATTTCAGTCCTGACTTACATAATGTTTCAGTGCAAAATTCAAATTCAGATGGATGCGAACGTCCTTTAAAAATATGCAAGAGTGTGTACAGTATACAGTGGGGTTTGTGTACAGTGTAGGCATTCCCAATTAGGTTGACTGGACACAGGCTGCCTCACCTAATAGGAGAAACATGATAGCCAGCTACCAAGCAGGAGCAAATAGGTCAAGTTGAAAGCTCCAGAGAGTTGAAAATACTGAATTTCCTTGGTGGTCTGTTTGCAAGACGCTAGAATAATCTAGACTTACAATATCACTTAAGTCAGTTTGAACACCTACTTCAGTTACTGTCTTTTAGCTCTTTGCACAGTTCTGCTATTTTCATTTTCTTACATCCTCCTATTCTACCCTCTGTATCTAGAACAGCTTTTCTGTTAATTAGTGCTCCTCAACTAACTTTCTCATCATTAGTGTTCCTCTTGGAAATGCTGCAGTATACATGACCTCTACTTTGGTTCCTTCCTGCTGAGAAGTAAGGTGAACTATGTAGCACTTGTTTACAGACACTGGTTTGAGCTGGTAGAGGAGTTAGCAACTACAGAAAGCGATTCGGTGCCTTTCATTCTGCTTGTGTCTGTGAGGATGTGTTCAAGAAGGCAAGATCAACAGAAGGCATCTAGGTATTTTAAGTGTCTCGTAGTAGTTTCTCTCCCGCTACTGGAACTGGTTCTCCCTCAGGAAGGATGGCCATGGTAAAAAGGTAATGGTATAAGACAGGGAGTTAAGAGCACCTGTGTGTTTTTCCCTTCTTCTGGGTAGAAATGTCCATCTTCAAGATGTTTCTACCTCGGGTTATCCTTCACTTGCAAAATATCTTCCACAAATACTCAGAAAAGCTATGTTGCTTTTTGGTTTCTTTCTGAGTCTTTTATTTTTTACATCATAAACTTAAAACTCCTTCTGTCCTCTCTGACTTTTATTTAGGAGAAGGAGGAGGTCCTTGTTCAGCTAGCAAAGAAAGGTAAATGGCATAATACCTTCTAATATAGGTTCTCCTAAGTGACCTACTGTTACACGCAACTGGAAAAGTTGAGTAGGCAGAAGGATGAAAGAAGACAGGCAATACCACTGTCTTCCAGTAGAACTTGCCCAAAAAAAGACTTCTCTAAGATCTGTAATTCCATTTCAGTGCTGTTAATTTCCCCATTCTGAAAAGACAAGAAAATCCTTTTATGAGCCTTAGAATTACATAAACTTTCTGAGCCTTGACTGTGTTGTAACCTTATTCAGATGTAGTAATAATGTGAGCTGACCTCTATTAAAAAAAGTTAATAGTAATTTATTTGCCTTAATTACATCTTGTTTATTGAGCAATAAAAGGGAGCCATTGGTGTATTTCACACTTTTTTCCCCTTTTTTGCTTCTTGGACATTCAAGTAGTATTAGGATTAGTATTAGTAAGATTGAAATAGCACTGTATATGTTAGCATACAGATTCCGTATGTATTTTAGCCTCTCTTGTTCTTCAGTATTGTATAAAAGCCAACTGATTTTCTTAGATAAACTTTACTAATTTAAAGATGCATTGTTTGTCAAGTGAGTGAATAGTTTAGGTAAGTTAGGGCCATCACCTTTGCTTAGGGATTGTCATACATGCAGTCTGTGGAAAGATACGTGTTCATATTGCTTTTTTTTTCCAAAATGCTGTTCTGACATATGCCTGTGTGCTTTTTCCCTATGAGTAACACACTGACAAATCAAATGTAATTTCAGTCTTACCCAGTTACTTTATCTCTTCAATTCATATGCATGTGTGCAAGCTGTGTGTTATGAACACGGGCTGACCGGATTTAGTCAAATCAACCATCATTATTTCTTCAGGCTGGAGTCAAGATTCCCAGTAAGCAGTCAGTTCTCACATGTCTGCAAATTAGTACTGTTCTTTTCTCCAGTTTAAAGTACACTTCTGGCATTTTGATATGTTGTTACTGTCTTGTATGGAAGAAAACAAATTCCACTGCCTTAAAAAACACTCAGCGTGGACTATGGTGGAACTTCTACACAATCAGTGAATCAGATGCTTAGAAGGAGAATGTACCATGAAAGATATGTGAACTAAAGTTCCTTCTGCAGACACAGAGCCTGGGTCCAATGCCTGTAAACGCACCTCTTGCAGAGCTTTAGGTATCTGTCCCCAGTTGTCCTGATACCCACCCTCGCTGCATACTTAGGGCTCTCAGACTGCTCCTGGGCAGTGTTTATAGTTTTCACTTTTTTGGTTGTTTGTTTTTGGTTGTTGTTTGTTTGGTTGTTGTTTGTTTTTTGTTTTGTTTTGTGTTTTGTTTTGTTTTTGTTTTTTGCGAAAGGGAGGAAGCAAAATTTTCAAATAGAACTCTTAGGCCTGTCTTCTAAGACAGATAATAAGCTCTGCAAATCAGATCAATAGCTTGAAATGGAACAATGCCTTCCTCTATCTGCTTGTATCGTCTAAGCACCAACCATTGACACCAGCAGAAGTAGCTTGTTGATGAGCTTCATGTGCTTAGTAATGCAACTTCCTATTTCCTGCACTAGCCCTAACATCTTACTTTCACCATTATCAGCAACTGATTCATCAGTAAGGTTATTTCCCCAGAAATCTTAAAATGTGGACTGAAGAAAACAGGAGAGAGGTAAGAAGAACTGGTGTGAGGATTTGGGATTATGATTTGGATTATAGTATGCTTGGTAGAAAGAATAAATTCTCCAGGTTCAGTGAGGATCAAAGAGAAGGAATGTACCAAGTTAGAGAATAATCTTTTAGGCTCATAAGGAGGATATTGGATGGGTGGTGGTGATGAAAAGAGACTGACTTGAAAAGGTCTTTCTATAGTGGGGAAACAAATATTCATGCCATTATAGAATACAGGAATTGCAAAGAACTCTGAGAATATGACAAGGATAGGCTGCCTGAACTGTGGTAATAGAAAGAAGTGTTAAAAAAATCAGAGAAAGTTGCAGTGAATAATTTGCAGTGGAAGGAACTAGAACATGTTTAAATAATCTAACATAAAGAGATTCTGGTATTCACAAATGCTTTCTGTACAGAAGATGGAAAAGGTACTTTCCTTACCTTATGCTTGTAGTTATGTGCCCTTCCCCCTTGGTTATCTCTAAGAGTCAGGAAGGAATTCCCTATCACCACCACAAACAGTTTTGTTGCTCTTTTTCTCCTTCTTTTGAGGCATTAATACTTGCTTTATCTCCAGACAGAATAGGCTTTGCCTGTAGGAGTGTTGAGCTCTCTTAGGTTCCTTCTCAATTTCCTGTCCTTAATTTTTGGTCAGAGAAGGAATTCTTCTGCTTAATTGGCGAGGATTTCCTTTTAAGTTTTACTGTTCTTAATTTGAAGGAATTGGAAGAAATCTGATAATTTCTTTTGCATTTCTTCTCCTCACATAACTCTAATTCATTATCAAGAATGCATGGCAAGTATCAGTAACATCATCAAACTGTCACAAGTGCTGCCATACTTAATATTTCTTGCAAAGGATTTTGCAACTTTTAGTAATGGGTGCATCTTAAAGACTACGGATTTTAAATAAATAATTATTGTAGTTATGTTTGGCAGTACCTATTGCTAGGTATTGCTAGTACCACTGAATAATCCAAATCTTCTGTCTTTGAGTCTTTGTCTACATTACCTAGAAAAATTAGCAGAACCTCTTTTACAAAGACTTAAATAATTTTAAGAAACAAAACAAACCCTAACAAGTTATGTTCCTTTAATATGTAAGACCTTGTGGATGATGAAGTGAGGAGCAATCCTTCGAAGTTTTTAATCACGGAACTATTAATAGGTTCATTGTATTGTTTCTTGATAAGAATTATTTTACTTAAAATATGGATCAGCATTCACTACATACTGTACTGTATGTTGGAGGCTGTTAGTCCTTAGATCACTAAAGGTAGGTACACGATTTCTTTGCTTTGCTTAGATTGTAAAACTGAAGCAGAGATAGGTTATTTAATACTTCAACAATCCATTTTAAAGCTACAAGTGTTGTTTATCTTCAGTAATGTACACAGCTGTTGATTTGTGCAGACATAAGTAAGAATAGTCCCTTCCTTGAAGCACAAAGCCTGAAAAGATCCAGAGTAGGAAACTAGTACTAAATAAATAGTTGCATGCTAGTCACAGCCATACAAATATTTCCTGTATGTACGTTTCTTAAAGGTAACTCTTGCTTGTCTTACAAGTTTACTTAGGCAGACTTATTTCAGCCTTGGTAATGTTGCTCTTTCTGATTTTCACCACATCTGTTGAGCTTCACGCTCTGCCAGAAAGGCCAGATTCCAGAATATTAAAGGTGGTATGTAAAGATCTAATTTACATTGCCAAAGGTCATGTCTTTCGTTAAGAAGAAACGCTGGTGAGAAAATATCAGGTTAGTCTTTCTAACACTAACAGTTGATTTCATATTTTGTACTTGGAAAAACATGTGATAGTAAGAGATTCCAGAAGCAGTGATGCTTGTTGAGCTTCTAATAGTCTTTTCTTGGTTGTCTGCTCCTTATACTTATGATACGGAAGTGGCTTTGGTAATTTGGTACTTAAACCACAAAAATTGTTTGAATTTTGTTTAAAAGTTCTTTTCTTTTGTAGATAATGATAAAGTTAGGCAGCTGTACCTGAAGGGTGTACCTGTAGACTGTGCTCACAGCTTTATCTGGGACCACGACATCTGTAAGAACGTCACTGAAAATAAAATCTCAGAGCAGGTAACTAAGTAGGTGGATTGCCACGGAGGAAATGGCTAATGGTTCATAGAGTCCATGAAAGAGACTCTTGGAATTTGTATAAATCTAAGATTAATCAAGCTTCCTTAATGTCATAGTATCCAGCTGCTGACTTGAAGTGGATTTTTGTAGCCTTTGCATAATGTTCTTGCACAGCCATTGACCATGTTTCAATTAAAAGAAAGCTTTATTGGATTATCTACAGGACTATAGTTGTAGGTTTATTTAACAGAAGGGTTCGGTATTGGATTTTCAAACATCACCTTGACTCGTGCAGCAGAAAAGGGTGACACAGGAAGGCTCTGGCCTTGAGCTGTAGTCAGGATGATTCTTCTGACGAAAGAACTGTAGAAGTTGGAAGGAAAGAAATCCTGTGTTCCTGAACTGCAGCACACTATGCTGTGGGTATGCTGGGCACTAACTTGTGATTTGTAGAGAACTTCAGATTTGCTGTTGAGGGTTTGAAATCTCCTATCTTGACGTTTTCATTGACAATGGAGGGCAGCCCATGAAGTGCATGGATAAAAAGGTGATTTAGTCCCAAGAGGTGATAAACTTTTGGCACCCTTATAATCAGAAAGAGTAAGCATTTGTATGGCAGAAAGATCTTTTTAAATGTTCTCTTTCTGAAAATTAGTTTTGTGCTCTTTCAAACTGTCTAACATAGTGTAAAAAAGCAGAGTACTTAGAAAATATTACACTAGCACATGGCAGTTCTCAGCACAATCTTTTTGTATATTAAAGTGTTCTTTACTGTCATGAAATTTAATGTTTACCTGATGAAACAGAGGGAGTTTGATGGTCTATTTTTTTAACAAATGTATTCTTAATGTGGTACAATGGAATGTAACAACTGGTGATTGACAAAACCTTGGTGCCGGTATGCTTTATGTGAAAGACCAAATCTTCTTCCCGTCTCCTTGGACATAGTTCAGATTTGCTCCACGTAGTGACAGACTGAAAGCACCTGTTCAATCTAGTCTTGCACACAAATCTATAAACACACAGTTGCAAAATTTGTTTCTCCTCTTTCATCTGTGTTGTACCTTGTACCTGCTCTTTATCAAGGACTATGGAAGTAAGAAGGGGAGAAAAAGGGTGCTTAATACTCCTTACTAAAATAATTTTTCATGTCTTGATGAAATTCTGATCAAATATATAGTGTATTACTACTATATTTTTCCTAGCTGTAAATTCACCTTCTCTCTGTATCTTGGAAGGATATCTGGAAGAGGGAAGAAGAATGATTATTAACTTATGGGAAATGTCTCCTCCTTCTCAGGATTTAAACCATATGAGAGCTCAGTTACTGGTACCTGGATCACACCTTGATTTGGGTCCTTGTGAATCTAAGATTCCCATACTGTTGGTGCAGCAGCCAGGGAAAATGGCTGGAGAAGATCGACCAGGATGGGGGAGTGGCTGGGATATCTATCTCCCAAAGGGCTGGGGCATGGCTTTCTGGATTCCTTTTGTAAGTGACTTCAATGGCAAATTGCAAGTAAATTTAATAATTTATATAATTTAGTTTAAATTAATCAATTTTGGAGAGTGTACCTCACGTTGTATAACCAATTCCCAATTACAGGATCAAAATTTCACTTTAAAAAATGGGATATGAACTGGTTCAGGACAGAAGCTTGGTCTTGAAACTTAAACAATAGCTTTCCATGTCTTCTGTTGGGTATAACTATGCCTACATGGCAGTCTAAAAGCAGCAGATCAGTGGGGAGTCAGGAGAGAAAGCTGAAGCTATACCTCTCTGTGTTTCTACAAGCATATGCCTCTAAAGAGAAATCATTTGGTGCTTGCTGATAATCAATTTCCAGCTTGACTATCTACACCTCTGTCACCAAATTGGTTGCCTCTGATTGGGAGAGAGCTTGAAACAAAGTTTGAGTTAAGCTTGAATACTCCTTTGTGCTGTTTGAAGCATCCTGCTTTGAGTTTTTAGGTGGCAGTTTTAATATCTTTCTGCAGTTGAGTTACACTTTTGAATGTGCAGGGGATTTAGTTGCAGTGATACCTATTGTGTGGTTAAAATACATCAGGCAGTGGCTGTTGAACTAATACAACATTCCTGGCAGTGTACAAGATCAGAACCTGTGAAATTCTCTTCAGTTTTGTTGATCATTTTGCAGAATTAAATTTAAAGAGCATGACTAACTTTTTTGTTAAAATTAGCATCTAGAACTGTAGAAACTATGCTTAAGTTTATTTTTTAAAGCTTAAGTGTTAGACTTTCAATTTTCTAAGGAAGCACCCCCTGGGCATTAATGTTTTGTTTCAGCTAGGAACCCGGAATCAGTTCAAACATTGCTTTTTGGGTGTTTGGTTTTTATAACAGATATATCGAGGTGTACGAGTCGGTGGCTTGCAAGAGGCATTAAAGCATTCTGAATACCAAAGAACACCTCACACTCCAAATGATTTCCCAGACTGCCAGGCAGGAATGCAGTTCGCCAAAGAACTGGAAGCCAGTCTTCTCGAAAAATTCAAACGGTAACATTAACTTAAAAATTGATGGCAAGAATGACAAAAATGAATACTGCTTAAAATATTCCCTTAATTATCTGTCGTGTTCATTTAGACTTGGACTTTATTGAGCTCTTCCACTAGTGTTTTAAATTTTAGTATTATAAAAAAGAAAGGAATCCTAGATATATTTAACTCTGCTAAACAGGGCATATAAATTAAACCCTTCTATTCCCAGAGACATGCTCAGTTACAGAGCTGTAACAAGGCTGCATAGCAATAAAATAAACAAAACTATTTTGAGATTCCTAAGCAGCAAATGGGGGAGGAGGTAAAAGAATGCAAAGGAGTATGTCAAAGTATGTACCAAGTGTTAAAGAATAAAGTCAATTAAGAGGTACATTTTGGTGTCTAATTTTAAGTATCAGGTATTCTGAAGTTTGCCTTAATTTTTACTGCAAGATACAGAACTCTTAACCATGAGTTTGGAGTAGCTGAAAGTGTTGTCTGCACCAGCTGGTGTTGGTTCCCCTTCCAGGCAGGAGGGGAAAGTAGGAGAAGTTCAGAGGAAAAGGTGGTGGTGTCAGTCACAGCAGGTAGATGTTTCCAGCATGGCTCAGAGGATATAGTTGACAGAAGTACAGCAGCATTTTCTAGATTGTAATTTTAAAATTCTCGTTCAGTGAGATTAGAAAGTTAACTGTGCATTCCCTTTCTGTTTTAAATACTTGATTTTGAAAATATTCTTACTTACTTACTTGATTTATCATTTAGACGTCCACCTGCAAAAAGGGCAAATTATGTCAAGCTGGGCACTCTGTCTCCTTTCATCTGTCCTTGGGGGCAGCTGACAAAGAACTGGGAAGGAAGAATGAAAGCTTCAGGAGGATTTTTATGTCCTTCGCCACACCCTGAGTGCTGCACAACAGAAGGGCAGACCTGTTGTGACCCCAAAGCAGAAGTGGTCAGAGAAGCTTCCCCTGAGACTGGTGAGGTAGAGGAGACCATGGAAATAACGAGTTCTGAAGGTGCCCTAAAGACAGAGGATGTTACAAGCACCCGAGATTTTGGTGAGAGAGATGAAACTAAGACAAGTGACTTTGTTGTTCTCAGGTATGTCAAAATGATACACACGTTTTATTTCTTTATTGGTGTTTATTGAACTGGGGAAAGGAAGAGCTCAGCCTTGATTATTAAAATGAGAGAATTATTTGATCCAAATACAGTGGGATTAAATAGTTTTGTCATGAATCAGAATGTATCTGCTGTTGAGTGGAAACGCTTCTCCTTTTCTCCAGAAAATTTGGTTGACTACATAAAAAAAATTCCTTAAATTATCTTAAATTTAACACTCTGGAGTTTACTGTGTTCTTAGAGTTGGCATATTCTGTCTGCTTCTAGGTCGATGGAGCTTTTAGAGGCTCACATTTGTAACTTTAAGACTGTTGCTGTGAAAATCATCTTGCATTCTCTTCTCTAATACATCACCACAGGTGGTTCTTGCACTCCTGAACAAGGTCTCTAGAAAATAGAGAATCCCCTGCATTCCAATGCAACACATGAGGGCAGCAATAGTATTGGAAAGTGCCTGAACACAGGTCTTTCACTTTTGTATGGTTACCAGGGGAAGAAAACATTGAAAGTTCTGGACTGCATTAGTGTCACTGGAGATTTGAGAGTGTTTGTGGTTTCAGCAAGCTTTGGGGGTTTTAACAAGTAATGTCTCCTTCCTTCTGAAGAAGACTCATGAATTCCACTCACCAATGTTCTTTTTAGGCTAAGAGTGATACAAGTACCAGCTTAGAAGGTTACAGAAAGCCCCAGGGCGTTTTTTAATTGTGCTCTTGCAGATATGTGGGGTGCTGGGTTTCTGTTGTACTGCTTGTTAATAACTATCTGCGATGTTTATTTTTGAAAATTTTTAATAGGAGTGAGAAACTACTGATGCAGTTATCAGCCTGGTGTTATCCCACTGCTGGGAAAGATCGCCGAATCCGCCTTATTTCTCGACTGGGACAGAAGGAAATGACTGAAGATGTTTTTTTGCCAATCTTGATGATATACCCAAGGGCTCTCGTCTGGGTCAACTTGTCGCTCTTGAGAAAGGGGAACCCTGAATTACATGCCATGATTTGCATCCCAGCAGAAGATGACTTGCTGCATCTAAGCAAAGACAAGCTCTTCTGTGGTCCACAAGAACCCAAACATCGTGACATATTCAAGGACAAGGTACAGAAGCAAAAAGAGGAGAAGAAGAAGAAGAAAAAGGATAACATGAAGTCTCTAGAGAGTGATCCTCCAGGCATTCCGGATGAAGAAGCAACTGAGGACCATGAAGACCTCATTCTTGGTCTTTGGTCAGATGCTCTCCCAGATGTTACTTCCCACTGCTCCAGGATTGTCTTGGGGTATGTCACTCGAGGGGATTTTTCATTGGCTGCAGGCTGTGGAGAAGCACTGGGTTTTGTTAGCTTGACTGGGTTAATTTATATGTTACACAACCAGCCAGCAGATAAAAAAGGGCTTGTTCTGTTAAGGACTCCAGCATCATTACAGTACAGATTTGCAAGACTTAATATTGAGGTTTAAGTATCATTGCAGTGCACTAGAATGCCAAAAATACCAAAGAATTCTGTTTTGTATTCTGTGGCCTTTCTGATTTGTCTCAAATTTGTGGTTATTCTGAGCCCAAACAGCTCTAAGATTATGAAATAATTAAAAAGCTTTTTAGCATTATTCAGGAAAATAACTAATGCATAAACAGACTAGAATTACTTTTGATGTCTGCATTGCTAAGGATTTCTAACAGGTCATTATCATGATCTTCTTTATCTCTAAAGAAGCGTATTCTTCATTTTTTTCTCCTCAAAGCAGTGGATGCTATAACAGTGTACAGGAAATTATAATTTTCATTTTAGAAGTCTTTGCTCAGATGGACTGTAACTTTACAGTGCACTTTCACATGTAACTGCATGCAGTCTGATCCAGTGTGTATAGCAAGTGGCTTTCCTGATTCCTTGTATCTGAATACTTGTGGCTGCAGTGCAACAGAGCTACGTAGAGAAACCTGGTACAGAAAGCTGAATGCTTAAATTAAATGCAAATAACATACAGACCAGCTATGTAATTTTGTATTATAGCAACTAGAGCTTTTAAACTGGAGAGCATATCAGTCTGTCTCCCTAGTCTGAAAGGTAATAAGTCTTTCAGATGCAAATTGCTAGTGGTGGGTCAGCATACATTTTCTGTTAATAATAGGGGATATTTTTGTTCCTTAAAACATGAGTTTATTTTTGTATGGAATGTACTAGATTTGAAGGTTTCTTCATGTTACAGTACGGTTCATGAATATTGTTCAAACAATCATAAAACTTGTAAAAGATGCTGGGGGGTAAAGGGAGAAAGGTGATTGATTTGCCTGGGGTGGTGTGGGTAGGTTGTTTGTGTTTGGTATTTTGTTGTTTTTGTTTTGTTTTTTTAATGATAGCCTTAAGCATTAGCCATTCCTGAGTTAAGGAACTTGAAAAGGAATTTACAGTAATACACTGTAGTTTAGTAGCAGCATGATACAAATATATGCCAGTTGGTAAAATTATCCTGAAATGATCATGTACAAATAAAAATGTAATGTACTCTTGAGTTAGTAGTCCATTGACTAAGTTTGATTCTTAGAGAAATTAAACATGGATCAGTTAATGACTTTTTCTTTGTAAATGTCAGCATTCAACTTAATTTCCTCTTTCACAGTTTTGTTTGAAAGGCTTAGGCGAATTTATTGATGTTGGCTGGAGTTGTTGGAGGAAAGATTTAGTGTGCCTTACCCCCAAAATTATTAAAATTTAGGACCATTTAAGTATGGCACACACATGGGGAAGAAGGAAGAACATCTGATTGCAAAGGAAGTATTGGAAGTGGGGCTGGATCTTTTTTTAAAGTCTTCAGAAGATGGATTGTAGAATGTGCACCAGCACTGGGAGTTGTGGTGGCATGTGGGAAAGAAAGATGCAGTTTCCAGCACAGCTTGGATTGCAGGTCCCTGAGAAGTCATGCTGAATGGCTCCTCACTGCTCACCTTCGATGCACCTGATAAAGCAATCATGGTCCCAGAAAGGTCCTGGGAAGCATCTGCAGGAAAGCCAGCAGATGGCCCCAGAGGAAAGAGCTTGGTGCTGGCAGGGCTGGGATTCACACGCTCCTGGCATGTGACTGTGAGTGCTGCAGCCTGTAGGTATGTGTGAATAAGGAGCCCCTTAAACTTTACAGCCTGGCTGCTCTGATCAAGTTCTCTCGTGGTAATAATCCTGGATTTAATGAACCTTTTGAATTGTAAGCCAGATTGAAATATTTCTAGGATCACAGTTTCCAGAGCTGTGCTTCATGGGAAGAAAGGAGGGGAGGTGATGTTTATATGATTTTTTTCCCTCATCGCCTCCCTCATCTTCTTAATAGATACATATTTTCTTGCCTCAATAGACCTGGCTTGTATGTGAGAAAGAAAGAGAAGCCCCCCACCCAAGCTATCATTTTTTCTTTTCTGCTTGTAGATCTTTTGTTCACTGAGTCTTTCCCAGGTTTTTATTTTTTAAAAAAACATCTGGAGTATTTCCTTTTTTTTCTTCCTATTGGTAATTTCTGCCAGGTTTTCATTTTGACACTTCCTGTTACTTTTCTTTGATTTCCATTCTCTATTTTTGATTTATGATCCTTGTCTTTGGTGAGCCAATGAACAGAAACTGGAACCCAAGTGCATCCTGTTCTGTATATATTGTAATATTGTTACACAGTTGTTTTCCTTTAAGTCAATGATTTATGCCTTAAGACTTCACTCCTTGTAAAATACACTGCAAACCAGATAAGTTAAAAATGCTCAAAACTCTCAGCCAAAATTTGTCAGAAAAGTACTGTGACTTTATGTAGCTGCAAGGAAATTTTTATCTGTGGTTGTGATTTCCAGATTCCGGGTGTCTCAAGGGTGACTTAGTCATAAAAACCATGTCAACACCGGATAATCAAACTGTGGATAATTAAACCTGCGTTATCTGTGCATCAGCTGTACAGCATGTCTGTGCTCATCATGTTGAATCAGGTGTAGTTTACAACACACATCTGCTCTTACTGCAGTTGCTACACGTTGGTTAACTACCCCAGAGCATCTGGATCAGCTCCTGTGGGCTATGATACATGAGCATTTTTGGGAACCTAGGAAGCTCTCACAAGCGCTCCGGCTCCCATGCTATCCTCCAGATAACTTTCTCAAAATGGATGCCAGCACAAACCCTCAGCTCTTGTTCTGTGCTTGGCAAGAGCTTTTGGAAGCTGAAATGAAGCACAGAAGACAATTTTGGCATTCTCTGTAGCACCGTGAGGAGGCTGAATGGTAACACACTGCTCCTGTAGCTCTTTCTGCGGCTCCCTCAGAGCAGCTGTGTAAATGCTGCATTTGACTCACCTGGTGAAGGGTCTTTTCCCAGTCTGAACCACGACTTCCATGGCAGTTGCCTGCTCTGCTGACAGGCGCAGTGACTAATGGACCTACCAGGTTGAGGGGCTCCTAGATACACATTCTTTACCATCACAAATCCAGAAAATGAGGTTGCAGAGGAGGGTGGTGATTACTCTGTGGGATGAAGTGAGGTGGGACTGCGGCCAGATTGTTGTGTGTTTGTTAAAGATGTTCAGGGCAATCCGTTTAGCAGCCTGTAGGTAATGGAAGAAGTTACCTGGCAGAAGGGGAGTTGAGGTTGTTGAAACAAATCTGGGAAAATAATTGACAGGGTGTCAGACTGCTCAATGCAGATAGAAGCCTTAGGGGATCATGGCATACGCAGACAAAGAGTTGTCAAATTCAGCATGACAGTTTTCTTTCAGTGCTCTAAATCTGTAAGAGCCAGATATGTCAAATCTGATCCATTCTCATGTCCATGCGAGGTAGGTAGTAGGAACAGAGCTCAGGGGAGTAAACTACCAAAGGCAGATTTCTGAAGCTCTAAGACTGAGAAAAGCAGTAACATTGTTCTGTTTTCCAAGAATACAACACACAGAAGACCTCAACCCAAAATCCCATTCTTCTAAATGATCTTCCCAGAGGTCAGCAATGTAAACAGCACCCACAATTTACCTTTTGCAAATTCAACTCAGCTGTACTATAGTTCTTTGCAAACACTGGTGTCATCAAATCAAAGTAAACTTTATGGAATAGTGAGCTCGGAAAGGACAGAGGATATGGGCTGAAACCATGTTGTGGCAGCTTTGAAAGTCAGAGCCAGCTTGACACTGGACAAAATAATGAGTTCAAGGTAGTTTGCAAAGTAGGTGGAGTGACAAAAGACCAAACACAGCTTTTATTTATTGCATTGGGTCTCTTTTTAAAGAAATTCAGTTTCTTCTACAGTAGAAATATGCCTGCACAGAATGATTTTTTTTTTCAATATTTTTTTAGGCACTCCAAGATGTGCATAACATCTACCAGCATCAGCTTGCTTGACACATTTTAGTTGTCTTTTCGTCATGGGCTTACACCAGTGCTGCTATTCTGACAGCTTTGCACAGCTAAGTCCAATTCTTAAGAAATAAAATCAAAAAGACATTCAGGATACAGCAAGAGTAAAGCAGAGAATGAAAAAGCAGTCCGAAGGAAGAGAGTGACTCCAATTTCATGACCCAAATATATGAGGATTTTCTGCAATTTCTAGAAAGGGTGGTGCAATTCAGTATTTCATCTCAAGATAAAATAAATAGCCGGGCTGAGAAAGCTGTTTCAGCTCAGTCCTTCTCTCAGCATCCTGTTCTTAGCCCAGAAACTGTGGTTTTTTAAGAAAGACCAAAATGGTTGTGATGGATAGGAGAGCTCAAGCACCTGCAAACCCATGTGTCAATCAAAGCTTTCTCACACATCACTTATGGGTTTGCTCTCTTCTTTCATATTAGGTAATATTAAAGGCTTTTTACATTTTTTGTCTTCAACAACAGGATGAAATAAAAACAAACTTGGACAGGCAAAACCTGAGTTATCTAGAGCTTTATTACTCAGAAATGACTTTAAATACTGCCTCAGGAATAAGCCCCCTCCTTCTCCCCACTAATGACACCCCAGTTGTTTTAACTGTGGCTTTAGTGATGAATCCTGTGTGTCTACAGTTGTACTTATTTATAAATACTATACGTATACTTCTAAAAATCTGACCTGGGTTGTATCAGGTGTCATCCAAGAAAGCTTCAACCCAGAGGCAAAGCCAATTGCTCAGAATGAGTTGGGTTGGATGGGAAGGAGGGATCATACACATCAAAGTCTGTTACTGTTCCTTAGCACTGAAAAAAATCCGGAGTGCATGCACAGAAAAACAAACCGTAAATCTGCAATTAAAAATACAGCTTTCAGATGGGCAGCTGCTTAATGCAATGAGTTTTGATTTTTTTAAAGATATGTGTGGAAGTATTTTTGGTACAAACCAGCAGGGATTAAAGAGTTAACAATAGATAATATATTCTCCTGTAGAACAGAGTGTCTTACAGGAATCAATTGCATCCAGGTTTTCTGAATATTTTTGCAATTCAATAATTCTTTTAAATTAGTTGGCAAATACATGAAGGGGGTTCCAAATGAAGGGACAAAAATTTATGAAATTGATGGAGAACTATAACCATTTGTTTTTGTTTTTTCAAAGAGAAGCAGATGAAAATGAGCATTAGTACATAGTAGTCTGGGGAATGTCTTAAAAAAGAATTAATTGTAGTTTCCCTTAGCCTTTTTAGGGCTTTCACTGAGCTTTGCGTATTTTGAGGCATTAACTATTTGTATTCATTAGCGTTAATTATTAAAAAAAAATAGGTGTAGTTTCTGTAGGTGTCTTTAAGAACTTTTATGCCAATAGGCAGCACACAATGGCCCAACCTCTAAAATGGCAACCCCAAAACTACAGATTTCTGTATCCTCTGAAGTCTCCCCACACCTGATGCTGGGACAGAGGAGGTTTATGGGGTGTTGCAAGTGTCCAGCAGCAGCCAGTGGGACACGCCCTGGTGCCTGAGAAAACAACCTCAGTAGGAGTTGCTTTTGGAGCAGGGTGACGGAATCCTCTGTCAGAAGCTATAGAAGCCTGTCCTTCCCATGCAAAGCTCTGGAGTCCTTTGATGTTGGAGAAGGAAGGGTAAGTCTAAAAAACAGCTCAGAGATCCTGTTCCTGGCATTCTGTGTTAATTTAGGGGGGAAAAAAAGAAAAAACTAAAAAAAACTTTCCATTTTTAGGTTAGTAGACATGTAGAAGATTAGTTTTACTCCTTTTTGGATTATCCAACAGAAGCAGAAATATCCAGAAAATAGCAATTCTTTCTTTGCCTGAAGGTCTGTTTGTGGCGTCGTAGGCAACCAACCCCTTTTTGTGGTACAACACGCTGGTGTAAAGCCAGAGCTCACCGATGTTACAAGATGTTGTTGTTGTGCAAGTGTTTGCACATGGGCAGATACACGACACACAAGGTAAGAGGCTTCCTAATGAACACACATTTAAATCTCTGCTTCCCATGCAGCAAATAATTGTCTTCGATTGCCTGAGGATCAGAAGAGGCTTCACACATCTTTAAAATCATAGCAACGTAGAATGGTTTGAGTTGGAAGGGACCTTAAAGATCGCCTAGTTCCAACCCCCTGCCATGGGCAAGGGTACCTCCCACTAGACCAGGTTGCTCCAAGCCCCATCCAAGCTGGCTCCCCCCATGAGTTCGTACTCTGTGTCCTCACCATTTGGTGTGGAATGGTTCATTGTTTGACAGCTTTCCTGTAGAAGTGTAGTAAAGACCACAGAAGAGGGAATGGCTACATCTATGCTGTATCTGTCTTTTAGATTCCGCTTTGATCCTATTCTGAGAAAATCTTGGCTTTTATTTTGAAACCCTTATTTTTTATTCAGATTTCCTTCTGTAAAAGACCATCAAAAGCTGAAACATTACTGTCCCACAGTACAAGAGGGGGGATGCTGTTAGTTTGGCCAAACAGCTATCAAAAATATGCAGGAAATACGACGTAAATCCATTTTTCTCCAAATGTTTTCTGCAGTCAAGATCCCAGGCTATTAGATTAACTCCAGGGACTATTAAGACAATAACTTGAACTACAAGTCCCAGGACAGTAGCCAGGTTTCATGTGGTCTTCAGGGATGGGAACAAAAAACCCCACCAAAAATAATAACTTCCTTTCACCATTGAAAATAGTGAACTCCACATGTCAGCTGGATTTCAGAGTCTATTAAGCAGTAAGAGAGGTCACCTCTTCTATCTGCAAAGTCATGAAATTGATGACCATTAAAACTTGATTCTTATCCAAATCCATTTGTAAAATTAATTTGCATATTTTCAAGGACATAAATTAATCTGTAGGGACCTAGACTTGGAGAAAAACATACTTTTCCTCCCTTTCAGTCCTCAAAATGCTAAAACCACTGAGTATTGAAAAATATTAAAAGCTTCAGCCAATCTCCTGACTGAAGCTTGAGTCTCCTTCTCAAACAGGAGCTAAACAGGGTTTCTGACCTCACAGGCAGAATATACTTTTAGTCCATAACGTGAAATTGTAGAAAACCCTTAAAAGATTGTCCTTTGAACTTTGATTTCTGTCATTAAAATTTCCTTTGGTATAACACCTGTCTTCTTTCACAGGCTGCTGTAGGCATCCTTCTATTAACTGACCCTTCTGCTGTATATGCCTTCATTTTTTGTCACAGTAAAATTTTTTCAAGTGGAAAATACTATGGGAAAGAATGAAAAGCAGATACTTTTTCTAAGCTTTTAGACATCTAGGTATTTTTTCCTAAATATGAAGCAATATATCTTACAGGAGACTTCATAGAGTATGGGTTTTCCAATAAATTAAAATATTCATTAAAATAAAAAAATACAAATATTTTTAATAAGTTTTCTGTTTTCACTTTCAATCCCTGAAATAGACTTGGATAAACTGGCAGAGCATTTCTCTTCCCCAACTCTCTTTTGTGCTCCAGCATGCACTCGGAATTGATTCCTTTCCTCTAAAGAATAAAACCATCAATCTCTATATCCTGCCACTTCAAATTCAAGCCGAATGCTGAAGAGAAAAAAAATAGTGATTGGCAGAGCTTGGAGAGGGAGCCAGTAGTGCCAGCTCATCCAGCAGAAAATTTCATGAGAAACAATTCCTAGTCCAAGGAAACCAGACCAAAACTCTCACTTTAACATCCATCATTGATGGAAACAAAAGCTGTCATGTTTCTGAGTGTGTTCCAACTTAATGAAGGGACAAGGAAAAAAAGAGGAACCCCCAACTGTGACAGCACATATGAACAACATCTCTTCATGAGGGAAATAAAGCACCAAATTAAAATTTATGGCTTCCCAGTAGCATTACATACCCTGGGAACAGTGAATGTTTTGTTCCTTCCCAAAATGACAAGTGTTAAGATCATAAAATCAAAATCAACTGGAGTAGCAAATTGATTCTAGACTATCTAGTTCTTGCAGGCTATGTCATGCCGAGTGGAGTTGATGGTTGGTTGCCTAGGGTAGCAAAATATTAGGAATAACACAGTATTTAGTGGCCGTTCCTTATGAGCGTGCCTCCAAGAGGGGAGGAGGTGTGTTCATGTGTTACTGTGCTTAGCACAGCAGAAACCCTAGAACTGAGTCAGTCCTGAGTGTTGCCTTTCTAGCCAACTTTCCAACAGCAATGAACTAATAGCATTTCCAAAGGTTAACATTTCTGTAACTTTGCCAAATGGTAGGGTCATGCCCTGTTTTTCTGCTTAATACAACTTACTTTCCTCATTTTTTTTCTCATGACCTTTTCCCCACTATTTGCCACCATCCATTTTGGCCCTTTCCCATATAGCTACAGACCTCTAACATACTTCAATATTTGTGTTTTGCTCTGTCTGCAAGGAAGGGCTGCAGAGCTGCTGTAGCAGTAATGACTCTGCCTAAGTTGGAGCTGCTAAGCATTCAACAAACCAGGCAGGTCTGAAACTTCTTCTTAACAATGTTTTTCACAAGTATGGTGTTTTAATCTTTTCCCCTTGGATGTTATATGCTATTCCTGATACAGCTAATGTGATGTCTCAGAGGTCCTGAAGAGATTTTGGCTTCTGTGCCTCTGTGCCATCTCCTGTCGCAATAATCCTGTTCAATAGCACAAAATGCACTGAGGACAGATCAGGTATTTACTGAGTAGAGATGCCACTCTCAACCAAAAAAAGTAAGAGGCAGAAGTAAGAGATGATCCCTGTGCAAAGATGTCACTCTTCTGTGGAGGTCTCTGAAGAGATGGCCAATATTTACTGTACCCTTGTGTGGTTTATTGGGCTCTATTATTCCCTAGTTCTCAAAGAAATCGATGTTCAGAACTAAATCCACGGTGACCATGTTCTATAGTTAGATGTTCAGCTTGCTTGCATTTTTGGAGCAAGGTGCATTTTTTGTAGCCCAACATCCTCTGCAGGTGGCACAGCAGAAGAACCCACACAGTGAGCAGGGGACGGCCCACCAGCTTTGTCCAAACTCTAATCTGCAGCCAGCGAACAGCTAAACATTCAGGGCTGAGGCTTACAGAGGAGACCTCTACTAACAATTTTGTCACAGCAAGAACTCACCCTGGGCATGGGGTTTGTCCTCCTCTCCACACCCTTGGCTTCCTCAGACTGTTTATTTCTGGAGACAACGGTCCTGCACGTGGTGTTTGCTGCACAAGAATGTACCAGGTGCAGGTTTAATGAGTGACTGAGACAGTAACACCTGATCTCACATGCTCCTGAGGTGATATCCAAATCCCTGTAACTACCCAATCAACAACAAAAGTTTCCTCCAAGACCTGGCCCTGCGTTGTATTCCATGGACATACTTCCATAGCAAATGTCACTGCCTGAAACTGCCTTCTGCTTGAAGACCTGCCTGGACTGTGGGGGAAGGCAGGGAAAAGGTCTGAGTATTTTTTCTTATGAGGAGGGGAGTTTTTTTCTCCGCTTCTTGCTCATGCAGTAATGGCTGAACTTTGCTTCCTTTCTTCTTGTGAAGGAAATGTTTCAAAATACTCAAAACCACCGAGTTGCAAGCAACTGCAGCTCTGGGAAATCTGGAATCAGGAGGTGGCAGTTTCTCCAGGTTAGGGACTGAAAGCAAGGTTTCAACCAAAGCCTTTTCACCATGTCAGCCTCTCTTCTCACCCTAGGTTTTAATGTAAATCATTCCATTAAAGTTATTTAGGGCTGCCTAAATAAGTTACATGAAGCCACATGAAGTGAAGCAACAGGAGAAGGATATGTTGGCAAAGAAAAGGGTATTTTGGATATCTCAGCGGTGGGGTGGTTCACAGAAAATGCAGGAGAGGCAAAGGAGTTGTACAGCATGATCATCCATAGGTGCTAATGGATGGAGGGAACAAAAGGGGGAAAACAAACTGAGAGGCTAAAGGTGCTGGGTGCGGGTGTGAGGAGGGACTCTGACGTAGCTGGCGGAGGATGTGCCTCTGAGACCAGGGGAAGGTGTCAGAGGAAGGAGGTCCCTGCCCAGCTCCTGCTGGGACCATCCCAGCTGACCTGCTGGCCCCAGTCCCACCTGGTGATGCTCACAGCCTGGCCCCACCTACCCGCCACTGCGCATCAGCTCCTCACCAGGGACAACAATTTTTCAGTTGCTTTTCAAACTCAGACTTGAGACTTGTATTTCAGCTTGAAGATAAACATTTTGAAAGCTGTCTTCTTTCTCACAGTGCCGGCACAAGTTGTTTTTAATTATCTTAGGAAAGCTTTCCTTGCCCAGGCCAATTTGTTCACTGTTTGTCTTGTGGAGCTGGCCCATAAACCAGCTTTTAGGGATTTATTGTATAACATTATCAAGAAAGCAATCTTTGAAAAAAACCAAAATCACTTACAACAACCCTTTTTCCTTCTTTGCAAATGGCTTCATAGAAGCCAAATGATCACAGCTGACCACCCAAACCTGCTGGAAAACGCTTACTCCAAATGAAAATGTTTAAGTTTAGTCATGTTTTAATCCTAAAATGTTTTAAGTGAAGATTTAGACAGGAAAAAGAAAGTTCTTCCTGTAGTGGAGAAGCAAGACTTCTTCGTTTTTCAGAACTATATATTTTGGAGTCAGCAAAACATGATAAATGCAGGGACATACAAGTCCTGTTCTTTGATAGATTTATATTGTTTTACACACACACACACACACACGCATACGTGCATGTACTCTTATTTAAAGAAAGAAAGCAATAGGCAGAGAGAAGAGCAGTGATTATTCAACCTGCAAGTTTTATTACTGTTTTTTTCTGTACAGACTCAGAACCATGAGAGTGTTGATTGTTGACTTTTTAAGAGATTATCTTTGAAAATTTTGACATTCATAATAAATGTGCTACTCATTTAGAGGAATTCAGTTATCTTAAACTGTAACAAATATTTAATTTTCTTTTTTTTTTCTCTGACATATTTCTGCGTAATTCTTTTTTGACTTAATGCCAGTATTTTTCAGATGACTGTAATTTTATTGCTTTCCTACAGACAAAGGAAAAAGACATGTCTTTCTTAAGTGCTCCTCAAAAAGAACAGAAAAGCAGGACTGTTGTAAGTAGAGGAGACTTCAATATTTACATTTCATTGCTATTTGAAAGGAAATTTGATGTAGGAGAGAGTTCTGCTTTTAGTCAGAACATCCTTATATGTCTCATTTCTGAAGCACCTCTTCTGCACTAAGAAAATGTTGCCAGACTCTTAAAAAAGACTACTCCTTAATCCAGAAGTTAAAGAAACTCATTGGAAATCTGGCTCTTTTCAGGACATTTACTGTCTTTATCATCTAAAGCCCCCTCATCTTTTTCCCCTGGGATGGTCTTACATTTGTGACTGCTGATGCAACTGTCCTTAAAATCTACACTCCCCCTCAGTTCTTGTGTGTTTTGATCATCACTGACATCAGTCAGAAAGTATAAGGTAGTGACTGATTTTATACTCTACTTCATGGGAGTACCCTTGAAATCCTTGATCTTTGACTTTCCACGAATGCTTACAGCAGACCAGCATGGGTTACATCTGCACTGAGTTTAAACATTTCCTTCCCTATGACAACAATTAGAGTGCTATTTTCTATCCTGCTGTAAGTTAAAGCTGTGAATAACAATGGAGAGGTCTAACCACCCCTTGCTGTCCAAGCAATCCTTGACCAACTTGGCAGCTTTAGGGAACAATGCAGTTCTGCTCTCAGAGGTTATTGTGTCCCTGCCCCGAGAGAGCATTTCTCCACCTGTGCTCTGGGGACCACTCCTTTCTGCAAGACTTCAGAGAATGGTTTCTGAGATAACTCTAGAACAAAGCAACTCTCCCCACTATCTCCCCCATCCCAAAACTGCCCAAACTCCCACACACATGCTGTCACAGCTTTCAAAGGGCAGCCTAATCTTCAGGTGGTTATTCCTGAAAACTGCTGCATTAAGACTGCTCAAGCAGCTTCATCCTCAAAAAAGTTAGTGGAACTTTGGATTAAGGAGCATGGAGAAACACTGCTTTGGAGAAGTCTGTCCACTATTTCATTTATTTGTGAAGACACAAAATACCTGCCTAATGTGTTGTCTGTACTCTTCAGAGTCAATGACAGATTGTTGTATCAGGCTTCCATCTTACACCAGGTGCTTAATATTAATGAATGAAGCATACTAGATGCAACAGTACTACTAATAAAACCAGCAGGTTAATATTAATTTATTGCACTCTTTTTTATCTACTGGACACCACCTCAGATGTTGCTGAAGCCCTTACTACCACTGTTGCAGTAGGCCAGGTTGGCCTTTCCACTATAAATATCACGCCTGGAATATCTCAGCTACCACGTAGCCTCTGGTCAAATGCAAGCCTTTTGCTTTCCTCACAGCTCCACTATAAAGAGAAGAGGTGGTTGTTGCTATGGACAGAAGTCCACATTACAGCTTTGTGGCTGCAGGGAGCCAAGACAGGGAGCCTCACCAGAGATCCTGCACTGCTGCATATAAACACATCGTCCATTTTGTGGGCTCCATCCTAGGACTAGTTAGGTGTCTTGCTCCTGGTGTTTCTGCTGTAAAGCTTGTTGGAGCCTTGTTCCATTGCTTACTTCTCGCAGAACTTGCTAGAAACTTTCTAATTCCAGACACTTTTTTATGGCACATGTAAGCCGATTTATTCTTCTGTTCATGCTGCTGTGGGAAAGGCAGCACTCAAGATTCCTAGATGCTTGTGTTCAAAAAGGAACAACAAAAGTCAGAGGGTCCACAAAAACTTACGATGTTTTATTAGTAAATTATATCCTTGGCATGGAAATTGCTGTGTTACTCCCAGTTAGTGTAGTATAAACACACTGTGGTGGATTTTGAATAAGCGGTAGAGTGAAAGAGAAGAGGGAGATAAAGAGATTAAAGTGAGGGAGAGAAAAGAAGAAAGAGAGAGAAAGAGGAAGGACGGAAGGATGGAAGGACAGAAGGAAGGAAGGAAGGAATCACCAGTCCTGGCTCCAGAGTTTATCCAGCTGATCTGTTGTCCAAGGTCCTGGGGTGCCTTCTTATAGACAATTTTTTCACGCCCTGAATCTAAATTTATTGCTTTTTATGCAAATTAGTTATTGTGAGCAGTCTTTTCTTTCCAGCCTTTCTGGAAATGGGCTGGAGTGCTTTGGAGGGCCTTAGGTGGTCTTGATCCACTTCTACTGGGTGGACCTTTGGTTGACAGTCCATGCCCACTTCTCAGCCTCATTCCCGTGCTTGCACTCTGCTGTGCTGTGCCTATTTCCAAGAGCCAGAATAAGAACATTTGTCCCAGGAGAGTGCTGCCCTTCCTCTGTACGCCACCCATGTCCAGACACATCCTGTTCTCTCTCACAGGCATGATTATTACCAGCAACCCTTGGCTAGCTCCATAACTATCTGGCTATCAGTGTTTGAGACATATAGATTAGCCCCTTATCTTCTGGCTTCTACAGCTGCCTTTTATCTAAGTGAATTATTTGTACTGCAAACACACCCATGGGCCCTACCCAGATGCCTCTGAGCACTCAAAAACGCCACATATGAGGGTGATCCAGAAGGATTCAGGACTACCCTGTAAGCAGAAGATGTCAAACACAAATGTGTGCAGAGGGCTCAAACTGCTGCTCTGACTGCTGACAGCTCTGGTGCCTCTTTCATCACCAGGGACACAGAAATACCCCAAAGTCCTGCTGTGAAAGGCAAGTTGAGGGCATGGGGAAGAGTCAACAGGAGTAGCTGCTCCAGAAAGGAGAAGGCCAGGTTTTAGAGCTACACTTACTTAACCTGATTTCAATTTTTTGGAAAAAGGAACCAGAAGATTGCCCTACCCACAAGCAGCCAGGAATTCAGGTGAGTCTCTTACCTGTATGCGACACTGTATTTTGTAAGTGCAGGCTCAAGGCAAGAGTCTGAATGCCTCCCAGTAACCCCCTAGCTAAGCCCAGCAGTTTGGTTATTAGTTATTAAACAGATGAACGAAAGCACAGGGACTCTGGTATCTGCTGTGGCTTCTGCAGTCTGTGAGCACAAACAGTTGCTGAAACAGGACGTTTCATGTAATTTTTTTGGACTCTCTTCTTGTAGTTTGATGTAGAGATAACCTTAACCAGTGCTTTATTGAAGTTCATGTTGCACATTTTACCTTGTTTCATGCAGCCCAGCTGCCACCTCACCCTGCCAGTGTCTTGGTGTGTTTAAAGCCAACATTTAGCATAACAAAATGAATTAACACAGGCTTGAGTTTTGGCCAGATAAACATGATACATTTTTAAGGTATGATTTTTGTTTTGTTTCGTTTTGTTTGTTAATGACAGGTTTAAAGATGTGATATTATTTTGCTTTAGAAAACTTATTTATGCATCATAAATAACTAATTTTTCTGAGTTTTAATGATATATACTGCATTTTGCACAACTTCAGTTCTAAGAAACAAATGATAAAAAGATGCACTCTGAGCACTGAGTGGCATGAAATGTGGCACTCTAACAAACACATGATAGGGCAGGTACAAGTGAGATATTGATCAGTGCCACATAAGTATGCAGTTAACCACACATATCCACAAACATTTTTTTCTCCAATAACTGTTTCAAGAAGGCAAATGTCCTGGTCTTGGGCACAGCTGGCAGCACTGCTTTGTTCTCTGCTGTAAGATCACATTTTGAGCTGATCATAAAAGTGCCAAATTTTTTCCATCTGAGATGAAACTTTTCATATGAGGACTTTACCTCAGAGTGCCACTGATGGTTGTTTGTAGTCAGTGAATTTAATAGTATCATTTAAGTTCAGTGAATAAGGTAATGAAAACTGTTTATTTCCACAGCAGTGGATTTAATATCTTTTTAACTAGAAGGAAAGAAGCATCTTGTCCTGATGGCAATATGAAGTGCCACCACAGCGCTCTCTGGACCGCTGCAGCAGGGTCAAGGCTGAGCAGAAGTCCTCTCTTCCCAATAGTCCAGTTCTTCCAGTCCCTGAAGACACTGCTAATAGTCTTCAGTTCAGGCTGGGAAAGGATTTCAACTTGGACTTTTAAACTTCACATTAATGTTTTGACCACTAAGAGGTACCTGGAGCAGTGTGTACCCTGACCTCACTTAGGCCACAGAAAGCCATTTGTTTTGTGAAGTGCTGCATCTGTTGAAGCCATGCCCTCCTCTTGGGCCCAGGGCTGCAGGGCACCCTCCCCGTGTAGCTGGTGGATGGGTGATGCAGATGCTCCCTCATTTCCTTTGAGCAGTGATCGAGAGGAGCAGAGGTTTCTCTTCATGGACAGCGGTGGCCATAAGAGGATGCTCAGCATGTGCAGTCTAATGGTGCTGGCAGAGCTCTGCAGCATGATGGCAAGCAGCTTGGGGGAAATGCCATTTTTTACTCAGCACAGTCTTTGCAAAGTTACAGTTTGTCTGTGCTATAAGTGTTTAGGAAATATGTCTGGGAAGTTCATGTCAGGGATGCTTCTGGAATTAAAGTGAGTCCTTGTTTGACATAAGTGGGAAACATGAAAGGCTCAGCTCAGTTAAGCATGTGCAGCATCAGACCTTGAATCAGGAGGAGGGGCTGATGTTCTGATTGCTCCTTGGCAAAATTACCCCCAGACTTCTTTCCCTGCCCTTTCATGGGTGCCTTTTTGGGCTCCCAAATGAAGACTTAGCTGACTGCAGCTGGAGATGAAGGGAGCACAACAGACAGGAAAGTAAGAGTCTATTTATCCCTGGCAAAGCCTGCCTTTTCCTAGTTTGGATGGAAAAGAAGACGAAAGTCCACGGAGCACTTGAGTGAACAACAAATGGCATAAGAACAAATGCAGCGAAAGGGAATGCCAAGGTTGTCATCCCCCATCAGCAGTTTGGATGGGTTTCCTCCTCGGAGAAGCACGGGGGAGGCTGCGGGACCTCGTGCAGGAAGCAGGTGGTTTGCTTTACCCAGAGCCATGCGTAATGGCCAGGGAGCTGTGCCGCACGCCGGCCAAGCTACAGCAGATGGGCTGCAGTTTGCTGCGCTCAAGGATATTTTTCATGTTATGTGTGGAAAAGAGCAGTAACCCTTGTTTGTTATATGAGGCCTTGTAGGATTTTATTTGGATAAAAGCCATTTTTGAGATTAAAAAAAAAGCCATTAAAAATGTGAGTCACTGTAATCACTTTCAAAGTGCTCTGACAGGGCCTTTTACTTGCAAAGACTTCACTATTAAAATTTTTTTTAGATGAAAAACTCCACCACAAATTATCTCAGGCTAATTGAGGTGACATTAGGGATCTGCTCATTTGAAATTACCAAGAAAAACCACCCCAAACACCTCAGAGCACTGGATCCAAACTATTCACAGCGTAAAGCTGCCAGCAAAATATCTGTGTCTGTTCTGTGGCTTAACAAAGCACCTTGGGCTGTAAAAGCACCACAGTATTCCCTCCAATGCAAATGTGTTTCAAATCCTATATCCCCAAAAGGGCTGGGGGACACTCGTTCCTTGTTCAGGGAGAGGCAGGACCTGAAGCACAGGGTCCACCTAGGAGCTGGACCCTTGGGGAGCCTTGAGAACCTCAGGGTGGGGAGACCCACAGCCTGGGTAAATGGCTGATCACCTGAGCGATCCAAAGATGCCAGGGCTGGTATGCACATCCCGCTACTCTTTGGGGTTTGGATGTCCCAGTCAGCACTGCCAGATGCTTGTGCCCTCTTGGAGGGAAGATGCCCAAACTGCTGCTTTCAGAACACAGGCTCACTGTGAGGCTGTGAGCAGTGAGGGACAGAGAGAGCAGAAACCTTTCTGTCATATTTTAGCATCTGTCAAATATCAGCATCTTTCCTCTCTGGTGCACCATCAGCATCCTTGAGAAGAGACCAACTGACCTAGGCAGGGTCTCCCCACATCCAGGCACTCCTCCCAGAGCCTATTTACTTACCACACCTCAAACAGTCACTGAATTAGTCACCCTCCTCTCAAATCTGGGCTGAGCTCTCAAATCTCTCAGGTGCTGAAGAAAGGGCAGCTCTGTGATGTTGCTTGTCACCAGGGCCAGGTACCACCAGATCTGTGTCAGACCCTGGGCCAGAGGCTTTCAAAGTCTCCTGCTGTACTGGACTTCCTGGACACCTCTGAGCAGGGGCACCTACTCTTTGGACCACCACCAAATTCTGCAATGAGTCAGAAATCAAATCACTGAAAATAACTGAGGCTGCTGCATCTCTGGGCGTGCAAAACAGCTGACAATAAATTATAGCGTCAAAACAAAGCGTAGGCACCTCCCTGGAGAGGTGGCAGGGCTGCAGCTGTGGGAAGTGGGGAAGCCAGGAATCCAGCCACGGCACGCTGGGTCTCATCCTGTTCTGTGCTACTTCTTCAGTGCTGCTAGGATCTGATTTTTACTTTGTGATTGGCCAAATGCAGACACGGGAAAAATGGAGAGAAAACAGAAAACAACCACAGAAAACAATTTGAGGGCTGACAGAAATGTCTGATGGTGAGAGACTTAGAAGCTTTCTCTCTGGCTTAGTGAAAAATCCATCATACTGTATTTTGCTAGAGAAACTTACCAAGTGCTTTAAACCACTGGCAAAAGACAAATAGCTGCAAGCTAAACAAGTTAAAATAGACATAAGGCAGAGTTTAAAAGCAAACAATGACTCATAGCTAGTAAAAATTACTAGTGGCATTGGTGGTTCCTCTGCTTTGACTAGTAGGAGAGAATGGGCTGTCTTCTTCTGTAGATGGGTCAAAGGGTTCACACAAGTGCTTGGAGGAGGTTGCCTGACTTGAACTGTAAAGCAGGCCAGGCCAGATGACATAAAGCTGCCTTCTTATATCAACAACCTCCGTTATTCACAGCGCTGAATCAAGTGCTGCAACACATCCACGCACCCCGAATCCAGTCAGTATTGTCGGACATGTTGTTAGTTAACTGTTAAATATTGTCAGCAAAAAATAAACACATGGGTAACTGCAATGCTTACTCACAGTAAATTATACTCCTCAGCTCTTTTGCCTTGTAAAACACAGAACAGCTCTTCTTGAAAAATAAATAGAAGTTTCCATTCCAGTAGTTTCTTGTTGTATTCTATTGCTGTACAATGTGTGACAGGTAAGAGCTGCTTAACTGGCAGCCTCTGTGCCATGCAAGCATTCTCTCCTACTCTTGGCTGAGGGCATTGCAGAGCATTAGACAGCATAAAGCTCTGCACCTGGTACACATGCTATTGAAACTCAAGAAAAACCTTTAATTTTTTTTTTTCAAATGGAGAGAAAACTCCTGATCTTGTGCTCATGCTGCTCTGGATTTATGCCCACAAGCTATCGAATGGAAGACAAATGACAGTGCTGTTATGTCAACCAGTTTAATGATTCTGGCAAAAGACCTGGCAGCAGACTCCAAAGATTTCAGCTAGGCAAGGCAATGCCTATTCCAAGAGTGGAAATCTTCAACTGGAGAGCTGGCAAGTGCATGTTTGTGCTGGAGGCTTAAATCAATCATTTCTATTTTTCCCAAAGTGATTTAGCAAAGTACAGAAATTGGCTCCTTCATCAATGGCCACAGGCCACTTTTCATGTTTAAGGTATTAGTGCCATGGACTAGAGTGATATATTGACTTCATGTAAAGGAGGCAGTGTTAGCAGCACCTGTTTAATCATTCCTTTACAGTAGCTGTAGTTCGAAAACTGTCAACAAGTGCCTTGTTGACACTGTTGAAAAGGAGCCCAGGAGACCACTGCAGATTACTGGTCCCCTGGAGTCATTTCTCTGTGTTCATGCAAAATTCTCCTGCCACCACGAAACACTTCTGAGTCTGCTGCCCAACAGCGTCCCTCTCATTGCTACCTTGTGAACTGACACAGACTCCCCTGGGACTGAGTCCATTAGCAACCAAAATACTGATGGAGATTTGTACTATGAAACGCACTTAGAAAGTCTTGGACAAGCTTTAGGGGCCTAACTGCAAAACTGGGATTTAGATTAAATAAAAAACCTACTCAGCAGCCACCTAACCCTTTACTTAGGCCTGGAGATTCTTGAGGTGCTAATAATTCTGCCTCTGTGGAAATCAAAATTGTCTATGCTTACTCCAGTGGTAATCAGAAAGTAAAGGGAATGCAATCCAAGACTGCAGGTTTACACAACTTCCTTGTAGGGCACTCTCTATAAACATTTCCCAGGTCATGGGAATAGCCTGGTAGTACTGTGTCTTCTTATCAGACCAATCCTGTGTTGTATAGATATCACACAGTCTAATTTCCCTATAGGGAAGACCCAGCAAGAGCTCTGCATGAAAGACAGTACATGCCCAAGAGGCACTGATAATGATGCTCAAGGCATCCCATTTAGCACATTTCAAAAATACGTTTATGTGCAGCCTCAGGGGGCAGACTGGCTACATGTACTCTGAACAGATTTAACACATGGCAAGAGGACAAGGATCCTTCCTACATGGTCAGGAGTGCTTAATATGTAGTGATGTATTTGCCAGTGCTGCCTCCTTTTATGTTATAACTCAAGGGCTGCATCAGCCAGGTGCTTGGGAGGTGCCTCTACAAATTTCCCAGCTTCAAAAGGCTGAAACATCTCCCATCTGCCAAGGGAATGTCGTATTTCCTCTCTGCTTCTCTAGGCAGAGAACAGTCATCCTTCACTCCCAAATCGGTGGGAAATTAATAAAAAACAAACCCCGAACTAAAACCACAACAAAATTATATGAAATCACAATTTATTCACTGATGTCCCTGACTCTATCCCAGAACCCAAAAACACTGCAAACTCAGGATCTCTCAAACTCCTGAGAATCGAGAGCACTAAACATTTCTCTACCTTTTGCTCCTGAAGTGGCCTCGGTTTGTAAATCTTCCAGCTTGGCTCTCCAACTATAATTATGGTACTTAGCCTCTATCTCCTTTCAGCTAGTTGCTAACACAGTCCAGCTGATTTCTGCAGAAGGAATGAACAAACAAATTTGAACAAGAAAAATGTCAACCCTCGGAGGACAGTAACAAAAGGGCATACTGACAGACAGCTCAGTCAAATCATCTGCACCCCAGTGTTATAAAAGTGAACATTTTTCTCTGCAAGCAACCATCGATCCTGCATAAAGAAGGTTGGAAGGAGAGATTGCAAGGGTGAGAACATTTTAAATATAGAAGACTTTCCAGTCTGTTCTTCCAGTACTGTTTATACACCTTATAGCAAACAGTCACTGGAAAAAAAAAATAGTCCTTGGAATCATTTGTAGCCAGACACATGTCCAGGCTTTTAGCTGACCTTGGGACACTGCTGGTTGCCACAAGCTGCCTATCCCAGTCCCACTTGGGGCCACTCATCACTCAGTATACACAAGCCAGTGAGTCTGGCACTTAAAAGTGCTTCAAGAAACTCTCAGCTGCATTTGGGGCACGGTGATACAAGAAGAGTGATCTTAGCAGAATGCTTGCTATATAGAGAATCTCCTCAGAAGGAGAGAAATAATATTACAGTTCCCCCAAAGCAAGAGAGGTCTCACTCCCTCTCCGCCTTTTCACATCTGTCCCACTATACGCTCCAGTCAGCCTGGCTGGCTCAGTTCAGAGAGCCACCCCAGCGAGGAGAAGGATGCAGATGCTTTCTGCAGGATGGGTGAGCTGAACTGGCCACAGGAAGCCACAGGATCTCACAGCCGGGAAAAAGAGGATGAGCCTTTTGGCAGTGCCGATCCATTCAAGCAGCTTGCCAGGTGCATGAAACCACAGCTTCAAAGCACAGAAACTCAAACCCTCATAAAGTTCAGCCTCTTTCCTTTGGTTTTAGGTGACCAGTGCCCTTACACGCAAAACATGAGTCTGCCAAAAGCTGGGCTGGAGCAAGTGGCAGGCAATCAGCCTGCCAGGTGAACACCAGGCCTCTCCCAGGGGCAAGCACACAAATCCAGTCCAAACTTCAGTTATTTTTTGCCGGCTGAAACTGTTGGTAAATGTATCCTCCTATTTTACGGCAAAAATTAAACAGTCTCGCTCCGCTCCAGAGCTCCCATTTCCAGGCCCATGGCCAGTTCATCTCTTGCTGCAGCATGACCAGCAGTGGAACAAGCGCTAAATGAGTCCTGCTGGTTCTGGTCTGTCAAAAGTCCCAAGCTGGAGCCTGAGGGACCACATGAGACACTGCCTGCCTACCACACCTTCTCCTGGTTTGATTTCAGCAGATCCCATGGACAATCTGTTCAGGAAAATTCAGTCTGCAGGCGCAAGTTTTGCAGCTTATTATCTGGCCCACATTTTTGATGTCAGGAAAACCACTGCAAGAAAATAATTCATTATTAAGGAGAAGGGCTTCAGAGATGGCTTTTTATCTCAGTGCAAAGGCTTTTCCTTTAGCAGGCATTTGTCTGTGGTGTTTGCAACCTAAGTATGGCAAGCAGAATTTGAAAATAACATTGGTTAGAAACTGATTCTTGAAACAAGTCATGTCCGTTTCTTGGCAGAGCAGTAATGAATTCTCATCACTGAGTTTTTCCAATCCTGTAATACATTAATTAGTTGGAACATATTCACATCTAAAAGATCATGTCAAATCACAACTTTTAATTGCACATAATTTCTACCAGTGTTTTGGTCCACAAATTATTTTGAAATACACTAGAGTTAAAATAAAACATTTTAACCCTTATCATTTTTTAATAATCCCATAGGAAGAAGAAAAGCATTGTTCAAGAAGAAATACAGTAATTAAAAATAAATAATAGCTTTTGCCACGAATTTTTACATTTGATTTCTTGCTTTAAAGAGAAAATCCTACACCTGGTAACCTTTCTTACCTCCTGCAGCCCTCCTGAGCCACGGAAACGGATTTTGAAAAGATGCCCAAGGCCAGTCATTTAAAAAAGCAACAAAACCAAATCCTTTCACCCATTTGTTTCCCAGGTCACAGAATGAAAACCTGTAGGCCTCTTATTTCCATCTTTAGCACATACTCTCACTTGAGACTTAGAAAGCAGCTTAAATTTGACTTGCAAAAGAAAGAGAGAGGCATGCTCTTGCTCCCTGGAGAAAGGCTGTGAAAGTCAGGTGCTTTTTTTTTTTTTTTTTAAGCTTTAGAAACTTGAACTCAAGATGTAAGGCAGGAAAGGAAGGCCAAGCCAGGCAGTTGGTACAAGTAAGGTGCAGACACAGAGTCTTGTCCTCTCTCAGTTGGAAAAGACCCATATTGAAAAACAGTTTCACAAGTCCCCAAATGCCATAGTTCCTGGGGCGTTGCTGCACACAAAATAGTGCAGGTCTATGTATGCTTTGCAGCATTTGAAATGAAACTGTCTTATGGATCTTCACTTGTACCTATTTTAAAATTAAATAAACAATTATTTGAGAAAAAAATAGATCTGAAATAAAATACACATAGTCTATGGCCTCTACTCATTATTGCAGATTAATTCAATCCTAAAACAAGACATGAACATTTTTCAAGAGCACTCTCACTTGTTTATGCAGAGGATGTGTCTGACCCCCTCTGTGCTGCCTGAGGTGGATCAGTACCACCAGGCACGGATAAGGGCACCCATGATGAATGCCCAGAAAAAGCTTCTTTAATGGGACACTGGGACGGAGAGACACCAAGAGGTCCCAAATCTGAACACAAAGCCTGTACTGCCACAGTCCCCATCACTGCTGGCTCTTCAAATCAGTGTGGAGACACTACCATTTAATGAAGGGGAAATTGTGCAGTTATCGTGGCTCTTTGTGGTCCTGTTTTTTACAGCCTTTCCTCATGCAGAATTGCCAGTGGCAACAGGAGTTGCCCTACTTTTCATTTTTCGGGGTATTTTTCCAAGACATACCAAGAGAGGGACCCTGACTACCCCACTTCCTCTGAAGAACTATGCATTTTCTTCACTAAAACCTTCTTTTGCTGAAAACAGAAGCTAAAACTCAGACCAGACTATGCTAACAGATCGTAGAGCCCAGCCCAGTGCACAGGACTCCTCTGGAAGGATGTAAAATGTCAAGTATAGTACCCTAGCCCTGCCTTGGCCAGGCACCTCAAATGTGTGTGTGTGCCCACGTGCCTGTGTTTATGGCAAATACTATCTTCCCGCTCCGCACACAAGTACTTATTTCCATGGAAGATAAGAGAATTAATCTGATGGTAGGAGACTATTAGGATTGTTCCTCTACACATTGTACAAAATTCTTTTTCTTTACCTATTTGTGTCTACCGTACATATGCTCACAGTTTTGACTCCTGAACAGGAAGGAAAGGTTTAAAAGGGATTATACATATAGCAGAACACTTTGAAATCACTTACAAAAATTCTCATTTCTCACCTTTGTCTTTAAACATTTACACAGATCTGAGGGGTTCCAAAGGGGAACTTTTATAATCCTGTTCTGTGCTTATTGCATTTAAAAGCAATTAAAACTCTAAAAATGTCCTCAAGAGGCACTGATACTAGGAGAATATTCCATTTCATTAATGGTTATTTGGTTTGTGTTAAGGCTTCCTTTATCTTTAGAACACATCTGGTACAATCATGGGATAAATTAATTAGTATTAAATAATACTACGACTCATCAACATGCAGGAGTTCAATGTATACTTGAATATGTTCAATAAAAAAGTGCTACTGATCCTTGTTCCAGCGGTGTTCCTCCTGTTAGTTGGCATGTAAAGTGCTTTCTTCTTTCAGCTTTGCCTTTTCACCGAGTCATCTTCCTTATTCAGCGTGCCATAGCATGAACTGTGAGAATCTGGTTGTACTTTGCCTGTCAATTTTTGTCCTAAGGAAATGTGGTGAGAGAAGGAAAAAACGACAACTCTGTAAAGAATTTTAATAAAACAAATTCCCCGCCAATCCATCATTTAAACATTCTTTGCTCCAGCAATCATTGTTTTCATTTGACTAGTTGTAACAATAGCTTGGAAAAATCCTGAAAAATTATTTGAAAAATCTGTTGGGAACAGGACTAGAAATTAAGAGAACAGTATATTTATTAAATATGACTAGAACTCATTTGTGACTCAGTTCTCCTAGGTCATCCCATTATCTGATACTTCATTTAAACAGAGACAGAAAAAAAAGCCCTACTTACCAGGAATATGTCCACAGTCAATAAAAGGAATTTGTAAATGCTCTTCTTTTTTATTTCTTGCAATTATAATCACACCAAGGAAAGACAGGAGACACCTGCAAAATAACAGTGGCATAGTATCATTAGAAACTGTTCACTACATCTGAGATGAGAATTTCTTTCCATGTTTCTTTTTCAAGGACTTCCAAGCCCAAGTTGCTGAGTTTATAAAGAAATGCTTCTTACTGGCAGCTCTATAAATTTATTTTGGGCTTCTTTCAGTCTAGTTTTTGCCTCCTGAAGCTTTATTATCAGTTCCAAAGGCTCCAGAGCCAAAATTACACTTCCAGCAATATATACCTAATCACATGCCTGTGAGTGTGAGACCACAACATTTGAATCCCTGAGCAAACCTTCACAGAGCATCCAAGCTAGCATTCTAGCACGTGCAATTTCATTAACAACTCAGTCTAGCTGCGGACAATCGACATCTCTGTTGTTTTTCTCATTTGATTGTGTGTCTCAGGGGCAGTCTGTAAGCCAGGAGCAATGAAAAACTGCTATGGTTGGACACATCTTCTATCCGCTGTGTGTTGGACACACAACCCCTAATTCCTACCTGCCAAATACATGGTTGCTCATCTCCATTTTTTGACTCTTTTCCAGCAGTCAGACAAGATAGCGGCTCTGTGCACCTACTCCAGCCCAACTGCAGAAGATGAAGATGTCTGCAGCTATCAGCCCCATTTATTTGACAGCACTGTAGCAAGACACCTCCAGCACTTCTAGAGAACTTTTAACTATTTTGTGCCCATTATTATAATTGTCACTTCTCCCGAAAGTTGTTATGGTGCTGATAGCCAGCAGAAGGTTCCTGCTCTCACAACACCTAGGCCATCCTTCCAAAACTTATTTAGCATGCTCTGAATTTTTCCACAGGCACACTGTGTCTTTCTGGACACAGGAAGATGGCAGAGAGTTATTACAGTACTGCCTTGTAGGCAAGCAGCTCATATAATTGCCTGTGCCTAGGGGCAGCAAAGACCAGCCGGTGGAAGGTAACATAGAAGGAGATGTCTCACAGCTGTAAAAGCACCCCCTATAATTTGATATGTGGTGGAGAGCAGTGACTTCTCCTTCCTGCTGGAGGAACACTTGATGCTGGTTTTTCATTCCATCATGAGATTAGTAGTTCACAAGTGTCTCACATTTTTACATATTTGGATTCAAAATCAGGCCTCCAAACTCCCAAAGGACAGACATCAATCTTTCCTTTAATGTTTTTTTTATCCTACTATAATGGCTATTCCATAATACTTTAATAACAAGGCGGGTTTCTTCTTACTGAGAAAAGAAGAGATTCCACAAAGCAATGCTGTTTCAGTACAAACCTCAGTGCAGATTTTAGGCTGATACACTTACCCGAACAGAAACATGAACACGCTCAGTAAAGCTGCAGTTTGGAATTCCTGATAAAATATGACCCCTGGAATGTGACAGAAACAAGAATTGCAGATCTTGACTGGCTTCCAAGTGATATGAATTACAACTGAGAGGGTCAGGAGAAGTGTCATGCTTAAACGGAGCAAAAAAATCCCAAATAAGGTATCAGTACACATTGTGATGTGTTCACTTTATGTCCTATATTCCATAACCTAGGGTTTCTCAAGATACTGCATAGGACTGGAGAAGATTTAGTCAGTCAGGTTGGAACATGTGCTGGGCTAGTAATTGCACAGATGCACATATCTTTTGCATTGTCAGCAACAATTTTTATGCAGGTCAAACTCGAGGTCTTATTCACAAGCAGAGACATACCAATACAGCTAAGAGGTTCTTCATGGACTTCGTTAAGCTACTCCAGCAAACCACGTGGACATCTTAACTCCAATTGGGAACAGATTTTCAATAACTAACTGTGTCCCTGATGTTTACACCAAGTGAAGCGCTCCAGCGGCCAAGTTTGCCAAATCTTTCTGGCTGAAGGGATCACTAGCTCTTTCTGGTCACCCCTCTTCCAGGAATTAGCACCTCTGTAGTGGAGGTGACAGAACCAGATGTGTATCTGGATCTCAGCTGCCCCTATTAACAGCCAAGTATATTAGCTTTAAACCACTGATGAGCACAGCTCTGCTTAGAAACGCCAGAGTGGGAACCAGTGCAGCTGAAGTGTGACTGTGTCTTCAAAGGATGTAACTGGGGATGGGGAAATCATGAGACAAGGTGTCTTCTGTGAGCACCCCAGCAAGATTCAGCAGAGGTTGTTCTTCTAAGCCCTACACTGGTTTAACTAACCTGGTGCAAATGCATGTGTATCCACTCTCAAAGCTATTAAGCCATTCCTGAATAGGTACTTGATCTTTCAAGGAGGCACTAGGCCAAATTCCCCATATGGTCACAGGAACACAACCCCCTTTTGGCACAAGTTTCCTCTCAGTCACAAAGTGTAGGTCTCTTCTAACACAGGTGCTGAGGCAATCTGTGCGTGAAGCTAACTCCCCTTCTCATTAATGGCAGCTCTGCATGAGAAACTCCTGCACAGCAATGACAGGAAAGCCCCCAGCGTGTGTTAAAATGAGTCATAAATGTTCTAACAACATGATCATTTTGGCTCATTGCTGATACAGCATCTTAGTCGTCCTCCCAGCTCATGTTCTTATGCTGCACACCATCTCCAAGATTTGCAGTCCCTCTTTAACAATGCTGAGTTCAAAGTTCTCACCCAGAATAAAATGTTAAATGCTTAAAAAGTTTTTGTAGTCATTTTATTTCCTTCACTTAACCCAGAATTCCACCTTCTGGAATGGAATATATGCTAACTACTATTAAGCACAGCTGGTTGTCATTTGAGTAGCTTGCCAGGCTGTTAAAATTACTCTACCAGTTCGTACAGGGAGAGACTGGTATGCACATGGTAAATGCATTTACTGGATGTCAGTATGAGGCTAGGATAAATGCAGGTACTTCTAGTAAGCCAGCAAGGTACAGTAAATCACACATATCAATTTTGGAAAGGTTAGAACTTGATTATTTTTATAGAATTATAGAGTGGTTTGGGTTGGGATGCACCTTAAAAATGATCTAGTTGTAACAACCCTGCCATTTATTTTGTTTCAGAAGTTGTGAACTTATTTATTTTTTTTTCAGGACTTAAACACCTCTGACTTAGGAAAAACTTGTTTCTGTGAAGATAAATATGACTGGTTTGGGTTCCTATTCACAGGGTTCCTGTTCTTGAAAACCTGATGTTTAGAAAATCTTTCTGTAGAGGAAGAAGGTCAGAAACAAACCTGAAATGATGGCACTGGTGGTGAAGAACATAAAATTAATGGGGACAACTGCTGTTGCTTCATACAGATGCGCTGCTTGATTCAAGAACCTGCAAGATAAGCATTACTGCATCTCATGCCTGCAGGGGGTTCCTTGCACTTTAAGTCAGGTTAAGCCACTTCTTGTCAGTTTAACAATAAGTTTGACCATTTCTTACCAGAATAGCAAGTAGCCCTGGACAGCATATGCATATTGAATTTACTTTCTGGTTTTGAGTCTGCAGAGTGAATGCATACAAATGAATAGGTGAAAGCACGAAGGTTGGCGTGGATTCTTCTGGCCATAGGCTGTCAATGGACATATTTTTGAAGCATTGCTGGAAAAATTTTGTCTGCCATAGATAAGGGAGGAATGCTAGGGTATTATTGCCTATGATCTGCATTGGTTCTTGGAAGCAGTGCTGCCTGCAAGCAGCCAGGGACAAGTCGCTCTAATTCAAACAGGTTGGGTAAGGGTATATTTGCATTATGGACGTGAACACATGAGTTCTCGTAGCAACTGTTTCACTTTGCTGAAGTCCACATTGCTGCCACTGCTCAATCCAGCTTGGCTGAAACACCTATTTGTATGTTTATCCATGCAATCACACCCCAAAAACACTCTGTCCTGCTGGGAAAGTCCAGGAAGGTGGCTTCAAGCTTGTGCACCTTGGGTTGGAAACTCTCTGCCCTGCTCTTCAGAAAGGCAACGTGAACCCTCACCAGAATCATGAGCAAGAGTGTGCAGGACCACAGGAGCATGCACTGCACACAGACCTGCAGGACTGAGACACGGGCCGTGGAGCAGCCTGCACAGTCTGCAAAAAGGCAAAGCAATTAACCCACTTGGACAGAGACCACAGCTATCAACATTCACCCATAGAGTGATGAGTCATGACCTGACATTGTGGATGCACCTGTAGATATTCTGTTATGTGAACGGTCATTTCAGAGAGAAAAATCAGGAGTCTGCAGAGTGTATTCAAGCCTGTAAAAAGAACCACACTTGAACATTTCACTGGTGCAATATATGTGCACAGTAAAAATCCAAGCTTGGATCTGTTTTAGCCATTAAAATAATTGCGTGGTTATTTTAGCAACTGTTGAACAGTCTCCATGGTGCTTTAAAAATAAAGAAATCCTACATATCCACAGGATAGTCAGGATTTTGAAGTCATTGAAAACACCTCATTATTTTCTCTCATTTGCAACAAACTTGGTCACAGGGACTAAAACAGTGATACCAAGGCCCAGAATTGGATCCAGGAGATTGTTGCAGCACAAGCTGTTCTGAGCTAATGAATGACAGTCAAATAAAATAAGAGAGAAAACAAATAAAATGAAAAATTTAGACTGACAGCACTGTCCTTGTTAGAAAATGCATCCAAAAGAGCAGAGAGAAAGGGACGCTGAGCCCAGGGAATGAAATGGGCATGCTTCACTTTTGCTTTAATTTTGGCCAGCAAAAGAAAGAAAGAAAAAAATTACAAGATGGAGAGGTTAATTCACCAAGTTCTTATTTACCAAGCTCTCATTTCCTATTTTAAATGCCCAGAGCTGTTCTCCCAGCAAAGACAAGCTGGATGTAAATCACTTTATAATCTGTTACAGGGGAGTTCCTGAGTCAGCCATGGAGAGTCAGTGCATAATAATGCATGGACTTTCTGATTCCACAAGGGAATGGTATGTTCTGCCATGAAAAAGCTGGGTTGGCTTTTCTACCGGAAAATAATCATGCAAGTAACTACTCAGGCTCACACTGGAGCAGTCTAGATGAGATTACTGAAGGCTGCTATCAGCACCAGCAGCAGAGGGACAGGCAGAAAGGGAACAGACTCTGTTCAGCTGCAAGACATATTTTACCATGCTGCCACCCCCAGCAATCTGCAAAGGCCACATAAACCAATCAATTCACAGACCAGAGGCCTGCAGGGAAAACTTGAAAGGTACACTCATATAGGATAGCAAACTGCAACATGCAGGTTTAACAGAGGCAGGGAGAAAGTTGGGATAAACTCTCTTCTTCGGTCTGACTGGGGCAATAAAGCTGGGGAACACACACGAATAATGAGGGTAAACATGGCCACTTGATTATTCAGCAATAAAGGTTTCTGAAAGTAACCCCCAAATGACTACATAAGCATAAATTTCACTTAGTGTGTTAAGACCTGTGCCAAAACTAGGCAAGTAAATTTGGGAAGCCCTTGCTGAAGGTGATAATGAGAGGAGGTGGTGTCCATAACAATAAATTATAAACGAAGAAATGAAGCTTAAATAAACAACACAATCAGCTGGACACAACTCATGCATCTGTCAAAGTTCTGCCAGGAATTTGTTGCCTTAAAATGCAATTTGTATCTGGAATCATTATCAGTACCAAATAAAACTGTCAGATAAAATACGTATGAAGGTTAATAGGTAAGTAGAATCTCACTTACTTGATTTGGAAAGCACAAGAAGTTGCCATTAAAACAATCATGATGTAGAAAACGGAGCAAGTTAGCTGCATTTTCCCCTTCACAGAAAGTACTATCATGCTGGACACAGCCTTAACAGCAATGACAGTCAGTGATGCTGAAAGGGAAAAGAAGAGATTAGCAGGGCAGGATTGAGATTAGCAGTGACCTCAGCGCATCAGTGACGGAGGACAAGGATGCAGGTCAGAGCCACAGGTCTGACCACTTAAAGTAAGACTGATGAAGGATTTGGGCACCTAAAACGAGTGTATGGTTTTATAAGTGCTTGCTAAGCTACTGCCTAAGCTCAGTGGCCTCAGGTCGGAGCACGCTTTGTGTTTTGCCTTTAAGTTCTTGTAGCACACTGGACTCCCAGTTGAAGGTGGTACAACAGCCTCCACATCTTCCACACATACTTTATTTAACTCCAACTGCTAATTTGGAGCCCAGGTTACAGTATTCAGGAGACATCTGAGAGGGCTGGTTATCTGTTCAAAGCAGTTAGGATGCCTTGTTCTAGCAGCCTGCATGTGACACTGGCAGCCTCAAATAACTCATCACCCTCAGGATTTCTCTTCTGAAACAGGAGCTGGACGAAATTGACTTCTGGGATCACATCCCAAAGCACCTAACTCTCCCCATGGGTTATACACATATGAAGAGCAGATAAACAACACAGGGGTCTCCACGTCATTTCAGGGGCCAGGCTCTTAAGACCATTTACTGGATTTATCCCACAGAAAGAGTATTTTAGTAGTGTGTTGTCAATCCATTTAATCACTATCATTGCATCACCACAAACAAATTTCAGACAGCAGGTAAAGATTTTAATACCTGTCACCAGTTCAGCGAGGTTTTGCAAGACAAATCTTTTAGAAAAGGGGCTGAGAGTTTAGCTAAGAGTTATTTTAGATTTCCTTTTGGAGCTCTTGGTTTGTGGAAGTTAACCCAAGAAGTCTGTGATTACTGCAAATAAAATGTAACAAATTCAAAAAACCGTAAAAATTTCAAGAGTCAGGATGCAGAGATGACCTTTGAAGAAAGGTAATTAACTGTCAGGAGCACCGTCCCCTAGCTGAGATCCAGTTCCACTCTCGTGCAGAGCTGAGGAGTGTTGGATTTCACTGGTCTGATTCATCCTCCTGTAACATTCAGATTGGCAAGGAGACCTGCGCTGTGCAAAAGGTTCAGGCCAAGGGTTGGGAGAAAAGGAGGGGGAAGAAGAATGAATGCAGGTCTGTGGGTTTGATTGCAAGCATTTTTCTTACAGAAAGTCCAAAAGTTCAGGGGGAGTTTAAGAGTTGCATACACCCTGTGATGATCCTGTTCATCACCACGAAATTCACTGTTTTCATGACAACCTTTCCACCAAGCACTTCACTTCTTTCTCTGTAATGGAAACAGGTGAAGTGCTTTAACAAACACAAATGTAAAACTGAGCAGAGGTCAAACACTGGCCTGCAGCGGTGCAAATGCTGTGATACAAAGTCAAAAATACACTCAAGCCCCAGCAAGACATCCACATAAAAACTGAGATTTGCACTCTAACATGGGGAAGTTTTGATTTTAAAAGAACACTTACAGGTAAAAATGAATTCTCCTGCTAAGGGTAAAGATTGCTAAATGTTTTTTCTGATGAAAGGGCAGTTTCCACATCTTATAATTTTAACACGACAGAAATGAAAGAACCAGGGGGTTTGGTTGCTTGGTTGGTTTATATTCTTTGAGAAGTGGAATGATCTTTTTCATTAAAAGTAACTTTGAAACAAGTTTCATACCTAGGAAGTTGTCTTCTCCGTTAGAATGACCTCCCCTCAAGGCTAGTGTGACAAATGGTGTCACTTTACAGCTGTTAGAGCAGAAAACTCTGAAATCCCACTATAATCTGAAATGTTTCCCCCAAACTTGTGGTAACTGAGTATATACGTGAGGTAAGATGATTCTCACCAAATGAATTTGCAGAGTTGTACTAAGCAAAACTTTATCAGATTTTTTGATCGCCTCTGTATTTTCTTGATGGTGAAAGTAGCTTGCATATCTAGTGAAACACAAGGCTGCCCCCTCTTTAAAGGCGCATTTAATTTACATCTGTATGAACATGCCACCAGGAATACATCACTTTCCACGAGCACCCACCCCTTCAGCAGGCAGGGCAGTGCCTGTGTCACACAGCTGGGCACAAACTAATGGACAATTTTTCAGCCCCTCCATCACTTCGCTCAGCAGAAAGGTCAGAGACCAAGCAGAGTGCTCTAAGTGTAGATTTGTGAGGATTGCCAGGCTCCAGGACAGCTGCAGGAACCAGAGTCAGACGCGGTTCCAGGATTCATGCTCAAAGGAAATGTCAGTATTTCAGAAGTTCCCATGAACCAGGATTTGTTTGTTTGTTTGTGTCTTTTTTAATAGAGCAGAAATAACAACACATCCTTCCTCAGGCTCCATACGCTCACAAAAACCTCAGCTGAAAATGTATTTCTGGTAGATTGCGGCCAGACCACTGAACTGCAGTTAGTGCCTGCCAGGGCACAGGTTTGCAGCCCTGCTGCTGTTCAGCATTGTCCCTTTCACACCGGCAGCATCAGGGCTGGCAGGATGCAAGGCAGAGTCAGCTCGGCTTTACAGACCAACTGCCCAGGTCTCCAGGGGCTTGCTCAGGGCAGCATCACGGTGGGCCTGCCCAGAACCGCAGCAGTGATGTGCAGGAACACATCTGGAAATCTTCAGGCTTCCAGTTATGCAGAAGGCGGCTGGACCTTCGCTCAGGAGTGCACAGGGCTTCACACTCCTCATGGCCGTGTCGGAAGCTGCAGAGCAGCTCAGGCGAGCTTTGCCAAAGCTCCAAAGCTCTGTGCTAGGAGCTGGGGGATAGCCACGCTCACACTTCCCTCCTCCAAACCAAGAGCAGTTAGACCTAAGGCTCTGGGGGCTCTTCCACCTCTGCCTCATGCAGGGAGTGCGGAAATCCTTCAGTGCTTCTGCAGAGCTACAGATCCTGATGTTCCTAGTGCTGGGAAACCTACAAGGGAAGATTGTCCCCGAAAAGTTGTTCTGAAAGTCTGAGCTTTTCAGCTGAGTAAGAAACCACTCAGGGATCTGAAGGAAGGGCGTTAATAAATCCGTGAGGGTTTTCCACATTCAGTTAAATACAAATTTTGTACTTGGCAAACTTTAGCAAAATTCTATTTTATCAAAACCCTCATGGTCATCTCCATTAGAAATGTAAATCTTTGCAGACTGATACATGCACCCACTGAACTCAGAGAAGAAATAACCTTTGACGTCAATGGCACAGTTCAAGCACTTTTCACTTCAACCAAAGACTTGTGGTGTCCTATGAGGGTTTTCATAGATAAATGACAAGACAAGGACAGGAGAATTTGTCCCACAGGGTGGTGAAAAGTCTTAATATAAGCCTGCAAGCATAGGAGCTTTAGAAATGACCTCCTGACATTTCTCAAAACTGATTCAAGTTTAACTTTATTGAAAGCTGCTGATAAAATGATCTCCCATATTTCCCTGGTTATTGATTATGGTGACAATGATAGAAAACAAACTTCAGTGGCCCACTGAGTTCTTGTTCTTCTTCAGGAAAGGTGGGAAAATATTAAATGTTGCATATGCAAATAGTCATAGATAATTAAAAGTTGTAAAGTCACAGCATATCACTGCATTTGTTTACAGAGCACTTACAAGGTCTTCAGCTGCTCTGTTTTAGAGAACTGATTTTCACAGCCTGCTCTCCAAAACTAAGTTTCAAATAGTCCACTTTCCCAGGATCTAAACCTAAAGTGTTATTTCAAAAAAGTTTCAGAATACCATTGCACATAGCATATTAATTTGAGGTTATCTGTAAAAAGAAATAGTCCCAGCAATAAGCATAGAAACTATGTTTCATAATCAGCTTTTCTCTTCAAAGAGAGACCCCAGTAAAAATCATGTGAAATGTTTCAATGATTCTCCTTCAGCACACTGCTTTGAAATGGCTCTAATCTAAACCGTCTGGAGAGAGGGAGTGACAAGGAATTATCAAGTAACAGACAGGAACATTAAAGTGAATAATATGTTCTTACCCAGTAGTGCTACCATCATTAACAAAACCACAATGTGTTTCACAGCCTTTCTTTTGTAAAAATAGAGGAGAATGCAGAATATAATAATTTCTAAAATCTGAAAATAAAAGAGAAGAAAGTTAAGAGTTGTGAAACTATGTAATAAACGCTTCATTCAAAGTCTTTGAGATGTCACATTCATTTTTGCTGCTCTACCTGTTCAAAGCAAAGAATGGCTTTATAAAATATCTTCTGCTAAAAAATTACTATTGACAGTTGACTGAGCTATCAAACAGCTGTTGTCATTTATCTTTCCTGTTATAGCAAAAGTTAAACTTTGAGCATTTCTTATATCTTCAGTTTTTCTTTTTGCACTTCAATCTATATTTCGTCACTGGTAATGCTAAGAAGACTTTTTTTAATGTGACAGCAAAGGTACCAATATTTATCACAAATAATACTTACAGAAACTCAGTAGTGTTTAAAAATATTAACGGAACATAATTATACTTTAAATCAATTTTTATTTACCGTCACGTGGATCCCTTGCTCCCAAAGACAACCAGGAAACAATTGCATTTCAAAACATGAAGAACACAAATTTGGATTTTATACCACCTTTCTTTAAAAAATGTCAAATATTTATCACAAGATTAGAAAAACCAAAACAACAAAGTTGGTTGGTTGGGTTGGGGGGGGGAGGGGGTGTTTGGTTGGTGGTTTTTTGTTTGTTTGTTTTTAAATGTGTTGAATAGAATAAAGCATCTAGCTGTTGGTTAAAGAAAAAAAATACAAAAAACCATTCCTGTATTACTGGGCTAATCCTAATTGAATAATCTTTGCAATCTCTCGTGAAGTGATGGTCTCATCTTCCTCCAGATTGACACCCCTCCTCACCAGGCTTGCACCCAGAGATGAAAGCTGGGCCACCAGCTGGTGGAAAAGAGGCTTTTCCCTCAGTCTCACAGTAAGGAACTTGGCCAGCCTCTCCAGCTTTACTCAACAGTGCAACACTGGGTAAGTCTAAGTCAGGAACCAAGGCGCAAGAAACATCAAGATCTGCAGACAGGTGAGTTCATCTTGGCCTCCCTGTTGAAAACTACGACAGGGTTTTGAGGGGACTTGAGAGGAGAAGTAAAGGTGGCAGCTTTGCTTTTCGTGCCACTGGCAAACACATCTTAGGGCCAGAGGGGAATACCACACTATCAGGCTGCAGGTACAACAGCCACCAGGCAGTTTCACTTCCTATTCTGACAGTGAACAATTGGTAACAGAATAGAAGAAATCTGTGCTAAATAAATATTCCCCAGTCAGAAAGGTACCTACGTTAAAAAAGGAATCCCAGAGATGCCCTAGGTATCCTCTTCCACGACACACCAGTTCAGGACTGGCACATAGGATGGTGTGACTGGGACTGGGCCATGGCCCCAGATAGCACAGCACTGAGAGATCTGCTTCCCTCACCAGTGCAAACCTGAGCACCAGTCACCCTTCCCAGACCCTTGGTGTGGTTACCACAGAGCATGCAGAAACCCATGAGACAGCCCTACTGCAGGCAGCCAGCTACACCTACACCACCTACACTGACTGATTTCATATCCTCTGGACAATCACAGCAGCAGGAAGCACCGTCATCTGTCTTGCCACTGAGATTTCAAACTATGCAAGAACAATCATCCAAAAACAAGCCAAGGGACAGTCACTGGCTCACAGCAGCTCCGTCATTCCACTCCCTCTTCGACCTCAGTCCAACCCCCTGAGTGGCAGGTAGTGCCAAGCAGCACCAGCTTTGACCGAACCAGGTCATCATAGCTGGCTCTGTCCATCAGCCTTCTGTTGGTCCTCATTGTTTCATCATCTCTTCTCTTGCTAAAGCTACCATAAAGCTCCACTGTGATCTCCTCCTGCTTAAAAGCAAACCAACCCACCAAGAAGATGTGTCTGAAAACAAAGCCAAGCAAAACCATCAAAAGGACCTTGGAGTCCCTGATGGCAGCCCTAGAAGGGGCGCACAGGTCTGTGTGCGTGGCCTCCTCTACCTCCTGGGGAAACCCCAAGAACAGGTGTGGTATGGGGCCAGAGATGGCAGTCCTGTGGCCAAACCTAGGGAGATAAATGATGTTTGCTTTTCAGGGCTGCTGTTTAAGTTTGCTCAGCTCTGTCAAGTCTCACATATTCAGCAGGAAATCCAAACAATTAGTTCTTGGTGCTGCCCAGCAGCCTAACTATTCTTCCATGGCTCTCTGCCACTTGGTGACCCACCTACAGGTCATCTCTAATCAGAAGACAAGGGAGAGTCTATGACAATTAAGTCATACTGCAAGCAGAGTCCATGGCTCCTAACAGGGCCTCACACAGCCAAGAACCCTCTTGGGGTGCCCCAGCTGTTGCCTAAAATTGTCTTCTGAGAACTGCCCAAAACAGTCCTCACTCTCATCACTGATAGCTGTGGTAGTGACAAATATGAAGTTCAGGAATGGGAAGTGCATAGATTATATCAGCTTCACATACTCTGTTTAGAGGAAGTGAAGGAACTTCACCTGCTTACAATCATCTTTGCTATTATAACTAATCTCTGCTGAGGTCTCCTCAAGCCCACATCTCATCAACATTGTTTAATAATCATGTTTTCCATGTTTCTAAGCATTACCAAAGGCACCAGAACAAAATACCACATGGTCTGCCTCAACTGCTATTCTGGAATATACAGGATGGTCTTCTAGGCACTTCAAAAGACAAGGAGAAATGTTTTGAACCTGATTTTGCAGAGATTAAATATTAACAACCCAATTCTTACTATGCTTCTGTTTAGGGAAACCTAAGAGCTTCATCTATGATTTATGTCTTCTGTAGAGATTCAAAGTGCACACAAGCAAAAGAGAAAAAAACAAGCTAGGATAGTCGTTCTTGCTCAGACATAATTATGCTGCTGCAGTCTCAGAAGGTGACTCAAAGTTGTCTTGTGGGAATTAGAGGCTACTTCTGCAGAATATACTAGTGGAGTGCCACATGGGGATGGTTTACCACCCAGAGAGAACATTTTGTACTATTGGAGCTTTGTACTTCTTAGCAGAGCACAGTTTGGGGCTACTTTTAGAAAGATCATTGGACTGCACTGTACTTCTGTACTGTCTCCTCATTGTATATTTATACTGGAAACTCTGCAGCTTCTGCTGCACTTTTTTATATCTCAACAGCCAACCTGTGCTAGGCATTTCACAAACAATTCTGAAGAGCTTGTTCCCTGCCCAAAGAGAATGTTTACAGCAGGGTTTGCTTGATACCAGCTGCATACCAGGGTAATCAGGCTGGTATCTCAGAGTCTCTTGTGGAGCCTTTCACTTGTCCCTTTTCTTTGGTCAGAGGAACCTCAACACAGATGAATCCATGGAACAGAAGGAACACATAATGCTTGATATTTTGTTAAGTCAAGAAGATTTGCTGTGTACTTGCTCCATCCTTCCCTACAACCTATGCTATACATGTAGAATTAGATGCTGGCTGAGGTAGGCAAATGAGATAAGAGGAAAAACAAAGTTCAGAGGTTACCTACTACCTCCTCACAATGTCTCCTAAGAAGAATACAGCACAGTCTTCCTATGCTTTCAATAGTATTCTTGAAAACTTTTCCTGAAAGTAAGTCAAAAAAGTTCTCAGGTAGAGAAAAGCCCTTTTCCAGCAACCTTTTGTTTTCAAGAAAATGTGAAATTTCTGGTGACACAGAAATTTCTGGTGTCACTGGGCGTGGATAGGGAGTTTTCTCTCTCCACCATTTCTACACAAATGGGTGAATCAACAGTTTAAAATCAGTGCCTAAAATGTCAGGCTACTTTACCATCTGTAAGTGGAACTGCATGGGGTAGGATATCACTGATATCCCTATTTTGAACTCCCTCCTCTTACTCTGCTGATTGCATGGACTTTTTGAAGCTCTTGTGGATGCCGAAGCTACCCTTAGGGGTACCCCAAAACTCTTGGATATTGCCTTCAAAAGCCTCTCTACTACCTGATTTTCTTTCAGGATCTTTTAAAGGGCATAAAAACTAGAAAGAGAGTTTAAAATGAACAACAAATTGAAAGAGAGGATCGACATTTTTTACGGTAGCATGTAATTTGTGTTTAATCAGTAGTTCATGGATAGACAGACGCATGCAAAGTCTGCAGTTTGGCTAAAAGATTAAGGTCTTTAAACTGTCTACTCAGTGGCTTTCTAACTGAGATTCCTACTAAGAAAAGCCTGGACACTAAGAATCTAACTTGAGTGAGTCCCTTTACTGGGGAAAAATTACTGCTTCTGAAGCTGCTATATTGCATCTTTTACATTCAGCTGGAGGAAAACATTTTCAGCTTTCCATAGGAAAAGATGGACAGAAATTCCTCCTACTCATTCTGGTCTTGTTCCTGATGTTAATTAAACACATCAAACAAGATGTATGGTGTTTGAAGTTTGTATACAGATACTTTAATCAAAATGGTATTTTTGTATTTGAATTCTAACTCAGGTTCAGATTAACCTAAGTGGCACTGAAGCAGGCCACCCCTTCATATCTCAGCTCCATACAAAGCTCCTTTCAGCCAGGCTCAACAACATGGGAATAAAACAGAGTGATATGAAAAAAAAAAAGCAGGACCAAGAACATACATAGCCTGATTTTTAAAAGCATAATTCCATCACATTCCAGAAAAGCCCTGTAACTTAGACATACAGGCAGACAGGGTGGCATGAACACATATATAGGAAATACATGCAGTACCAATATTTAAGTTTTCCCTCAAGTTCCCCAAACATCAAAATCTTTCCACTCTTGTTAATCCTGCACAATTATGACTTTCCCCTGACATGCAGTCAAAAAATATCTTTCATTGCTGCATATTTTCAGCTTGGATTCACTAGGATGATGAGGGACTTTCTATCCTATGAAAATCTATCTTCAGTTGTCTTCCTCAATTGTCTATCTTCAATTTATCTTCAGGACCAGTTTTTCTACCACTAATTCATAATGCTGTAAAAAGCCCAGTAACCCCAGTTTTTCTGATTAAAGGAGTAGTGTGAACTAGATACTCACTGAATATACCAAAAAAGGCCAGCTCACTAAGTAATTCTGCACTTGTCTTGCTGTGAGCTCTTGACGTACGTTTGGAGCGAATGTCACCAACAAGCACATCCCTGTTATTGCCAGTGTTCCTCCTTTAAAGAAAAGGACACGTTATTTTGGCAATAAAGTATTTGGTAATCATGGTCATACTTGCTCCAGCTGATTTGGAAATAGTTTCTAGAAGAAAATTTAAGTCCATTTAAGCAGATCTGTACTTAAGCAATTGGATTTCCTTGCGTTTGTGGTCTTATCTGGTCTAATTTTTATTAAAGACTCAAAGAATTTTGGAAATGTGAAAAAAGCTGTCAGTAAAGCCACGTGAATTAGAGTTCCAGCTCAACAATGCATTTTCAAGTACTGTCAATTCCACACCCAAACAAAGGATGACAAAGGAGAATCAATCCCTTGTATTTCTCACAGGCGCTAATTGCGTCACACAAACTTAGGCTAAACCGTAAGGACAAGTTTCCTACTAGTGCAGTCAGCTGGATCATTATTAAACAGTGTAAATAAACATAGCTGTCCCAAAGTCAGTGTGGCCACAAAGATCTGCACCAGCTTTCAACCTGCCCTGGAAGCATCAGATGCAACACACATGTGCCAGTCCAGCGCTTATGTGAAGCTGTCATAAGGCCAACATTCTGGCCGCTCCCTGTTGTGTTTGCAGATCTATGAACTGTTTTATAAAAGGATGATTTGCAATAGACTGTTCAGCCACTAGGTTGCCAGGGCCCCTTTTCAAGGTCGAACTTGCATTATTATGCTTTTAATAAAAATCTGCAAGTTCTGCCTTGTGGACATCCAACTGACAAACACAGATGTTCATTGAAGTATCAAGATAGAAGTGAGCTGATCCTAAGATCATAAACTGTATTGGATTAAGGAAGATATTAGCTAATCAATTTTTCTTTGAGTAATCTTTAAAATTCTTGGTAAACCTATAAATCGGTGCAGAATGCAAAGCTCAGGAATACAAAACAAAGCACATCCGGAGGGCTTTGTTGGCACTGCTATCTCACACAGTTCCCTTGGAAAAGCAGAACTGTGTCATATTTATGTGCTTGCAAAACCATCACCATATTTCCCATCATACAGCTCATTCTTATGGAATGTAGCAACATTGTTAAATCCATCTTGCAAAGTCAAACTCACAGAAATAAAATAAATCAGCTGAACACTAGTTAAAGCAACACATAGTGTATAAGGCCATAAGGGAAACATGATCAGTGAAGGGCGGAGGGGGTTGAATTTAGCAGCTGAGCTGGCAAACTTGGATTCCAAACCTAAATAAATCGTATATAGTATTCCTGGAATGATACTGAACAGATCTCTCCAACACATTCATGAGAACAGCTGTCCTCACTACAGTTTGGACAATCAAGCCTAGATGCTAGGAACCCACAGAAATATCAGGTGCCTTGCATCAGGTGCACTGTCCCAGTTGAGATGGCTTGGTGTAAAGCCCAAACCCTGAAATGCGTTTTTCTCTCGCTGTTACTGTGTTCAAGGTGGGCAGTCTTCATATGCAAAAAAATCTTGGATACAGACAAAAAGTTGACAGGCTTTTACAGCGAAGACCCCATTTCCCAACTGAACACTTGACAATATGATTATTTGTCAATATAAAACTAAAACCAAAAGGGAAGCTATCACTTTAAATTGAGCTTGAATTTTTGTGCAATATCTATGCAGTAAGAAAAAAGAATCTTATATTTGAATGAGTAACTCAATAACTTCCCTGTTTTTATTAATTCTGTGTTGTACTCATAAAGATAATACTAAAGACAACCTCAGAGGCAAAAATAGAAAATGGAAATAAATTTGAGCAATAAGGACACATAAGGAATGAGTTATGGTTGTAAGAGCAGAGGATTTGGGAATACAGTCTTTTCCTCATGCATTGAAGATTCTGCCTCTTTTTATCACTTTTTCCCATATCTGCCTTGAAACGCTTGCTTGGGAAAGTGGGAGTGTGAAGGTGGGGGGCTGCGTGAGAGTTACAGCTTGCTAAGCATATGGCAGCACACATGTCTAGATTAGCAAATGCTTACTTACCCAATATATCAGCAGTCCTCGTGGTCTTCTTTAGGAAAAAGACAGAAATAAATGCACTACCTAGAATAGAAATATAAAGACCTTTATATATAAATATATTTGTTAGAATATCAAGTGCTATAGCAAAACCCTGCCCTGGGACAAGTTTAAATATATCTCACGGGGTGCTGTTGTTGCACCATACCATGATATAAACAGCCAGCAGTCCATTTCTGCAACAAACCAATGCTCAGTTTCTGTAAGATTTCAGACGTATCCAGCAGGCTCTTACGTGGTTGAAAAGATGCAATACCCTTCCTATTTCCCACGCAGGGACACTGCTTAAACTGCTCTGATTCAGTCATATGTGGAAATGTCAGGAAAACTGGGCACTGATCAGCCTTACTGTTTCACTCCCCATTTTGCAACCAAGTCACTGTAAGGACTTGCTCAAGGCAAATTGCATCATAGAACAATAAAATTCTGCTTCTTTAGTCTTCAGTGTAATAGAGACTTGTAAGTAAAGTAACAGCAGTACAACTGAGAGGAAGAAAGTCACTGCAAAAACACAGTATTTATTATGAACTAAGTGGTCATGACGTTTGCAGACAAACAGGGAGAAAACCCCACACATGTACTGTACGGAAGCACTGTCCATGGTCTTCCAGAGTGACTTGCTCTGAGGAAGGAGAAAAATGGAAGTGAGCTCTAGAAATTATTTCCTGTTTTCTGGGAAACACTTTCTCTTGTTCAGGTCTTGCATCTGACCTCTGCCAGCTCCTAGTCCTACCTCTTCAGGATGGGCAGCAGTGGGAAGGTGAGCAGCAGTAGTGGTTGGGGCAGGTTTTCTGGTGAGCAGTTCAGTGTGGACATGTGCTGGAGAAGAAAGAAGGGCTTTGAACTTAGGATGGATGAGACTGGGAGACATGGCTCTATTCCAGCACATGACATCTACCTCTAAAAAGAAGAAAAAGAGGCTGGCTAGCTCCTATGTAAAAGAGGTAAGTAAAGTCCTCTGTGAGAGGTGCATCAGTAATGTTATATTTATTCAGAAACCTCAAAGAAAGACTGCTCAGGAGGGACAGTGAAGGGACGCATTGAAACAGAGTCATGGGATGCTGCTACAAGAGCTCTGTCCTTGTCTACAGCATGGTTTATTCTTGAAATAACAGTTCAACATTTTTACAACTATCTTTGCCTCATTATCTCTGTTGTTCTCATGGAAAATTGAATTTGTGGTTAGCTAGTAGATGTACTCTAGAAAAATCTAGAGAGGTTCATACCAAGAGGTAAACAGAGAACTGGAATTCAGCACCAGGCCTCTGTTTTCCAGTCAGTAGAAAATCAGATATAGCAGAAGTCATAAAATTAAACTGTATCAAGAGTAATGGGGATCTGTGCAAACAAGTAAGTGCAATAAAAGGATCTTCAACTGAAAATGCCTCATTGATATTAAGTTGCCTGATATGGTTTTCTTTATTCAATTTTTCAGTGATGACTTTGCTGGAATGAAGACACTGATGGTATCCAGGCAACACTGGTAATAGCAGAGCTACCTAGGTTTAGAAAAAAAAAGAAGGGACACAAACCAGAAAAGAAGCAGCAGCATCCAATATAGTGCAGGAATTAATTACTGCTCTGTCTCCCTGCTCTCACAGCTTTCACAAATCCCACCTCAGCCCACTCACCTAGACAGTCTCTGTCACAGCTAAGAGCTGCTGCTTAAAGGACTGATACCTCAGTGATTTTTTTGCTGTTGTTTTTTTGTTTGTTTGTTTGTTTTGAATACTCCATGTCTGGGCTCTCTGCATTCAGCAGAGGTCTAGTAAATGCAATTACACTGTTGGCATCCAATTTGGGGTAAGATGAGTTATGCCCAAGTGTCACCTTAGGGGGATCACAACCTCTGAGGCTGGCAGTGGGCACGAGGGGGTGCTGGAATGCAGCCAGATAATGAAATTTGTCACTCAGCCTGTCATCTGCTTTAATAATGCATTCAAATGCAGCAAGCTCTGTCTCCAGAGATATAGCTGGTACTGCACCAGAGATCACGAGCTTAACAGAATCTATGTATAATTAATACTCTTTATGATGTAGAGTAATATGCAGAGGAATCTAAAAATAGGAGAGGTTTTAAGAACATGTATTAGACCATCTGTGAGTAGAGAAAAAACTGAAGTAGGAGGGGAGGTACAACACCAAAGTGAGGAGAATGAGACCTGGGAGATACTCTGAAAAGACAACGGTCTCTGTGGGTAAGCTGCCAATGCTCCATTTGCCTTCAAGTGAAGAAGAAAAGGAAATGGAGTAAATCTAAGAGAATGAGCAGAGAACAGTTGCACAGACCTGACAAGATGCTAGAAGACACACATGACCGATCAGAAGCCTCGCAAACTCTGGCTGTTACCTCCAGGACTAAATTATAAGCAAGTTATGGTATCATGGCCAAGAGAACATGATATTTTAATTTTATTTTGTTAGTTTTCTGGGGCTTAAGCCCCCAGGTTTGACTTTGGCATAGTCTTCCATATTCTTCAATTTTCGAGGTAGGTTTGAATCAGATTAAAGCAAAGAAACCAAGAGCTGATTGTCTTGTTGCAGATGGGCTGGGGAGGAGGGGTATGAAAAGAGCCCTGGGAATGCAGGCTGGTGTTTGCTAGTTTTGCCTTCTGCTGGCTTTGCAGCTTTTTCTGGCTGGCGAGACAAATGACAGACACCAAAGTGTTCCCCAGGAGCCCAGTGGGAAATCCACAGCCCTCCCAGCTGCTCTGCTCCTCTTCCTTAGCTCCTTTGTGCGCCCACTCACAACCTCAGGTGCCCTCAGTTGCTTAAGACATTAACTGCTCTAAAAAAGGCAGTTTAAGACAATATGCTAAAAGGCCAACACACAGTCTCCACTCTCCTCTCTGCTGGATGGTCTCCAAGCTGATCCTGCTTTGAGCAGGTTGGGTTAGGCACTTTCGGAGGTTCCTTCTAACCCGAGTTATCCTAGGGCTCGTGAACTCTTTGCAGGAGAGTAAGTGGGCATCCAGAGGCTACGACTAGACCTACCAGATTTATGAATATAAGTCCTTACTGTATCCCAAATTCAGTTCTTAAATGCAGACCTGCTGAAACTCCCCAGACTCTCCCCTCCTTTCCCACCCTCCCTCAGATCACAGGTGAGGTGTCTCACATCTTCCTACCTCTCCTCCTCTCTACCAGTGATGTTATACCCCCATACTTTCCTCCTAGCCCACTCCCCCTTCACCTTGATTTCACCCCATCACCACAGCATAAGTTTAACTCCCTCCCACTCAGCCACAATTTTCTCTTTCCCATGCCAGGGTCCTCTTGTTCTCCCTCCACAGAAACTGTGATTCCTCCTCCTCCACCATTACACTGATGCGGGCAATAAACTATTGAACGTTATGTTTAACTCCATGAGTGAATAGAGTGAGGAACTTGGGCAATTGCTGTGCTGAAAAGTATGAATATGTCTTTGCAATGGGTTTTTTATTTGCTTTCTTTTTAAAAAAAAAACCCATAGACAGTTATAGAGATTAAGATCTGTGTCAGAGTGAGGAATAGTTTTCTTCTTGTTGTTTTTTTTTTGTTTTGTTTTGTTTTTTAATTGGTCAGCAATAGAATACAACAATACAGAAATGCAGACAAAAAAATTGTGTCAAAGAGTGAGCTTGGCAACAAAACAAGCAATTTATCATTGCTCTGAAGCCTCGCTGGTTTTGAACCCCTGGCTTTGGGAATACAGCACATGCACAACCCTAGGCCTGGATTATCAGCCTTCAAGTCATCAAAGCAAAGACTGCAGCCCTGGTCATCTGAGAAGACTTGTGTACTTTTGGGTGAATCAGAATGATTTCTAGCTTTTCAACTAATTATTAAGGTAAAACTTTCAAAAGTAGGCAGAGATCCAACTCCTGTTCCCAGTGACAATGGTAGCCTGATAGATGAAGAGAAGGGCAGAAAATCTGGGAGATGATCTGTTACGGATAAAACATGACAGAACCAACACATCATAATGTAATCCTTGAGTTTGTTTCATGTCTTGATTGCATTTTTATATTAATATCCATAATTTGAGACATAAATAGGTCCTCTAAAATGCTTGTATCTATATGACAGAGCCTTTCTTAATGCTCATGAAACTCAAATGGAAAATATGATTTGACACTACATCAAAATCATGATAAATAAAAACTGTTGGGTGGGAAATGGGTGAAAAGGTTTTGTTCAGGAGCTTAATTGTTATCTAAAAATTTTCATCTTTTCATACATCAGCATAAACCAGGCTGGTTTACATTCATTATTGAATGAATATATTCATTATATATTGAATGATCATATATTCACATTACTGAATGAATATGTATTCATTGCAGCATGTGAATTTCAAGGTAAATTGACAAAATGATAAAAAAATTTGAGTTTCTTCATGATATGCAATTAAGTGCCTCGAGGAAGGTCTATAATAGTGTTACACATAGCTCAGTCAGCTGCTCAGTCTCTTAGGAGAGAGATCGTTTACAATTATCTCCATATGTAGGTTTTCTCCAGCACAAATAGAAATAAAGAGCAGCATGATGTGTGGGTTCTGCCACTAGAAGACAATGAATGGTGAGAATCCAGCTCACAAAATAACTCCTCTGCTTCCTAGACATGAAAGCTGCAGTTGGGATTGGGTTTTGTTTGTTTCTTTAAGAAAGGGATAATACACAACAGAAGAAGTAAAAGATAGAAAATACATACTGATTCATAGTATGTATTCTCTGTATTTTGTCCAATCCAGCCATAAAAAACTCAAGTGAGTGTGCATGATTTATTTTTCCTATGCAAAACTATTTCCCTGTAAATACATTTCACTATTAAGGTGTTTTCCCGATACTCAAGCTATTTACGAATATGATCTTTTTACCTCTTTTTCTTTTACTGTCAAATCTTACACTAAATAATTTTTGTCACAACTGCTCATAACTTCAAATTTTAGTGTATCCTTTCTTTTCCTCTTTTTGATTCCTACATGAGCTTTATGTATTATTTAAAAAGATTAGTGCTGTCCTCATAAATGCATAGACTGCTTGCACTACTTCTGTCTTCTCCAACAGTTTTCAAAAAAACCTCAAAAAACAAAAAACCCACAAAATTTAATATTTGCTTTAAATGTTCATTTTCTTAAGCTTAACAGACTCGGTCAGGTAAAGGCATTTAAACTCACTCATCCAGAAGAATACTTTTGTACCCATTTCACTGGTGGTCTGGATGAAATACCAAGGGAGGAGAACTAGATCTGATTCAAAGACTATTGCACCTCTCTCAGTTTCTGCAATAATATTTCACTTTGAGACCAAGAATTTACTCTGTTTTATGCAAGTTAAGGGTCTGCTTCCATCTAATCAAGCAGTTTAAGTTCACCCAGTTGATTTTGCCCTAAATCAGTTGAGCAGTTTATATGATGGATATTAATGCCGCACTGAATACAAAGAAAGACATTACAGATAGCTCTTGATAGCTGTCCTGCACACTGAACTTCTAACATTTCTAACATGATCAAAGATTAGTACTGGAAAAGTAGTGAACAACACAAGAAACATTTTTCCCCATCTGAGAAATTGCTCAAAAGAGAGACCATTAAGGTGAGCTTAATTCCGGAACCTGGATTATAGGGCATACATACTGCAGAGAGAAGGAAAAACCCTAATAATACTTCTGTTGCATCTTCTAGACAAGTACAAATCAAGTATTTTAAAGAACAGTTTGGTGAATGTTTCCTAGATATCATTAGTAACAGAGTCCTCAAAATTCCAAGTTCTTGGGCCACAAAGATGTTACATTACAGTGAGTGGGAGAAATCCATTTCTACAAGAGTATCTGAAAATCTTCATAAAGTACATCAGGAATATAACTTGTCAAAGCCTAAAGCACCCCACTGCTGTTTACAAGGAGCATATAAAAATGCAAAGGGATCTTAACAATGTCAGACTAAGTGAGTCAAGTGTAAAACTCCCCACAGAATGATGAAAACTGCAGAAGAAATTACCTCCAATGCCACTGGCCTCTCCTCACCTTTTCCATCCCCAAGTCATTTCTGCAGGCAAAAGCAAGATGATGAGCTAAAAACCACTGCAACCTAAAATTACCCAAGCTGCGTGTAAAACATGAGTTTTACTTTTTAAGTATAGAAAGTTTCTTAATGATCACATCAAACATGTATTACTCCTCCACTCTTAAATTAAAAATTTACTAATTTCTCCTCTTGAAGAAAACAACTGCGGTCTTCTCAAACTATTTAAAACTCCGAGCAGATGTAGAGCTTGCATCACTGCAACCACATACAGAAATACTTCCACTGTGTAAGAAGAAAAATATAGTTTTTCTAGCTTACTTCTAAGAAAAAAAAAAATTAAATCTCTTGGTGCCATGCCAATTCATGATCTTTGGTGCTGGATTATTTTTAAAGACAGACACTGGAAGCATCCAGCTCAGTAAAAAGAGGCCCAAACTTTTCACTATTTAATTGATACCGGGCAAAATTCAGTTGGATGTAGTTAAATGTGGTAGCAGAGCATAATAGATGTTGGCTCCATCTATTTTAAGATGCTTCCCATCTCAGAAGTCTGGAGATATATGACGGGTACATCCCAAATCCATTCTGGGCAGAGACTCCAGCCTGCCTTATCCTCCTCCAAACCCTGGTTTCCAAGCAAAGGAAACTTTCCCTGCAAACCCAGAGTCACAGAGATCTGCAGAGAATCCCATAGATGACTGGACATACTGCAAAGCACATTTCTCCTCAGTACACCATATGTACTGCATTTCCAGTGCCAGTGAGAGTCAGCCCTTACCATATGGGACGTGTCGACACTGAATTTGGGAACAAAATGCTTCTCAGAAGGTTGGACTTAGGGTTGAGGTACACATTTGGAGTTTGTTATCAAGTACTTAATTTGTTCATTAAAAAAAATTAATTTATGAAAGACACACATTCAACAATACCTCAAAAAAACCTGTCAGCTAGACTCTGCGAAGGCCACCCTCCACTACTTAAAAAGAGGTCACAACTTAATGAGAAAAATATTTCTTGATCTTTTAAATTGGAAGACCTGCTGCCTAAACTACCCTTTGTCCAGCTGTTAGCAGACAATTGCACATGTGACTTGGTCAGTTTGTCATTGCCCTAAATGATGAACTCTTTTAAAATTAAAAGGATGCTCTCTCTCTCTGGCTTTAATTTCAGAAGACAGGAAAGTATCTTGTAGTAGGAAGTGTTACTGGGAAGTTATTGCTGTAATTGGCTGTCTACACAATTTTTACTTACCCTTCCTTAAGGGAATGTTTGCTAGACTAAATAAAATTTCAGATATTTCTATTGTTTGGGCTGTGAAATGGATACTGTCAGCTGATCTATGGGAATGCAATATAAGATATTAAAGTGCTTTCTGGGATCTTCCTGAATAAGCATTCTGGGCCAGTTAAAAAAAAGAAAAGTGGATGAGAATTTTGATAAGACATAACAGTTACGAAAATGGTTTCTTGGTATTTGTTGTAAGTAAGGGAAGTGGAGAATGAAGGAATCATCAGATGCAACATTTCTTCGCATTTTGCAAAAGCAAAGAAGAAATCTCCTTGGATGAAAATCAACCCTAAATGTGATCTCATCTTTTTCAGGTTAATAAATATTGGGACTTTTTTCCCTTCTTACTACTTTTTGCTTTTTCTTTTCTAGTTTTCTATATTTGCATTTTATTCAGTTTAAGCAACAAATGAGATTGGTCAATATTCTTTGATGTTCAGAGATGTCTGACAACACCTACAATTGTTAAAGATATAACTACTACCCCCAAAATCACACTGGGATACATCATATTAATTTAAATTTTCATTCCTTTCTTTTAGAATTTCCTACCATGATGAACTACCATGGCTTTCTATCTGAAATTCTGAAACGGTTTAACTTTAAAGGTTACAGTAAATCGCCTGCAGTTTCCTTCCCCCCCCCCGCCCCTGCTAAATTGCACCCACATATAGTTAGCTGCTTCCTTCCACTACAGCCAGGCAGTCCACTGGGAAGATAATTCATCTTTTCTACCTTCCCATGGAGAATCACTCACTGAAATGTCACTTCCAAGCATGCAACTGGTGGCTGGAGACCATGAAATGTTATCACTTGCCAATAGCAAGTAAATAAGCTCCAGCATATTCGGAACTGTTGAGATCTCTCAGTCCTGGATGTTTCAGCTGTGGATGTGAAGTGACTAGGTTAAGGGATGCAGCTGCACCCTGTGTTCCTGCTTTTACAGCTTCCATACAATATTGCCCTGTCTACCCTGCTTTACACTAGCACAACATGAAGACATCTTTTTAAATGTGTGTTACTTTGTCGAAGAAACAGACATCTCATACCTGAGCACCTTAATAAAAAAAAACCCCACATGAAGTAAAGAGTGAGATCATATCACTTCAGCAAAAGTCCAATTAATTTGTACATAAAGGAACCAATGAACATGTTTAATAATGTCCACAAATGTACTAAACATTTCTGGAAATTTCTAGGCCCTTTTTGTCACACACTGCGGAGAGTCACGCAAGTTTGCCCACATCAGCACGACTCATGGAGATGGGCAGGGAACAGGCAGCAGAAACCACTCGGTGTGATGGTAACACAGCAAATACGTTGTAGGTACTCAGGATCAGAGCACAGCTCTGTGCATGCAGCAGGATCCCAGTCCCCCTCTTTGGGGGCTTGCAGAGCTGGCAGCACTGCTATAGCACTGGGCAGGAACTAGCAGAGCACAGAGCGACGCGAAAGACAAAACCATGGAAAAAGAAATATATTGGAAGAGTCTTTGATTTAAGTAGACAGTTTTTGTCAAACTGTCAGCTCATGTAATAATATGAATAATTTCTTTCCAAACCACGACATTAACATTTTCCTCTTGTGTTCCTGCTGCAGTTTCTGTGGTATTATTCCTCTAGCCATAAGCAAGCATTTGATTAAAGCATATACCTAAGCAAGAAACAGCAAATCATCTCACCTATAACAGAAACACATCCCAGTGGAGCGACAAGAGTAATCGGGGCGAATCCGTAGGCTGTGAAATTGCCCACCTCTCCAAGCCCCAGGAGGGTAATCCCACACCACCAGAGCTTGCTCATGTAGTAGGGCTTCTGCTCTGCTTGGCAAACCAGTCGGAGATGAGCGCATTTCTAGAAAATTAATTATTAGGAACAGGCATGAATAGAAAGACTTCCATTGTGTTCTTATATCTGACAAAAGTGGAAAAATTAAGGGGGCTGTCAACTTCAAGTTCCAGATGCGTTGAGGTTTTCTTTTTAAACATGACTTTGAGATTCTTGTTGCAGAGCTTTTTGTTAACTCAGTGCTGCTTCAGATGTGCTTTCTTAGCCGTGGTGGAAAGGGCTGAAAAATTAGGCCTCTGAATAAGCCTGAAAAATGCTAAGTGAATACTAGCCAGTTCTTCCAAGCTACCACTGCACACATCTGTTCTTGTCTCAAAGCAAAGCTCAGCGGTTGTGCTCTGGATCTGGAAACACTCAAAGGCAGGAGACGGGGCATGATCAGAGCTGTGGCAACAAACTGGGACAGGGGGAACAGACAACAGGGCGTTCCTGTCCGTGAAACCTATCCTCGCCAGAAATATAATTTCAAAATGAAAAAGGCAGCACTTAATCACATCTTCTGTAGGCAGGACTCTAAATTATTTAAATAGAATTTATGATTTGGCTACATTGTCCTGTTTGACCTTAGAAGGAGATCACAAGTAAAGCATTATTTTCTAAAGAAAAAACAGTTGGCACAGGTATAACATATACTCAAGTAATACTTCATCAACACTTCCTGTTACATGAAGAAGGTATCATTGACACAAGTTGTAATTGTTTTCTCTCTGGCTGTACAGCAAGAACCTGTATATAGCAAGATAATTTGTCTTTGATCACATTGATCTTCTGAAACAGAGTCCAGGCAGTCTCCATCAAGAAAGTGTCATAACTGGGAATGATGCAATGTTTACCAAATTAATTCTGCAGATTATAATTTCCTTTCTCATATTATTCTCCAGCCTCTCTGCACACGGGTCAAAAAAGGTGGAAAACAAATGATACAGTTATTACAGTACAAATAGTGGTAAAAGAAATTTTTTTCTCTGTCACTTGATATTTGATTTTAGAAGTCTCCCTGCAGAGCCTGGGAATGTTGTACAGAATTTTCCTCCTACTCCCATCCTTCTCTGTAGGCTGCTTGACAGAGTATGGGCCAAACGGCCATGTCTGTAATACCCCATAGTTTTGTGCTCTTGTTGAGAAGATGCAGCACATTATTGGAGCTTCGTGCTGTGGAACGTGTTCAAGGGATGAAATTCTAGGAAGAAGTTTAGCCCTCCAAGGAGAAAAAGAGCAAAAGGAAATCAAACTTGAGCCACGGACCTCGACATTCTTCACAGTAACATCCAGGATTTTCCATTTTTACAAACAAAGAGACAAAAAAAGCCCAATAAATGCACAAATGAAATTAGTATTAAATAATATTCAAACTATTATTCAAGAATCCAAGTTTCTGCCAAAAATTAAATAGGACAAGTTCTTAACTGAATCCTGAGATGTGTTTTCTTGTAGCAAACAGATTCTTGTAGGATTAACTTTTGAGGGCACAGTGAGATTTAAAAGATGTGCAGCAAACACAGGAAGCTGAGCTCAGCAAGTCCTCTACAGCCTTCTTTCTCCAGATGTCTGTCTTCTTTGCACAGTAATGTGTGCAAATGGTATTTAGGTGGAGGCTGCTTATAACTCAGCTGAAATACATTGCAAATGATGAGCTGTTCTTTAGTTGACAATCTGTTAGAGAGAAAAGAAGCAGGATAATGGACTGCATGGCCAGAGAGGGACAGAGAAGAAAAAGATTTGGTCTGTCCAATTAATATGAGTGTGAAAATAAATACTTAGATCTAGGGAAAGTCATTATCCATATTTAGAAGATACTGTTACTAAATGGAGAAAAACCTAATTTAAAGGATAAAAAAAAAATCAGTTTAAACTTTCTGTCAAATGGCAATGAGAGCTATTGGATTTCCCTAATTAGCATTTAAAAAGCTGATAGTTCAAATCCAGTCAGGGCTGTTATGATTACAAGTCAATAGAAGTCTACCTGTATGCCTCAGTATATCCCCAGTACTCTCAGCAGACAAAAGATGTGAAGTCTGAACAATCTCATTATTATGGCTAGACTGAATTTCCACTTCACTTTTCTTCACTTCACCTTTACATTTCCACTTCAGCTTCAGAGGTTTTCCTAGAGCCTGTCCTAGCGTGGTCACCACCAGCAGGCTGGAACTCATATTGGAGAGGCAGCAGTCATCTCAACTTGCCTACCACCTCTGGCTAAACAGGTTTCTTTCTATGGGATTCTCCAGCTAATGATGCTTAAAATAGGAGGGAATCATTGAAGAACCTTCTAGCTTTAACAACTTGGGTTCCTATGAATAGAAGATTTCATATTCTGCAACTTTCTGTTTCATCCTTCACAGAAAAAGCAAGAAGTAGCTTTATACGAGGCCTGTGCAACTTCTAAATACCAGCTAGCAAAAATACTTCTTCTGGACAATTTTATACAACAATGTCTTCTGTGCTTTAAAAACTTTTGTCAGAAGACCTAAAAATACAACGAAGTCTACAAGATACAGATTATAATGAAAAATTTAACTTTCTACTGAGTATGTATTCTAATTATTAAAACAGAAAGGATTTTATAAATGACATCCTACAACTTTACCCCAGTCGTAAGGGCAGCACCTCCCATTACTCTTACAATTTAAACAGTGCTTACTCAGATCATTTTTTCTTAATTGCAGAAGAAAAACTAAATTGGTCAAAGTTGTTTTGGGGTCCAATATTGTAAAAACCTTTATGTCTTTATGCATTTATGGAACAGGTCCTCAGGGAGCCGACTCACAAAGATGCCCTCCTTGGTCTGCTGCTCGTCAACCCTCGTGAGCGATGTGGTGACTGGCACCGTCTTGGCCACAGAGACCACAAAATGTTCGAGTTTAAAATTTTTGTTGACAGGAGGAAAAGTGCATAAAACCCTCAACTCTGGGCACAAGAAGAGCAGACTTCAGGCTGCTCAGGGAACTAGTAGGAAAAGTCCCCTGGGAAATGTTTCTGTAGTGCTGGGATCTATCATTGCCGGTCACTTTTTAAACATCACCTCCTAAGGGCACAGGAGCAGCAATTGCCCGGGGTCAGAAGTCAAGCAGAAGGCTGGCTTGGATGAATAGGGATCTTCTCTTGGAAATAAGACAGAAAAGGAAGGCATGTGGCCAGTGGAAGCAAGGTCAGGTGACCTGGAAAGAATACAGAGATGCAGCTCGCCACTGCAGGGAGAAAATTTGCGTGGCCAAAGCTCAACCAGAGTTGAAGATGGCCAGAAATGTGGGAGACAATAAAAAGAGACTTTTCAGATACATAACAGCAAAAGGCAGCATAGAAATAACATCAGTGTGTTACAGGATGAGGATGGGGACCTCACAGACACGGACGAGGTAGAGGTGTTTAATGCATTCTTTGCCTCTGTCTTCAACACAGATGATGGACCAAGGGGGTCTCAGTGCTCTGAGCTGGAGGACCATGGCTGTGAGAATGTTCGACTCCCAGTTGAGCCTGAAATTGTGCAGGAACTCATGCTCCAGCTGGATCCCTACAAATCTATATAAGGACTGATGGGGTTCATCCAAGAATCCTCAAAGAACTAGCTGATGTCATCACAAAATCTCTCTTAGTGATTTTTGAACTGGGAATCTGGAGAGGTCCCAGCTGACTGGAAGCTGGCAAACATTGTCCCGATTTTCAAGAAGGGCAAGAAGGAGAACCCCAAAAATTACAGACCTGTCAGTCTCACTTTAGTGCTGGTAAAATCATGGAAAAGATTATTCTGGGAGGTATTGAAAAACACCTGGAGGACAACGCAGTCATCGGTCACAGCCAGCACAGCTTCATGAGGAGAAAGTTCTGCTTGTCAAACCTGATTTCCTTCTATAACAGGGTAAGCCACCTAGCTGATCTAGGAAAGCCAATTAATGTAATCTTTTTGGACTTCAGCAAAGCTTTTGATACTGTCTCCCACAGCATCTTTCCTTCCTCCCAGGCTCAGTGGGACCACAAGTGACTCACAGCTGGTATTTCTTTCTGGCACATTAAAAGGAGGAAGAATTACGAACATTTCTTCTATTCTTGTACAACAATCACAGCACAAAACAGGTTGAGAACTTCCAACAACTCCCAACTACTACAGCAGGGCACTGCTAGATTACAATTAATGAAAGAGAGAAGGTTTATTAAACGCAACAAAATTTGCATTTTGAACTTCACCAAAACCAAACTGCAATGTAAGTACTTGCTAAATATAATCAACTCTGAATAAAGAGAAATTATATCATACCTGTATATTCAAAGAGACACTAATGAGAAAATTTGAAGCAGCAGCAAGTAAAACTCCCAAGAGCTGAATCTGTAAATCACAGAACAAAGAAATACAAAAATACATATTAGTTTAAGAAGAACAATATAATGGTGGTTTTCTGACAGCACATTATAACCCAATCAAAACCAAATTATTGTAATTTTCAGTCACTGAGTTCATGCTGCAGTGAGTAAAGTGATAAGAAATACCTCTGCACAGTTGACTTAAGTAGTAAACAAGTAGGAATGGAAAGGGCGTGTCAGTGGTTTTGTTGTCCTTCAGTAGAACACCTTCTTAAATCTCATGAAAGAAAAAACTAGGCAGGTTTCAGTTGAAAACCACAGATAGGGTTTTCCCCCCCCAAAAAGGACCTGGTTTTTACATTATCCAGAAGGAAGATCATCAGCAAGCAAACCGTTCCCATTGGAACACAATTATCTTATGTGTTACCATATCCACTATTTGACAGGGCAGCCAGGAACAGAGGTCTCCTGACAGTTTCTTCAATGTATTGTGTTATTTCATTAAATAATTTCCTAATCAAACTCTTTAATTTTCAGCAAGATTTGCAAACTTTCTATGAAGCCAAGAAATTACAAACATTCAAGCAGGATTCATTATTTTGGAAAGCAGTCATTTAAAGATGCCATTTCAGCAAGGTCAAACAACAGGTACTTGATAGAGCTCCCTGACCACTTTCAAAATGTTCTAACACATTCCAAGCCATCCCAAGTGTATTAAAAACCCATTCAAGGTCACTTCTATAGTGCTGTGAGGAGCTCCGTTAGCTTGTAGAGAAAAAAACCATCCCATCAGTTTTTATAAACAAGGTCATGGTAATATAATCCAGCATAGCAACAGTTTGCAGGCTGTAAAGCACCATCCAACTCTGTGCTCACAACCACAGGTTTCATGATACTTATCCAAGAAGGTCCCTGGGCAGCTCTAAACAGGCAGTGCCTACCAGCCACAGAGATTGTTACCCCCCAACATTTATAAAGAGCAACATGTTGGCCAGCAAGCACTTGGAGGGGAGATTGTTATTGTGGCTAGATAGTTCCCAGACTAAGAAAAGGCATCCCCAGACGTGTGAAGAAACAACAGCCTTATTACAAATTGAATATAATATTCTTATTTAAGCCAAACAGCAGAACCCAACCATTTCCAGCTCATATGTTTCTGTAGTGGCTTAGAGTCGGCAGGAGAAGCAGACAACAGAACTGCTCTGAAAGAAGTGCCTGGCTGCCTGCCAGGTGTCACTAAGACATGACTGATGGGTCCAAGGGGATTCAGAGACAAGAATGCAGGAAATGAGAGGGCTCCCTCTGCTAACTATTACAGCATCAGTGCCACAGCCTGGGTACAAGAAGCATTCAGTGAGAAGCATTACTCAAGAGTTTAGCCCAGAGCCTCTGGAGGTCCTTCCCCTCTTGCATCCTCTCCCTGGGATCCTCCAGTGGGTGTTCCAGCAGTGTATCCTGGGCTCTCACACACACACACACACTGTGTTTTTCATGCTCTGGGAACACACCTCACTGGAGCCAGTGAGAAGTGTGTGATGTGACATCTCAGCACACCGCAGCACAGACGTCGCTGCTGAGATCAGCACTCACTGTTCCAGGGACACAGCAGCCTCCTTCCACTCTGCGGACATGCTGTCACATGGACACCGCCCAGGCCTCGCAGAAGCAGACAGGATGGGTTTTCCTTCCTTATGCCTTAATGATGTAGCATCGAATCCTGAGCACTGATCTCGCCCAAAGTTTGACCACTTCATCCTGCACACACAGCAGCTTCAAAAAACAGCAACTAAATCAAAGCTGTTTCCTTGCTCCCGAAGACTTGTACTTTTTAAATGACAACATGCTCCCTTGTGAGGAGGTGGAGAAGTGGCCTTGTCAGCCTTGTCATGAAATGTTTAAGCAAAAGGAGACAGCAGGGAATAGAAAACAGAAACTGCCACCTCATTTACCCCATCGTTTTATTGCACTCACATCAGTAATTGTAACAAACCCCCACTACTCCCAGCAGAGAACTCAGTCTCTCTGTGGCTCTTTTTGTTCCAGAGGCTAATCCTGTCGTTATGGCTCCATCTCTGGATGCAACCCCTTGCAGGTCCTTCCTCCCAATTTTCAGTTGGGGGTCACAAACACTGCACAGGACTCAGTGGGCAACCAGCACCCCAGGGAGGAAACACCACTGATCTTAAGCCAAACCACAAGAGGGTCTCCATCCAGTTCTGGAGGTAAAACTTGAATGCAGCTGGTGAGCAGAGGATGAGGTCATGTGTTCCACTGGCCATCTAAAATAATGTGCTAAATCAGATCCGTGCACGGGCACTGATGATGACCTGAGTGCGTGCCTCTAAAGGCTGTGAATCGAATCTCCAGCAGTGGGTTTTCCAATGCCCTGTCTCATGGGTGCCCTCCCCAGAACAGCAAATGCTTTTGCACCACAGTGGTTGCTTCATCAGGTACCTGTGAGCTTGGCTCAGGTATCACTGCGGGACACATAAGATTTCTGTCTTGACGACCAGCCTGTGTCTGAAAAGAAACAATCTTACAAAGGTCAACTCTCTTCTTGGAGAATCACAGAATGGTTTGGGTTGGAAGGGACCTTAAATATCATTTAATTACAATCTCTCTGCCATGGGCAAGGACACCTTCTACGACACCATGTTGGTCAAAGACCCATCCAACCTGGCACTGAACATTTCCAGGGATGGGGCATCCACAATTTCTCTGTGCAAGCTGTTCCAGTGCCTCACCACCCTCATTGTGAAAAGCTTCTTCCTTGTGTCTAGTCTAAATCTACCATCTTTTAGCTTAAAATCATTACCGTGTGACACTCCTCTGTGCCTAACTTAAGCAACCTCCTGGTCTGCACACAAGAAAAAACCCTGCACGTGTATGATCAAGGCAAATGTGTAGCAGCAGTCTGGGCTCAAAACTGACCCTCACGGCTCAGGTAATTTTATTGCAATGACCACATGTTTCACCTGAGTGTTGCTGTTGGCATATATACTGCACTGCCTGCTCCAGGCTGACAGGTGTTAACGAGCTCTGCTCAGCATGGTGATAGCACCATGCTTCCAAACCCAGAGCTGGACAGAACCCTAAAGATTAAGAGCAGAGTACGATGCCCTAAGGAGGTCAAATATCAGGTGGATCTGTTCAGGGAGATGAGATGAAAGTACAGTAACACCATGCAGCTACAGCATGGCAAAACTGTCTGATGCAGGTTCATACTCACACATGCTTAAATAAAACAATGGGAAAAAATGCAGTAAAGAGGAAGATAACGTTGCAAACATCCCAAATCAGAGTGAATCTTAAATCAGCAGGCAATTCTAATGAACAAGGGTTATCACATGCAGCAGCGCTTAAACAGAAGAGAAAAAATAGGATAACATATCTCAGGCTAGGAAAACCATACATGAATGAAAGACAGCCTGCAACTGAAGACAGATCACAAAATGGTTCTGTATTGCCCTGAAGGCTACCAGAGCCCTTCTGTTCCCATCTTATCATGTGAAAGGCTTCATTATTTGTGCAGTGTCTGCCATTTAATATCCTTCAGAGGCTAAAGGACTGGTGGAACAGCCAGTTTAATAAGTAATAAACATGATATTCTCTGAGTTTCCAGTTGTGATATCCAGTTGTGATATCATCAGCACTGCAGAGCTGCCCACACATAAGTCTCAAGACAAACCTCAGTTGGGGAATTCAGTTGCAGACACAACTTCAGAGCCACGGTACTTACTTCAGTCAACTAAGGACTTGTACAGGAAAGAGCTTTAAATATTCAAAACTGTTGGCATAAAATGCAAGTTTCTTCATCATCGAAACATCTGTCTGAGCATACAGGCCACTTTGTCAGACCCCAGATTTCAAACTGTTGACACATTCTTCCAGTGCTTCCAAATGCATGAGGCTTGTCACAGAAACATCTTGCCCTTAAGTTTTCCAGAAAATAAATAACAATACAGAAATTTAATTTACTTCACCTTAATATGTTTTGGAACAAGCCATGGAAGTCACCTACCCACTTTGAAGTCCTTTCTAGATAACCCCTGAGCTCACAGACCATGGACTGAGATTGTGGGTCTGCCAACATTCTCCTTGGTGGCAAAACAGGCTTGAGGAATGCCTTCCTCTGGCCCACCACTCTCTCACTGCCATGCTTAAGCACCTGAAATAATCCATTCAAAACGTACCCCATTACCATTATGTTCTTTATAAGCCACCTGTCAATGTTTAAGACTACAGGCGGCTCAAAATTCTCAATCCACAGCAAGAGTTTTAAACTGGTGACCCTGTGCAGTTTGTCAGGGGTGACACTGACCTGTACAGGGGGTGCCGGAGGGAATGAGTTCAAGAAATGGCAAATTCTCCTCAAGCAAGGCACCCTCAGCACTCGCCTGGCATCCCCATCCCAGCCACAGGAGGGTCTTGCACAAGCTGAGGCATGGGGGAGGGAGGTTTGAACCATCAGTCAGGAGAAATCCATTTGCCACGTGGAGTGGCAGCACATTGCTATTCACAATAAGTGAGTGGCAGTGTGGTGCATGGCTGTGTATGGTCCTGCTTCCAGCACTCAGGCAGGACCTGATGCTGATTTACCAGAGCACCTTTTCACATCATTCTGACAGCATTTTAAAATTACATTTTACATGCAAAGTCTCTATTTATTGTCAATGTGAAATAAGGGGTTTATGGCAAATGAAAGCCAGGCTGAAATCTGTATCTTTGGCAATAATTCTAGTAAGTTTACCACTTGCAGACTAAAATCTGCATTGGAGACTCAGTTATATGGTGAAATGCAATTTATCCATATTACATGTGTGTTTTCCTGAAGCACATTAACTGCTGTTGCCAGGTCTGTGAAATGAAAACTTAGAAAAAGGAACTTAATTTGCATGGACTAAAAGGTGTATGCCGTTATTTATGGAAACTTGCTATGCCTATAAATTGAACTGATGAGCAGAAAAAAACCCAAACACTTTAAATGTCTGTTCTCGGCTCTCTCATCAAGGCTAGTTAAACTGTTGCTCCTATTTTTTCTTGATTTCTCTATGTATTTGTGATCTTAATGTGTTCCCAACAAATTTAATGGCATGTACTGTTTCAAAAGCTATGCACCATTTCCAGTAATTGGGATTTTGTCAGACCTCAAAGGATCTTATTTTAAAAAAAAAGAGAAAGGAGTGGAACGTGTTCTAAACTTCCAATTATGAGTTAACTCCGAAGCAAGAGGAATTCAGAGTCCTTAACAAAAATCACATTTCAAAGAGCTACCATGTGGAATTGGGAGAGGCTTATCATTTAGCTATCATTATTCACAGAGCTCTGGCTGTACTTAGTGCTTTACAGACGTATAAATAAAACAAGATCCTTGTTTCAATGGTTTTCATAGTGCAATTCATATACTCAGAAAAGGCTTAAGGTCCATATGAAGTACTGAAGGACAGCTGAAATAAAAGTAAAAAGGCAATTACTGGTGGGGGAACACGAAATGAAAATACATTTGATTTGTTCATTGTGACATAAAAGAAAAAGGACATGGTTCAATATATGAGAAGGAGAGAATTAAAACATCTGGCATCATTGTTAGGAATAGAGAGAGGAGACTCAGTAACTACATTACCTCACAAATTTAAAATATATCTTTTTTCCAGAAAAGTGACAAATTGCAAAGGCTGGAATGAGAGCCTAGTAAGTTATGAAAAGGTGGGGGAACTTGAGAGGCTACAGCAACTACAGAAGTGAGACTCTTTTATTTACCTCTGTGTTTTAATCACTTTCATGAGATCCTATTTATATTCATCACTTTGATTATTTTAATTACTATACATAGCAGTTAACAAACTAAGCTGGAGAATATGAACTGTGAAATAAAGTAACAAAACTAACTTTTGATATGCTTACTAAGGTTATATACAAACATATCCACCCATTGTATTGTTAACAAGCCTAGAATCATAGAGTTATTTAAGTTGAAAAAGACCTCCAAGATAATTCAGTCCAGCCATTAATCCAGTACTGCCAAGTCCACCACTAATCCCTAACCACCACATCTACAGGTCTTTTAAACACCTTCAGGGATGGTGACTCAACCTCCTTCCTGGGCAGACTGTTCCAATGTTTGAGAACCTTTTCTGTGAAGGAAGTTTTCCTGCTGTACTATTTAAACCTTCCCTGACACAACCTGAGGCCATTTCTTCTTGTTCTGTCACTTGTTACTAGGAAGATAAGACTCACCCATCTCACTACAACCTACTTTCAGGTAGTTTTAAGAGACCACTATGAGTAGCAATTTTTTTTTCCCTTTTTGAAGAGTTAAAACCAAGCCTCTCAACTCCTAAATTTCAATTTCTTATTCTCAGGAATGAAATCTTAAAACTAGAAAAAAATGGGAGAATGGAGAAGGGGCAGAATTGATTTTTACACTGTTTCTGTGAATAGCCTGTGATACTTTGGGACACTTTAGTTCCTGGGATATTTTGCTGCATAATCAAAGACCATTTCATGTATTTAATAATGCCTGCTAGATTGCAAATAAAAACCTCTCCCATGACTGTATAAAAACATCAATCATAGCTGAAAACATCTTAATAAAAAGATTTTCTCAAGTACCATCACATATCGTCTCCATGGCAACTACAGAAATTACATACCAGGAAAAGCAAGAATAGGATTATAAACTTTTGCCAGTTTCCAGGTCCCACAAGAGAAAGAGGGAGGCGAGCTAGCACTGCCTTACCAGCTTCTCCCACAAAATGGCCAGCTGGCTTGGAGATACATTTCTATTGCTGCCCAGGAGCAGGCTTTCTGGATACTCCTGTTTGACCCAGCCTAATTTCTGCTGTACAAGGTAAGGTCCAACCCAGACCACTCCAAGCCTAGGTATATTAATCCCCAGAAGCTACAGTCTGGCTCACATGGAGAGGCTGTGCTGTTCCTATCCCTGCTCAGTGCGGCTCCTTGGACCGCTAAACTGAGAGCCAAGGAGTTGACACAAGGCTTATGGGAAGCTGGAGGCAAGCTCAAAAGGGAGCTATCTGAACAACTGAGTAAGTGGTGCTGTTCATGTTACATCAGGCAGGGCAAGGCACATGGAGTACTCTTGGAGAGATGTCTCACTCTGCATGTACACACAAATGTGACTCCAAGCCAAGCACAGAGAGCTCATTCCCTCCTGTTATTGTAGCACAGGTCTTGCTGAAGTACAAATGAGCTGTTTCTGACTCCACCTCAATCAGAAACAGAAAACCCTGACAGAAATGTAACCAGCTTAATACATTATTTACCAAATCCTCAGAAGAATTTTTATATAAAAATCTCCCTTTACCAGTTGAGAGGAATGGCATGCCTCTTCCAGCATGCCCCCCTCCAGCATCACTTTCAAACAAAGGCAGGCTTGTCTCCCATTCTGACTCAAATAATAATGTTAGCTGTAACTAACCGTTCCTTTGATCTTCACAGAAAATGCTTCTCCTCATCACAACCTGAGTGAACATGCTCAGTTGTTGAAACACGGAGTCACACACGTCAGACAGGGGTAAACACAGGCAGGAAATCACAAGCCAGTGGCATTTCAAAAATATTCTAACAGGAGTAACAACAGGGGAGGGAAAAAAGAAAACACCTGACTGCATTTAGAATGAAGTTGGATCCATCTGTTAAAAGAATTACTCGATTTTATGGCAGGGGAATAAGCAGCCCAAAGGCCCTTCCAGTCTGCTGTTCCTGCAGAGGAGGAGTGCTCTGCAATAGTTTCTTGCTTTCCTTCCTGCACCTCTCGCACTTGGCTCTCCTAGTTTCATTTCCAGAGAGAGTGTTAATCATTTACAGATAGTTCCTAATGCAAAAAAAAAAAAAAAAAGAAGAGTGGACTCCAGAAGGCAGAACCTTCTGCTTAGCAGCATTTTTCATTTAAATATAAACAACTGCTAGATTATCGGTGATGATCTAAAAACAAGAGGTCCTGCACTCTGACATATTCACACGTATGTAGATGGGTGCATACACACACAAACACACAGCTGGATGCTTTTAATTTGCAGATACTTATGTTCAAAATTGTAAGATGCAGATCTTGGAATAAAAAAATAAACTCTAAAGAAGTTTCTTGCAAGGGCCTGAGATACAGGTTTGTGTTTGCTCAGCTGTTTCCCTGTGACACATTACAGTTGTACATTTTGACCTTTTACTACAAACTGTAGTTTACTGGTTTAAAGTATAGAAGTATTATTAGCATTTTGCAATTCACGGTGAATGCTGACATAAAGAGTAGGTGTTTAGTTCACAAAAATCCAAAGCATCTACTTCATAGCTGCCTTCTGCAAGAGAAAACTAAGATCAGCATAGCTGAATGATCCCTTCTAGGTAGCTTTAACACCTTTTTATATGCTCTGTTGTACTTACAGAGGTAACAAGGTGGTGACGTTTTTCCTCCTAGTTTTGAGTATTGTTGGTCTTTCAGCAACTATCTTATGTGGATTCTCCAATACAGAACTTGCTGTCTTTTTTTCTCTGCTATTTTAGTATTAGTATAGGATATAATGGTTATAGAGCTTCTTCTTGACAGGGATTACTATGGAAATGGGGTCAGGAAGATAAATTCCTTTTCAGGAATTAAAGAAATGAAGGAGAACTGAGCATCCTTGTCATGAGCCAGATGCTATTATCTCCCATATGCATGCTTTTTAAACCATGCACTGCTCTTCAGTTTGTCCTGGCAGTCTCTGCTGTGTGGTTATCACAGCAGCCAGCAGCTCAGCCTCACACAGCTGGAGCCACTCTTCCAGCAAGATGGGAGAGAAAATTGGAAGGGTAAAAGCGCAAAAACTCGTGGGTTGAGATAGAGACAACTTAATAGATAAAGCAAACGCTGCATGAGAAGCAAAACAGCATCAGGAATTCATCCACTGCTTCCCACTGGTGTATAAGTGTTCAGCCATTTCTACAAAAGCAGGGCTCCACCATGGGTAATGGTTACCTAGGAGGACCAATGCCAAACGTGCCCTTTTTACCTTCTTCCCCCTGCTTGATATGCTGAGCATGACACCATATGGTATGGAATACTCCTTTGGTCAGCTGGGGTCAACTGCCCAAGCTCTGTCCCCTTCCAGCTTCTCGTGCATCCCCAGCCTACACATTGATGGGGCAGTATGACAAAAGAAACACCCCTCAGTGCTGTGCAAGCACTGTTCAGCAGTAACTAAACATCCTGATTGCAAGCAATACCTTTTCATCACAAATCCAAAACACTAATTACTATGAAGAACATTAACTCTGGCGAAAACTGGTACAATAGTCAAGAGATGGAGCTAGAGCCTTGATCAGGTGAAAGCTGCTATTATTTGTCTGACCAAAGCTTCTGCAGACACTACAAGCTTTGCTCTTCGTCATCTGGATACGATGACTGAGTCACTGCTGCATGATAACACAGACACTAAATGATAATGTTCCTGGTGCTTTAGTCACTGCTGGGACCAAAAGACTGTTACTGAAAGAGAGAGAAACAAAGGAAAGAAAATAATGTGATAAGAAGTCAATAAATACAAGAACCTTGTGACAATTAGAAAGCAGAAAAAAATCCCCAAACCCACAATAATAACCCCAATAAAAAAGGAAAATAAGCATTAAGAAATAGTAGGTTAGAGTCATAAAGCAAAGTAAATGGAGTCACAATCTATTTAGTCCCAAGCTGGAGCCCGAAAAATTAAACTAGGTTTTAATTGGGAGTTAACTGTGTGGGTGTAAGTCTGTTATGCACACAAACCCCATATTTTGGTTGTTTTTCACAGGAACATCTTTACAGTGGAGATATCCTTGGCTGAAGAAAAAGGCTTCAAATGCAATCCATATCAGCTGGCAAAATTACTTTGTTTTGAGCAGGATGACAGTCAAGTCATTGACCATGTTAGCTAGTACTCTGGTGGAGATTTCAGCTCCCATGAGGCTGATTTGGTTCTAGGGAATTAAATGTCAGCAAGAGGCAGACTTGTTCACAAAGGGATATGCACTTCCATGTTATTACTTCACCTCGGGCACCATGAAGAAGTCCTGTCCAAGGAGCCAGTATTTGCTTAGCTCTGAGTCATTGTTTTTGTGCGTGGAGGGACTTCCTCCAAACCTTGCACTTCACCATAGGCCTCTACATTACAGGGTTGTTTCTGCAACACACAGCAGGATACAAAGAGCAATATAGCCAGAGAGTCGCTGTGTGCTTCTGCCAAGAGCTAAACTCCAATGATTCCGTGATTTCTCTCTATCATAGTTTCATCTTTCTTCATTTGCCCATTACGGGCAAAACAGTTCCTATCACCAAACAAGGCCAAAGCTTCTAGCCTAGATGATGTAAATCAGCCATGAATGTCATTGAGGAGAATGGAGTTATACCAGTAAAACCTCAGTTTAAGCAGCACACATCTGTTTAGTTTGATATTGACTATTTACTTTTGAGCACACTGCAAATATCCCTTTCTTAAGAGCTCTGCTCCAGGCCTGGTGTTGATTCACACACCAACTGGCTGTTCTTTGAAGCTGCTGGCCACATGTTCCAAAGTCCATATTAGTGAAAGAATGGACAGCGTATCTCCCAACCGCTCACATTAGTGAATGCCATTCTTCTGGGACAATTTGTGGTGACATTACAAACATGAGCATAACAATTTATATATGTCACCAAAACTCCAAATGAAATAATCACAGTCTCCAGTTACCAGGTTAGTCAGAGGTCCTCACCTCCCTTATGACTGAAGTGTACAGTCTGCTGTTTGTTCATCTTTCTAAAGCCTTGGTTTTTGAGTTTGGTCAGATTTCTACTTGTTTTCTTTTGATTCCTTCAAACAGGACTTAATCAGATATCGCAGACTGTTGGAAACAAGCAAGGATAAGATGCAGACATCTTTTTTATCAATGCCCAAGACTTCAAGACCATAGGAAAAGAAATATCATACTTAAGCTCTGAATAGCAATGAAGTCTTTGGATCACAAAATCATAAGGGGCTGGTGTTACAGGTGAGATTTTACATGAAAGACAACTTTGATTTTAAAAATTCCCTCAATGAGTATTTTACTGTCAATTTACCCAGGCAGTTTTGCTTCATCAAGGAGTCAAATGAGTGCTAGGGCAAATGAACCAGCAGAAGCACAGACTCAAGTTGGGAGCAACACTACTCCTTTGTGTGACAGCAATGTCCTAGATCCACACAGCAACCTGATGACATCAGAACAGACAGGTGTTGGTATGAGCAGCCAGACTTTCACCCTACATCCCTTTGCAACTCACAGACATGCTGTGAGACTTGAAAATCAACACAGTGGCCACAGCCAATTTATTTTAAAGTCCATTACTTGTAGACTAGCCTAGAAGAAGGGAATAGGAAGGGCAAAGTACTACACTGAGCCAGGCACCTCCAAAGCAGCGTAGGGATTCAGATTCATCCCATGCCTGGTCTTTGCCACTCAATGTTGACTAAGGGAAGAGGAGGACTTGCCCTGCTCTGCTGGCTCCATACTTTAAGCCAGTGGCTTAGCCAGTCAGTGGCTAAGCTGGATATCAGACGCAGCCTGCACTATGCACTCCATCTTTCTGTAACATACCATTTTGAAGCAGTCTGAAGCAAAAGTAAATTCTGCACTAGGTAGGATATGTGTAATTAGTGACTCAAGTTTTTTTGCATTTGTCTTCTGCACCCCACTTTCTGACAAATGACAAGTATTGTAATGTTCCTTACTGCCTAGAAATTTCCTAATTAACATTCTCACACCTCTTAAAACAGATTAGTGTAATTACAAAGCTCTTGTTTAACTTGCTGTCACCTCAATCATCAGTAAAAAAAAAAGAAAAAATTCAAATGTAAATGTTCTTTAACGTCCTCAGAAAAAAATTAAAACTCATTTTACCATAGCATCTGCTGGGAAGGGAAGCATTGAATACAGTCTGAGATTTGTGAAAAATAGCCCAGTGAGAATCAGACAACAGACACTCGGTCAAGCTATAGCTGGTGCTTAGCACGGCCCCAGCTCTGCAAGAGCATTCATTTCCAATGTCCTGGATGAGATGTCCAGGAAGAGCTACCAAGACTTCTTCAAAATGAATTGTGAGGCATCAGCCTAAATAAAAGGGTTTTGCTCACCAGCTTCTGTTGTCTGTCAGGCTAGGAAACACTCCTGCAAGGAGCTCCGCCAGCAATGCTGAAGAGAAGAAAATGTCCAGAATAGATGGATTGTGAGCTCTCCCATCATCAGCATTTGCTTTGAGTCTGTGTGCCCCAAGCTCAGAATGTGGAGCTGGGTTGGTTTGCTGTTATCTGCTGCCCAGCACCATGCTGGGCTTAGCAGGGAAACTGCCACAGGCACATGACTCCTTCCAGGCTTTGTAGGAGCAACCCAAGCAGGGTAGTAGAGGCCTGCCAATAATACACACTAGAAAATTCTGTTCTGGGACCCAGAGAAGTGCCTGGTGGAAACCAGATAACCAGGTCACTCCTCAAGCAGGCTTATAAAACTGCATACTGCCTCCAGTCTTCAGGCTACTTTCCCACTGTTCCAGACCCGTTGACCCATGCCCAGCCTCCTCCATATTCAGAGGTATAAACAGCTCCATGGTTTACTCCCACTCTGCTTGCAGTTGTTGATGGAAAAAACCCTATAATTCCCTATGGAATTTGAGAGCTGGGATGATACAGACATGCTTACAGTATTGTGCAAAGGGACAGGCAAGGGGTAATGCTCTCCTGTACTTATTTCCCTTACCTTTGAGTAATGAGCAAGTTTCCAAGCAGCAGCTGATCTCTCTTTAAACTGGAGGATGCAGTCTCTAAGCTGTGCGCTCATTTCACATCAGAGATGTGATCTTTACATCTGCAGGGACAGTTGATGTTCAGCAAGGCAGAATGGATGTATGAGGTTGAAAAAAGATATGGGCAATACTTTCTAACCAGTGTTCAATTTTGCCTTCTCGGGTCAGCTTCTTGGTCACACTAAAGCTAATCAGAACACAGCAGATCAGACCTACAGCTCTGGCAGAGCCTGAGAGCTTGTGTGCAAGCTGGCCCAACTGACAGTCCTGCATTTATGAGCCAAAGCCACAAATTCTTTTCTAGCAGAAACTAGTTAAATGGGCACTAAACCATGGAAAGTTGCTGCATTCTTGACAGCAGAACAACACCAGCAAATCGTGCAGTGCTGCTTCTTGCTTCTAGCTGCAATGGGCAGAAACTGGAACATAGGAGATTCCATCTGAACATGAGGAAGAACTTCTTAACTGTGAGGCTGACAGAGCACTGAAACAGGCTGCCCAGAGAGGTTGTAGAGTCTTCTTCTCTGGAATGATTCAAAAGCCTTTTGGACACAATCCTGAGTAATGTGCTCTAGGGGGCCCTACTTCAGCAGGGAGGTTGAACTAGATAATCGCCCGTGATTCCTTCCAACCTTACCCATTCTGTGATCATGTGCTTCATTATAACATTTAAGTTTTGAATTCCCCTATGAGAGATTCAAAAAGTTTGTATATGAAAGGCTGAACAAAGTCCTCTTCCTGAGTTTTGATTTATTAGGGCTGAAAATAGTATACATTTCCCTAATACCTAAGAAACGGTATGCATTTTCTCCCAAACGCATTTCCCAATAAGATAAAGGAAACTGAAACTGCATGAACTCTGAAATCTGACAGGTACAGGACAACGGGATGAAATAGAGCCAGTGTTTTGATACCCTTGTTTGCTTTCAATGAACAGTTTTAGAATAAAGGGCTGGAGCGGGGTGGTGTTGAACAGGAAAAACTTCACTGAAGTTTTCACAGATGAGTACACCAGCAGAAAGTTGGGTGAGGACATTTGTCTCTACTTTGCCCATGCTCAGGGACTGGTTTACTGATTAACCTGAAAAAGCTAACATCTGTAGTGCGTTAGGGAGCAGACTGGAGACTGAGGTATCCTACAGAGACTGAGAAAATAGCATTAAAAACCCCTACAAAGCACTTGAAGTGGGGAAAAAAAACCCAGGAGGGTTTGCCTTCACCTTTTCTCTTCCTTCTTGCGGAGGAAAGATGTCCTGATTGAAACCCGCCTGTGCTGTGGCCATGCTGGCCTTTGACTCCCACCCACACTTCCTATGGACACCTTGACTTGCTCTAGAGAGAGCAATTTTTCCTAATTGAAAGCCACGGTTGGAAATGCCATTGCTTAAGTGTTTAAAATATCCTGGTGAATGTTTGTAGGGATGTACCATGACAACATTCTTCTCTGGTGATGGTGCCAGCTAAAGAGACCCTCACTGTTTCTGGGGTGCTTCCTCAGCCAAGGCAAATGGAGAGAAAAATCTTTCTCTCCATGGAGACAGCTCCCTGCCCTCCTGCCTTGGGTCCCTCACAGCACAGGTGAAGCAGCCCCCATGGCATCAGAAGTACCAGCAGGCACTGTGCTGCCACTGGAATAAACAGGAACAAATGATGCTCTCACCTTGCTGAGGCTCAGTGGCACTAGACATCAAGCCCTTAGTAAAGAGGGGTGAGTTGAAGCACTGAAGATGTTCTTCTTGAACAGAATGAGCTAAAAACCTCAACTGTGGCATTCCACACAAAATCTAGATTTCATCTGTATGATAGAAGGCAGAGAAGAAAGACCTCCACAAGAATGTGCTTAATCCGTGGAATTTCTCATCACACCTGATAGCAGCCAGCACTGCCCGTGGATGAGACCACACAAGGGATCAGGCACATACCACCTGACAGGCTGTGGTATACTGTGAGGGGACAAGAGGCCACAGATCCATCTGAAGGAACTGTCAGCATTTTCAACCCCTAAATACAGAGCAGAAATGATTTATTACTACAACCCACAAAATAAGACAGTCTTTCGAGGTGACTGTCTGGGCAGCCAATAATAACTCTGAGTCACTGAAGTGACACGCAAAGAGGGAAAAAGAAGCAGAAGTGAAATAAATTTCTATCTCTGGCTCAGCTGCTGCACTTGAACGACTACACACAATGTCTACACACAACAGACATGTGAAATGCTGAGTTACAGAAGAATTGTTATGGGGCTCTGAGCAACATGGTCTAGTGGAAGTTGTTCCTGCCCATGGCAGGGAGTTTGGAACTAGCTGGCCTGTAAGGCCCCTTCCAACCCAGACTATTCTATGATTCTATTACATCTGAGCTCTCAGTGATTTTTCTCACCCAGCTCTTTTCTCCTTCTCTGATACAAAGCCAAACCAAGATCAATACCGTAGATAATAATCTCAACTAATCCCGCAAATTGTTTTTGTCCATAAACAACAATATTGTAAATAAGTAAAAACCTATGAGAAGTCCTGAGGGAAATAAAAATGTATTACACTGAGGTAATGACATACAATTTCTATTAAGCAGACAAAGTCCACATGTTGTGGCTTCTTACACTCATTACTCCAGCAGACACAAAAATATTACAATATTAGTTTGCAGGAAATACTTCAGGTAAGTAAGTACATATTTCATCAGATTTTACTGCACCATTAAACACACTCATGTCCCATAACAAACCATGCCTATACAGGGAAGGCTGTGGGAGCACAGGCTTGGGTGTTGCTGATTTCAGAGATGCAGTTCCTCAAGCAGTATCAACCAAGCTATTTCCATGCTGATATAAAGGAGAAATCCTACCTCCACCTTTTTTTCACCATGACCATGTGTGCCCCCTTCTACCCTTATGCCAACAGCTGGCATCCAGTCAGCCTCATCAGGGACCTCTCAGGAGAATAATCCCAATTAAAACAAAAGACAAAGAAATCTAATGCCAACACAAAGAGGCATTATACTACACAGCCACGTGGACACAGCCACTTTAACTTTTTCCAGGGAGCTGAGTGTTTACAGACATCATTTAAGGCTTACTCTAGTGGCATGGATTTCCCTAAGGAACGTGTCAGATCTGCTGCTCCTGTGTAGATGTGTCTGATGCCCACGTGGCACTAGGCAACTGCAGCTGGCAGCCATGCCAAGCCCCTCACGTCCAGGAGCTCCTGAAAGGGGATCTCATTCTTTCACCTCTTGATGGGGTTGATGGGGTTGAAAAATACTCCTCCAAAAGTAACTCACCTCATCTGTCCTGGGATGTTTCCAGGCAGATCAGAGCCAGTGCAGTTATGGTCTCTTGTAGATGGAGAAAAAAATAGCTCCTTTTCAAAGCAACAGGATGAAATGACCTCAGGAAAAGGGGAAGAGAAAGAGCCCCTGTGTGAAGACCTGAAAATGGGCTGATCCACTGAATCACAGCCAGGATAGCCATGAATGGGAGGAGGAAATAGTTTCTGAGGCTTCCAAAAACGTAAAATGTGAACGTGGGGGTAGACAGAAGAATTTAACTGTTGGAAAAATTAAGGTTGGTATAAACACATGACCCATAGTTACCCATTACTGCTCCAAAGCTACAACTGAAGTAAATAAAAGAACAGAATATCAATCTCACCCACAGACCCCCAAGCAGCTCTAAAAAATTATAGAGGTCTACCCAGAAAACTACTTCGTTTAAAAAACAGCAATACTCATGCAACAATCCCAAGGAGTACAGGAGCACGGCTGAGAGCTTTTCCAAGCAAATAAAAACCCCCCACCTGGACACGCAGGTGGGCATCCCCATGCCAAGGGAATTCACTGTTGCTGCCATCCTTTGGCAGCTGTGCAAGCTCACAGCCTTGGGACCCAAATTCCCAAGCCCACAGTAAAACCATTGGCTCCACATTCCTGTCACCCAATAAGAGACCCCAGCTCTGGTCCTGGGAAGCACTGCCACCAGCCATCAGCCAGGAGTCCTGCTGCACCCGGGACTTGTGCACAGGAAGTCTCAGGTTTCCTTCGCTCTGAGAACATCAGGCTGAAAAATGCATCCTGCCAAATGGATATCCACCCAGTAGCAAATGCAGAATCCAGACGGGAAAGTTTTTGGGAGCTTCTTCAGGCTATCACCTGCTACTGGGCTGTTCCTAGAAAAAGGAGAGCAGCTAGTTGCAAGCCATTTTATGCACAATTTATACCAATACTTTACATTGTGAAAAAGAGGTTTGCCTCTTATGCAGAGAAAATCAAGAATGCTGGGTATCCTTCCATGCCTTCTAGTTTGTGAAACAAAAAGCAGAGAAAAGGTGAAGGGTTTAATCAACCTCCAATTCATTTTTATTGTTAGCAGATGCTTCAAAATGCTAGTTCTCAGGGGCTGCTTCAGTCTGTCTTTTAGAGTTGCGTAAATCTATTGTCGGCACTGACAGGGACAGAAACACAGATGACAAAAACCAGTGGTGCTCTAGCACAGAACAGAACAGCTCTGCCCAGTTCCTACCCAGAAAGGACTGCTCGGAGGTGGAAGCCAGGGCAGTGCAGGCTGAACAATGGGGTGAAAAGGGAGCAGAGCCAGCAGCAAACAGGTGCTGGAATGGGGCTCTTCAGACGACACAGGGAAGAGGCTGAAATTAGTACCCCCCTCTCCCCAAGCCCTCTTGTTCCTGGTGCTGCACGGTGGGCACTTACCTTGTGTGTGCTGTACCAGGGGCCAGACAAGGGCCCACTCCCGGCTCCCGGTCCCCCAAAGGATGCATTCCAAGATGCCTGGGATGATGTCCACGTCGCTGCCCTCAGGCCCCAGCCACCGGGCATGCCGTGCACTGTCACACCAGTGGGGAGGGGTGGCTGTGAGGAGAGGTGAACGGGACGTGGACGTGGCACTCTCTTCCTGGTGTGGGGAAGGCTGCTCACACGGGTCACTCTGCGCCCAGGCGGGTGCGGCCAGGGCTGCGATTGCAGGTGTGCACCAGGACACCCTCAGCTGGGGAGCAGTTGTAGCATAGGAGAGGAAGGGGAGCTTGACAGAAGGTTTTGCTGCTCCTTCCCAGGTCATTCAGGTGCCTTTTTTTTGTGTTTCTGACTTCCCCAATGCCCCACCCTGCTCGGAAGAGGCAGCATGGGAATTTAACTCCTTCAAATCAGTGCCTAAATCTAATGGTGAAGTATTAATTGCTCACTGCTAGATTGCAAAACTTAGGAATTGTTGTTCCCAAAGGCAGATAGTCACTTACATAAATTCTTACTTATGTCCTACGCATTTTGCTTTTGTAACTATTTCCTGAACAGTTTCTTTGCAGAGCCTTCGGGCAGTGGGTTTGGTCGCAGTCTGCAGCTTTATTCATTCATTCTTCTAGTTTTGATTTGATTTTTTTTTTTTTCCCCCCGAGGAAAACAACTACTAAACAAGCTCATTAAAGGGAGAGTTCAGCTAGCAAGGTAGGAGCTTGGCAGAAGACAGAAGCAGGCTTCTAGAGAAGCATAGAAAGGAATATTAAGACACCACATCTTCAGGCTCTGGACAATACAACTACGTGCAATCCAGAGGGCTCATACTGTACCTTGGAGGAACTGACTTTTATTCATTCCTTTGCTTAGGTGGGCTTGAAAACACCCAAAGTCCTGACAATTATTTCAGCAGACAAGGGTCAGTGGACAGTTATTCTGCTCCCTGCCACAACAGTTTCCTGCTACTCTTAAGAAGAACTGGCACTGATTGCTTTAGTCCCAGTAGGGCCGGTGGTCCTACTATCAGCAAGTTGCATCAAGAGAGAGAACAAGTCAGCATGCAGGATAGCAGGCTGGGGGCCGAGCTTCCAGCAGGCAAGGAGATACGATCCCTAATAGAAATGAGCAGCAGCAAAGCTGACTGCTGAGAAAGAAATGAGGATATAGCTCCTCAGTATGATTAATTTGGCCAAAAATAGAAGAAACACACAATTACAGGAAATAAACTGTAGTTAAATTAATACTTTCCAACTTGAACGCATAATGTCTTAGCCACAAGGATGTTATTTGAATCCAGACAGAAGGTGATACAGAAAAGGCAGAAGTGGCAAGGTAATGCTTCAGTTAGATGATGGTATAACACCCCAAAATACAAAATCTTGCCTTATAACAATAAATGTTTTGTGGCCTAATTCGAAATACCAGTTTCTGTGATCACAGCTCCAGTGACTCCTTTGTAAATACTGGAATTAGCTGCAGCCATGTATAGGTACACTGGAAAAAACCAGCTCCAGTATTTCATGGCTGTGTAAATTGCTGCAGATTGTTTTTACAGTGTTGTGTAATTGTTCTCTGCAGTCTAAGCTTACATTATAGAAAAAAAATCTAGGCAATCTGGGTTATGGTTGCAAAAAAACCAGTGCAGTGAAACTGGAGTGTAAACTGCTGCAATGATACTTGCCCTGTCTAGAGAGAGAGAGATGAAACAATAGCCCAGAGGGAAGTGTGAAAGGGCCCATTCTTCTAACTGGAGCGCTAAACTGGAAGTCTGCTGACAATTTAAGTGTCAGCATCAGCTACTTCAATGCAGATCATTTGATCAGAAACACCAGGCTAATGTTCTTATTTGTCATCCTCAATTTGCACTTGTTGTATAGCAGATCCTGAGGTGAAGAGGAAAAGCAGCAACGATTTTCAAAGGTTGCTGAGCTGAAGAAAGTTCTTCCATTCCTCATCCTTCTTCACATAGTCAACTCTGCCCCATCTCAAAATGAGGAACAAAGAGGTTGAAGGTCCCCCAGGCTGGAGAAATTGTCTTCGGTAGCCAAAAGCCACAGTGGTCCCTATGAGCCTGCCAGCGACCTTTGCAGTATGGTTCTCGGTTGCCAAAAATGCCCAGATTGGTAAGAGGTTGAAAGGGAGTGCAGTGGGAGTGGGAGGAGAAGAGCAGCCCAAAATATCTCTTGGGGACAGTTGCTGTTGTTTTGCTTCATTCTTGTTGGTTCACTGCCTAAAATACAAATGTGACTGTGGTTTTCTCTTGCATAAAAAGCTGTTGGAACAGGTTTTCTGTAATGCTGTCTACATGGAGCCCTTGTTGAATTGCTTTTGAGCTGATCTAGCAGTGACAGATCGTTGTTCCACAGTTAGGTCCAGACATACCCCCTCAGTCTAAACACACCAGGGGCCCTTATGGCATCCTTTATTTATTAAAGATCTGTGATTGTAATGCATGTAAAACTGATATGCAGTTATTCAGATTAATTTAACTTTTCTTTACATTGTAATCCAGCCGTATTAAAATATTAAAGAATATTTTAAAAAACTATTTCTGCTCAGTTACTACCCTCCATTAGGAAAAACAACTAACTTTGTGCAAAAGTCCCTATACTTGTGCATTTCTATTTTCAGGCTAAAAGTGATGCTGAGGTGTTTGGCATAAAGGTATTAAGTCCTTAGGACCGGTTCCTGAAACATCCTGAGGAAACGTCCCGTGAACTGGAAGCAGAAGATGGGATCTGCAGGATGTTTTGACTGAGAACATTACTCCCACTTTTCAGTGGCGCACAACTGTGCTGGAAGTATGTGCCCAAAGTCAAGTTCTGTTTGAGGGTCCTTCAAATCAGGGATGTCCTCTGACAGCTGGGCCAGCAAAATAGACTACAGCCACTCCAAAAACATGGAAATATAAGGCGTTTTCAGTGGGTACTACAATACATTAGCAAGGTCACATCACTGGAGATGTGTGCAGAATGCACCACGTACAAATCTCTGTGTATTTTTGTTGTCTTTGTTGTACTGTGGGAAAACTGGGGTAGCTCAAAAAATACCTCAAGAAAAGTATCTTCCGAAAGGTGACCCGATTTGCTATTGCTGGATCTGTCTGTTTTTACACCTGGGCAAAGGCAACAAGAAGTGCAGATTTGTGTCTCTCTGGTGGCTGACCCACATCAGTATCAGGACAGGACTGTTTCTCCCTGTGAGTAGCACCTCACTGCCTTGAAGTAGCACACAGCAGAAGGTAGTGCCTGTGAAGATGGAGTAGATGCTGCTTGAGTTGGTTTGCTGAAAAATCTCAAGGCTGGTTAAACAGAGTAATCTGCAGGGCGGCAGTATTTGACTCCTCTCATTCTACTGCCAGTCATTTCGGGGTAGAAGAAAAGGGACTTCACAGCCTGGGAGATTACATCCACCTTCTCTAGTGCTTCCCATCAAGTTCTTAACACCTTGGGATACTTCTGAGCAATGGAGATGTAAGAGATTGTTTTGGTTGTTAATTGCATGGATTGCCTCACTTAGCTGCTGCATTTCTATCTGATATGCTCAGGCCAAGCATCAGTTGCTGTTAACAATAGATAATGTTCCTCTGTTTGGTCACAAGGATTTAGAGACTGCAATGGATGCTTTGTCAGCTTCAGGTTCAGATGATCTGGGACAGTGCCCGATCTGTGTGCGTCCCTGAACTCCGGCTTGTACGACTTTGGGACCTCATAAACCAACAGAGTAGGCAGTTTCCTACTTGTTGCTTTAGCCTCTGGAAATCATCCGTGAAGACCTTGACCTGGGACCCCCTCATTTGGGATACTCAATGCACTTGGGTATCTGAAGAGGAAATAAGAGGGCTTTTCATGTTTGCTTGCCCATGCCCCATCACTTCTCTGAGCTTACATTTTGCCATTGTAGATGAGCCACACTCTCAGCTGAGAAGAGTCCACATCCTTGACTACTGGGCTCTGATCACAGTTACTGAGAGTTCCTAAGCCAGAAAATTAGAGAGATAATGGTTTCCTTCTCTGCCAAATAGGAAAACAGCCCTTTGTACAGGGTACTTAGGTGTTCCACTGTGAGGACAGAGCCCAGGTGATGGGAAGTTCAGTACTGAGACGGATGGTTCCAGCTGGGTGGTACAGGAGAGAGTTGAAGACCTTGCTTTTACCTGCTCTTCAGAGGACCTGGCTGCTAGTGCCAGAAGAGCGCCAAAAGTGCTAAGCTTGAGCAGGATGATCGGACGTGTTTCTGAGTTAAATGTCTACAAGCAGACTTTTGGTGGGTCATTCACTATGTGTAAGGCCTTACCTGTGAACTGGGGATCTGCCTGGAGCGGGTTGCAGGCAGGGAATTCTGTGTAATGTAGCGCAGGACAATTTGTGGAAGATGTGTACCAACAGTCAGTTGATTTTTACAAGCAGCTTTCATCTCCCTTCCCCCAGCAGCTTTACAAGACCGTGGTGCAAGTATGTACTACTTCATATGCTAGCAATTACAGTTCTTTGGAAAGTTGCTTTCCATCATGAAGTCTACAAATGTACAAAAAATAGAAGTCCTGGAATCAAGATGTACATTACAGACCTTGGAGAAGGCTTTTGTCCTTCCTTTCTGTATGGTGGATCAGTGAGAGATTTGTAGACTTTGGACATTTTCATTTTTGCCTTTTAGACCCTACCAATTTAAGCTTAATCCTGATCCTTTTAAAATCAATGTCAAAGTTCCCACTGACTTCAAAAGAGACAGGCTCAGCTTTCAAATACTTTAAAGAATAATTTTAAGCAAACAAACCCAAAATGGATAAGAACTGCATTTTCTCTCTCTATTAGGCATGCAACTTATTTTCTCCAAATGTAAATGTTACCTGGAGAACTAAGCAGTGATGTGGTTTTTATTATTTCTTTAGGAGGCTACAGTACCCAAAGTATATTCCATACATACTTCTTCATTTAGGAGCCAAACATAGCTATGTAAAGTGAGCGGCTTGTTTACAGTAGGCCCTTATGTCTTGCTATCAAATTAGTGGTAAATCAGGACTGTAGTAAACAGAGGTCAAAGATCAAACCCACAATTTCACATAAAATTCCAGACCATGTACACAAAATTTAAAATGCAAAATCTTCAAATCATGAGACCATCAACTGCTCTTAAAACTAATCAAAAGCAGGATAAGGACTGAAGGAAATGAAATTTAAACGTGGTTTTAATCCAACTTTAAATGGAACAGCTACATCATGGGTATCTTTTAACCATGACAGCTGATTCCATGCTACTTATTACATACCATGAAACAAGGTTTTCGTACATCTCTCTGGCTATTCATACATGCTGTTTTGTTTCTTTTTCTCCAATTTGAAATAAAGATAAAATAAATTACAGAAGTATTACCACCTAAGATTTTACGGTGGTTCTGTTCTTGCTAAAACCCATGGTAGTTTTGCATCACTGTTTTTTAGTGCATTGATTCTCTGTGCTCAGAAGAGGGAGTGAGAAGATGCCGTGTGCTCCATTTTGTGACTGTGTTTGGACACAGTCAGGTGCCTTGGCTGATGGTCCCTTCCTTATCTGGAGGTCAGTGTCCACATCCATGTCCCACAAGAGTTCCAGGACCATGCCTGTCCTGTACACATCTGTTAGAGTAATCCCCAGCCTGAAGTTGTCTGGAAGGAATTCCTTTCTGCACCCAGCTAGGGGAAAGTTAGGATGCTGACTCCTTAAAACTGAAACACATTTGTTTAATGAAGATTTTGTTGCTGAGTGCCACCAGATGTCAGCATACACTATATGATTAAAAGCAAGTGTCTAAGACCTCTGAGAAGTAAGCAGTAAAAAAAAGCCTTCTGTCTCATGGAAATGATGAACCAGATCAGCTTTGCTGGGGGAAGAATTATGGCAGGGATTAGCTGGAAGAAATTGCCTGTGAGGTTTTGCTCAAGTATCTGCTTACTTCTTCCATTCTTGGGATGTGCCCATCTGCTTTGCCTTCAACCCTTCTCCCCATCCAGAGGTCTGTGAGAGGCCTGGATTGGCCCTGTCCTCAACCTATACCTCCATGGGGTTTGCTAGCATGGATCCAAAGACCTGCATCTTCCTCAAATCCAGGACAAGAGGGGAGAGGGGAACCTGCTGAGGATCCAGAGCCCTGCTTTTTACATGTGTAGTTAGGGAAGATACACCTTCACCCCAAATACTGCAGCAGTATCTGCTCTGGCCATGAATGAACATGAGAATTCACCAAGGAGGTGCACACAGAGAGTGTTTTGTGATGACTTAGAGAAAAAATATGAATAGCAGGAAAATTGTGATGCGATTTTTTTATTCCCCGACATACTCTTTCCCAGTCTGGAAAATGCCAGAAGGCCAAAGCTGTTCTTTGGATGACCCAGTTTAATATCTGCTCAAATGAAGTTTTCTGCCTTAATATAGGTATCTGAGGTTTGTACTTTCTCCTACTGAAATCAGTGACACAGCTCTTCAGGGTAAGGTAACCTGCAGTAAGGCTTCTTCCCTGATTCTTATTACCTGTCTTAGGGCAGGACCTGTACTACAACCAAGCATGCCCAATCCACATCCAGATGGCTTCATGATTTCAGTTCTGTACACACATACACACACTGTTCTGTGTAGGTTTTCCTCTTCCTCCAGTCATATGCACCATTTAAGACAGCTAAAGCAACAAGGCCCCTTCAAAACTGCTTTCCCTAATCAACATGTACAGAGCTGAAACCATTATTCTGCCGCTGTAAGTTCTGACCTAAATCTGCCATTGTCCACATACATCCCAAGAAGTCACAAAACACTGATCTATCAGAAAGTCCGAATAAGAAAGTCAGAACCCAAGGGACAACTGAGCAAAGTGACATTCCTGGGGTGCCGTGAGTCAAAAAGCCATACATCCAAGTTTCCCAAGTTTCTGTCTTGTAGTTTTAATTTTGTTTTGAGGATTTTACTATGTTTGGCTGACTTTCTGGGTGTACAGCAGCTTTAGTTGAAGGTCCAGTACAACAGCTCCAAGTGCACTGGCACCCTTCCAGATTTCACAGCCGTGACTACTGTGCTGCAGCAGATAAATTCTGCTGGAGGCACGTGCTGTTGTCACCACACACCAACATAGCAGATCTGACGCTTTGAGGCAACTTCAGAGGTTGCACGTTCATAGAGAAGAAACAAAAAGCACAGTTCTTCTGGACACTATCAACGCCATTGCCTACATGCTATTCAGCTGCTCTGCTCCTGCTCAGCAAATCTGGTGTTTCCCAGAAGCACCAGATGTCCACACCAGAGGCACGTGTGTGCAGATGGTCTGTGCAGCAAGATCACTGCACGTGTGTATGCAGTAACATTGCTGAAACTCAAGGAATCCAAGGGCAAAAATCCATCAGGTCTTTCAGTTTCATCCATGGCATGAGTTCCATCAGTCTGGGGATGGTTCTGCTTGAATAAATTGAGTCTCAAAAGAAGGACATGTCCTGCCTATATCTTATGTAAGTGGCCTAGCAGTAAGGGGAGGGGACAAGTAGTTGTGAGATTGCCTGGGGAGTGCCTGAGTGCCTGTTTAACCTGGCTCTATGTATGGTTTAGGAAATCTCCCCTCTTTGGAGGGAATAAGGCAGGCACCTTGTTTCAAATCAGTGGAATATCCTTAAACGGGATTTGGGTACCTATGTGCCTTTGAAGAGCTGACCTGTGCCTCAGAAACCTTATTCCACTGAATAGCCCGCTGACTTCAGAGGAAGGAAACTGCATATTATAAAATCTGTATTCCAAAACCACACTGAAACCAGCCTGGAGCCAGATACTTTATGTATTACAGCCTTGACAACACTTACATATGGTGGCAGTGAACTGAAACAGAGTATGATAAGGTCCGATCTGGATTGAATCTGTTTTAAAAAAATAGTGATTTAAAAATAAAAATTATGGTATTTTGGTAAATCCATAAAATCCCTGCAATATTAAACATAAAAAGTAAAATAACCTGAGGCAACCTCCAGGATAACTGGACTGAGAACACACTGGTTTCTTCCCTCCAAGAAATAAATTGTTAACATGAATATCACATATGTATTTGAGTATGTGAGTGTGTGAGTGTGCTGGGAGCAGGGGAAGAGCTCAAATATATTTAATAACCAGTCAATTGATATCACAAAGCTTGTATATACACAATATTCCTTGTTAAAATATTTGAAGAATTGGAAACAAGCTTTCTTCACATTACAAAGGACAAAACCTTTTTATGGATTTTCATTTTAAATTAAGATCCAATAGGTTTATTCCCTTAGGAGTTATGTTTTCATAAATGTACCATTTTGTGTTCTAAGAACAGATAAGATATACTGATTATAAACTAGCTTTTATAAATAAAGATCAAAGTCCCTTTTTTTTTTTTTTTTGGGTATAACTACAGCAGCACTCACTGTAGTGTTTTGGAAATGCTGCTTTCATCCTTGTAAAACCATCCAAGCAAGCAAAGGACATAGAGATCTTCAGAGATGGGGATAAAATTTGGAATTATTTGGACAGAACAACAGTAAATAATAATAAATCAAGAACATGGTGATAGAATTCTTTTGCAGAGAACATCTTCAATGAGGTATATTGACACAGATGTTTCCTGAAAGAGCAAGTAGAGATCCCTGAAGCATTTGCTGCAGAAGTGCAGATGTTTGCTTTGGTGAGGAATGCTATTGCCATGTAAGTAAACAGGATTTTGCAAGGGTATGTCCTGGGGGTGTATTACATTTTCTTCAGGCAAATGATGGATTTTAAGTACTGCATTGAAGAGGAACCTTACTTTGTTAGTGGAGAAAAATACTTTTGCCTGTGATTTGGGTTATTTTTTAGACATAGACAGTTTTGTTAGAATATGTATTCAAGTTCTTAGAAATAATATATATAGAAAATACCTCCATCAGGGATGTTTCATGAGTTTTAACTTTCTTTGGAGTCAGTATTTATTTTCTTGCCAGAAATTTGGTTCCTCATATAGAGTCTGCAGACCATTCCTTTGTGTATTTATTATATTTTTTACCATATTATAATAATTTTAAGAGTAATAGATTTTTTTTAACCTCCGCCTGCATGACACTGTCCCTTTTTCAACTTAGACATGAGGAACTGATCTTTCTTTTGAAAATACCTTTTTTTGATTATTAGAAGGCCATTTGTGACACAGAGTTTACAGACTGTTTATGATAGTTTTGAACATGATGGAAAGGAAAAAAAGAGCAGTTGAAATTGAAATCAAGCTATACCAGACAAGGAAACATATTATATAAGGAAAATATTTACAGGATTTCAATCAAGAGCGGCTTATGTGTGTAGCATATGGAGAGGTTTTGGTGTTGCGGATCCTCCAATTCCTCATCCAGTCTTTGCACATGTGGAATAAATGGATTCCACCCAAATCTTGAGCCTGCAAGGTTTTCCTTTGCCCTGTAATATACTCTGCTAAGTGGAATAGGTTTTGTGGGTTTCTCCTAAAGGTTGGTGATCAAATCCCAGATGCATGTGTGGGTGGGGAGAGACCATTTTCAGTCCATAGTAGAACAGGCTTATTCAGCTATTAGCAGAGTTTCATGCAGAAACCTACTCATCTCTTTATAAATCAAATGCAGCAATTCCTGTTATTTTAATAAGCACAACATGGAGTGTGCACAGATATCTTCACTTATTGCCATGGTTATATAGATCAGGTTTGTATCCACTAGTCTGCTAGCTCAGGACATGCGTAACAGCAATGCATGACAGAAACCGTGGAGATTGGCTTTATAAATAGCTCAAATCCGCACAGAAACTGTAAGCCAGGGGGAGTTTATGTCTTTGACATTTTGAGGAGGTTTTATTTTTCCCTTTTTTCCTATAGGGTGATTTTAATTCTCTGAGAAATAGTATTTTGGAGTTTGCAGGGTATAACAGGTTTTCCATAACTTTTTACATTGGATGCAAGCTGTGTTTGTCATTTCTGTAAAGGCTTGTCTCAGCCCCTTGTCTTTTCCGGTTTTTTGCTATCTGTCAAGATGAATCTTTTGTATGTGTACATCCCTCTTTTCCCCTCTGTCCTGGTATATGGGAATGGCAAAGTAGAGATTATGCCCTTAAACCTGAACATGGCTTCTGAGCCATCCTTTATCTATTACAGCATTATATGTAATCCCATCCTTCTGAGATAGCATTCTTCTAGCCCGTATAACTCCTGAGGTTGCTAATTTTGAAAATCCAAGTGTAGACAAAGACTACTGAAGAGAAGAAGAAAAAACCAATTCTAACTGCTAGTGAAAAGTATTCCACGGTTAGACAAGAAAACCCAATGGCCAGACAGGCATCGCCTCAGTGTCACGAGCCCTTCCTAGTCCAAATATGGATGTCCATCCCTGGTGGCAAGAGGGAAAGGGATTTGGGACACGCTGTCCTTCAGCTGGGATTGCTGCATGGCAGGTCGTGCTGCAGCCTGCTGGGGAGGCTGCTTGGTGTGCTGCAGAGCTGCAGGGTGCAGGGATGGGGGTCGGGGCACAGGCTGCTGGGTGGGATCTGATTGGGTTTGTAGCACTGCACACACCTTCAGGTCTAAGTGGTCTAAAACAACAACCTTGAGCTATTTTTGTCTTGCATACCCCCAGATGTGGATTTCCTACCATTAGCAGTCATAGCACTGGTAAAGCTGCTTGTNTTTTTTTTTTTTTTTTGCAATCATGTTTTTTTGTTTGATTTTAAAAAGAAACCTGATAAAAACAGAACTCAGCCTCAGGTCTGAACATTTAAAAACTGGCCAGGAAAGAACATCTTCCCACAGAAAAGAGAAAGAATAATGAAGAAAAGTAAATATCTAATTTGAAAAATGCCAAAGCAAAACATATTTGCCAGGCATTTTAGCTTTTGTAGGTCACCCATCAGCCTCAGGTATGGGTTGCAAGTGTTCCCTGTGTCAGTAGTTTTAAATAGCATGTTGCAAGTATCAAGCTTTTGCAATAAATTAGTTCAGTGCCAGTTGATCAATTTTATGTTGTCTGAAGTTGTAAACCCCGTATTTTCAAGAAAGAAAGGGGCACTTGTTTGTTACTGTTAAAAATTTGCATTCTGGCAACACCGATCAAGACTCCACTGTACAAACATGGCAAAATGATAATTCTTTTCCCTCATAAAGATTTTCACATGAAGCCCAAGAGCAACTTCTCTTTGCTCTGAGCAGTTTAATTCAATGCTCCAAGGCATTGAAAGCAGCTACTTCAGAATCATGTGAGCTCTCTGTGTGCAGTCTCATTATAAGCAGTTTTTTTGTTTAGGATTCCCCATGTGTAGCACACTGTCTTGTGATGCATGCTTATTTTCCAGCACATGCTGATGCTGCTGAACTGTCAGAGAGAAATTCCTTCCTTTGCAAATGTAGTGTTGTCTTTGAAGTGGTTCACTGTGAGCTGCTTCTCAGTAAAATTGTGTGAAAATCACCACAAAAGAATTGAAAGGGAGGTGTTTTTAAATTGAGTAGAGAAAGTTCCCAAAGGGATATTGTAGCCCTACAAGACCTAAACTCTTACCCCCAGTTTATGCTTCCTATTTATCCAGTGGAGAGTAATCATAGACAAAAACTTTGAATTTACTAGAGGTTTCATAGGCAAAGTTTTTAGAAGGGGGGAGGTTTTGCTTATTTTGAGACTGTTAAAAAAGAAAGCATGATCTACTTCTTTATAGGCTGTTAAAATCAAAAGCAAAACCACCAACAAAACAAAAGCTTGTTGGCACTTACAGCCAGCAAGCAGAGCATGCCTGCACCATGTCATTGGAATGATGCTGAGGCTGGGGCTCAGCCCTGTCCTGGCTGCAGCGCCCGTGGCAGCTGAGTCACCCACTGCCCAAGGAGCTCCAAACAAGAGCAGGACCAGCCCAACTCGATGACGCTTGGCCTCTCCACAGCTGTCTCACAGGCCTTGTTTATGGCAGGAAGTTACACTGTGGTAGCAGTTACCAGGAGTCTCGAGCAACATGTTCTAACACGATGTAATTTCCCAGTGAAAACTATCCCACTAATGTCTCTTTCCAGTTTCAAGACCAACAAACAACATTCACATTGGGCTCAGTTGCAAGTATTGCAGGAGTGTCCAAAGATGCCACTGCAAGGAAGGTGCAAGCTCTTTTCTCATGTGCTTCAAATTCAGTTTGATGCAACTGTAAAAAGCCAGGTGAGACTTCACATCTGTTCTGCATCTGCATTAATTATGGCAGCTTTAAATGGACTCCATTAAGCCAGTGCACTTGTCAGATGCAAGGTTGCAGCCTGCCTTTCTGGGTGCAGCTGTGATTGCTGTCCTCCGCTCTGCAAGCACCCAGGGGGGTGTAAGCATCCCTGTCCCTCCAAGCAGGCAAGCCCAAATCCTACTGTATGACATAAGACAGTTAAAATTGCTGGCCTGAGCCAATCCTCGGGATAGGCTCCAAAGCACATTCACCTGCATCCCCAAGAGCAAGCCACAGGCATGAAGAACATGGACAGGCGCTCCATCTTTTCCATCAACACAGCTGATCCTAAATAGAATATCTGTCCGTGCAGAGGATGGGAAACTCACACTAAATACCTCCAAGGGTGAATAGAGCAAGTGAGAGCAGGGATCTTAGCAGCAACCTACACCTGTGTAGTGTAGGCACTTACACAGTCTCGCAGCTCTGAGTTACATTATGATTTATAAGGCGTGCACCAACAAATACTGACATTTCTCCAACTTTTTAGCTGACTAGTGGTGCTTAATGATTTCCCACAGGCAAAAGTAGATACTTCAACATCACAAGACCTCAGCTTTACAAAAAATTGAACATTTACATGTGACACAAAGTCATCTAAGGACAGTGTGGTGAGGGACAGAGAAGCAAAAACAAGGGAGCATGGAAGGAACATTGAAAATCACCTAGATGTATTCAGCATCTTGCCATGTGGGTGTGTTCTGCAGGAGGAAAAAGATATTATGGCAATAACAGTAATAATACTTTGCAATTGGTATGGTGCAAGGTTAAAGCAAGAATTGACCTCACCCTGTCCACAGGGAGACCAAGAGATTATCTGAACTGCTCAGTCTCATTTGTGATTTTTTCCCTTACATAAAATTTAATTGACTACAACTGATTTAGACCTGAACAAATAAAAGCCAAAACTGTTTCAATTACTTACTCCTCAAAAGAAAAAGGACAATCTAGAGTTAAGATCTTGGTTTAGGATGTTTTTCTCTCTCCTAGGTAATTGATAGGAAGCCCACATTTTGTGGCAGAACAATGTCACAGTAATATAGAAGTAAATATTTGTAGAACTGAGCCTTTTCATAAACCCCTTCCAAGCTAGGTGGCTCTCTGAATACATTCTCAGCACATAAGAGATTAATTTATCCTTCCTTTTTCTTTTAGAGTTGGCAAGCAAAGGCACCACAGCTTGAAGTCCCGTACCTCTAGAGACAGCATGGTCTTGGAATACGACCATGATTTCAGCTGAAGAATTTAGGAAACATAAATTCCATAGCATCTGATGCCACTTGACTCCTACATTTGGATTTCTCACATTTTGCAGCTAGGAGGGGCAATATATTTGTGTTTATGGTGGAAACACAGAAAACCTGGACCCAGGAAGGGGTGCTATAAGAAAGGCTGGTGGTTGTATTTCAGTGCTGTCCTACCCACAACTGCAAGTTAAATGTATTCCCTTTATATGTTTTACGAATTCAGCGTCTCTTTGCCAGGCTGCGAGCATTGCTGCAGCCTCGTGGGCCTTGCTTGATGCCCTCAGCTCGCCGCCCGCAGTGTTCACTGGCAGCGAGGAAAGCCCAGGTGCTGGTGTCCCCATTACCTGCAATGCTGCTGTGCAGGGCTGTGGGTTCAGCCTCAGGTGATGTTTCCCTCTCCCATCCACTCTGATACTTCAGAGCTGACGGCAATGATCTCTCTTCAGCTGGTGCCAGCAGGAGAGAAGGTAAATACACACAGAGTGAAAATCACCCGTCTGCAAAATCCTAAGTGCTTGAATTAGATTTAAACACCTCTGCACAGGAAAGAGTTTCCTCTGCAAATAGTGTCTCTCCTCAGGCAGCAAATACTGGTTTGACAGCGTCACGTCTGACCACACAATTCATTTATATCAGCCAGTCATATTGCCATGAACCTGGTTCTTTCTAGGGGCAGCTGCTAGCCTTTACGGGACTAATAATGTAATCAAACCCAGTGAAATTAATAGAAGGTAAAATAATGTCTCTATTTTGTCATTAAAGCATAGTGACAAGGAAAAAACTGTGCCACTGCTTGCAAAATAGTGGGATTTAATACTGAGATTCTTTGGGGGTTTGATGGAAGCCTTTATTTTAATCTAGTGTCGTCCTTGGAAAAGCGGGTGTTATTTGCTGAGTGGCTCTAAGTGGCATATTAATATTGAGATCTTTAGCTTGTTTGCAGAATTTCCACCAATTTCCTATAGGTTACAAAGGAGACAGTAGCAACCCATGTGTCCCGCTGATCTCCTTAAAATTCATCTGTGTGTCTGTGGTGACATCATTAAAACTGCATGATGCTGGAGGCTGCAGTGCCCAGGAACAAGCATGCACACCAAAGACAGCAAAAGCTGCCTCTGAGTTTAAACAGTGAATTTGTATTTATTTTCTTTTATTGCTTACTCATTTACTAAGAGAGAGAACATTTGTCACTTGCTCAGTTTTTCCAGCACTGCACCGTCTCTCCCTTTCTCTCTGCCGGTCTGTGTAGGACATACACGCTATCTCCTACACCCACTTAACTCCCAAGGTCTCTGAAATGCCTACGCCCTTCATATCCACTAGAATGTTTTGGGTTTTTTTTTAACTATAGCAGATGCAGAGCCCCACCACACAAAGCGGGGGAGGCAGAGGACACCCACTCCCCGGGGAGCGGAGGAAGCTGTAGGCAGCGCATCCTTCTCTGCAGAGAAAGCCTCCTGTGTCTCCCTCCTGCTGCTCTAAAAGCCGAGTTTGCCTTGATCTGTGCAAGGATATTTAAAATGCTGACCCTATAAACAAGTCTGAGGGAGTCGAGATCATTAACGCCACTAAAACGAAGCTTCGTTTCTTCATTCGCGCAGGGCCGCGGAGCAGCGAAGCCGAGAGCAGCAGCTCCTTCCTCCCCGCTGCGCAGGCAGAGGACCGGTGGCCCCTTTCCCTCCCCGGGGAGGGCCTGTCCTGCAGCGGCTCCTTCCAGGTGCCCTGCCCAAATTTCCTTCCACACCAAGGTCCCCCTGGCCTGCTTTTGATCCTTTTGATCTTATGTTGGGATGAGGGCAGAATAACTCTTTGCAAAGCTGGCATTCAGCAAAGATTTCCTGTGGTGTCCGTTGTGCCTCCCCACCAGGAAACAGAATCTCCCTTCAGTGACAAACCTTGTGCACACTCAGAGCCGTGGAAAGGGCTGTTTCTCATGGATCAATTCCCATTGCTTTCTCAGGGAGGCTCAGTGTTCTCCATGATGGGACCTTATATATTTATACTTCCTTATGGCCCTACATTGTTTCATTTCCTGCTAGCATCTCACTAACAGCCTGCTTTGATTTAACTCCATGCAAGCAGGATATTATCAGCCAGGAAAACAGCGAGGATCACGATATTGATATACTGATATTTATGAAGCAAACAAAAGGCATATATTTTCCTTCCTTCTTTCCTTCTAGGGTTTCCAAATGCACCTTAACTTGTAGCAGTAGCACAGTAAGAAAGAGTCTCAGCATCAGGGAAGAACAAAGCTGGCCTACTACCCCTTTCCAGTCTTTTAGGAAATGGAAATGTGAGAACTTCTGTGATCTTTCATGGAGGTGAAAAGTTACAGCTTAAGTCTTAGAGAAGTGCCCATTTATTACCTGATACTCTCAATGCCCACAGGATTCACAAAAATTGGACTGCAATTTTGATTCCTTTCTGCTTCAAAAATTGCCTTATTTTTTAAAAGATACATTCCTGCATTTATTTTGTCTTTATATGATAGATTTTTCCCATCCTGAGTCTAGGACTTTGTGTTTGCCCTTATTGAATTTCACCTAATTGCTTTCAGACCATTTCTTAAATTTATCAAGTTCATTTTAAATTCCTCTCCTGGCCCCCCCAAAAACCTACCAATGTGGTGGTCATGTGTGAATTTCACAAGTATGTTTGGTCTTCCATCATTCAAGTCATTTATGAAAATGCAGGATGGTACCAAGCTTAGGACAGATTTCTACGAAATCTCATGTATGCAACTATTCATGTTTGTTAGGAAATTCTTGAGAACTACTTTCTGAGTACCTTTTAAATTATATTTTCCAAGTATTTGTGCATCCTTCCCATAGCAGTTTCAGCTAGGCCAGACTGCTAAGTTTCTGCATGCGAACATCAGAAAAATGTAAAAAATATTACTAAACTTGAAACACATCTCATCTACTTCCCCTTTTTCATGATGTAAATTTCTTTTCAAGAGGGGAAGTACATTACTTTAACCTGGTGTGTTTTTGACAATTCCATGCTCCTGTTTTTTATAATATTTTTTCTCTAGGTGCTCCTAAATATGTGCATTTATTTGAATAACTTTAAATCATTGCAAAGCTCTCTAAGTTGTAAATTTCCAGACCCTCTCTCCACCTCTCACCCATTTTAAGGGCAGGTATTTTTATCTCTCTTAGCTCTATGATATTGTCACAATTTGGAGCCTATTGCTTCTGGTTAGAGATTGCTTTTGATAATTCTTTTTGTCTCCCAAGTTTTATTAAACCGTCCTGCATTAAATATCTAACTCGTCACAATAAACTTCATATATATCCCCCCCTGCTTTGTTCTAACACACTGTCCCCTTGTTACTATTAAATGCACTGTGCATCCTTTTAAAACTTTGCATTTTCCAGTCTTTTTGGTAGTATTTCTTCACCTTCTACATCAGCTGCATTCACTGAAACCTTTTTGGCTTGGTTGGATATTTTTGCAGCTCTTGCTGTTGGCAACAGCTTTGGGCCCTTCAAGTCTTTCTCATAGTTACCTTATTCTTATGGATGCAGTTTCTATTCAGCTTAAGAACATGCCCTTGTTTCTCCTTTTTGGATTTCCAGCTGAAGAAGAGGTCTTACCACTCCTCCTAAGGGTAAGGTACAGTAACCTCAATAAAAAAATTCAGCTGAACTGGGGGAGGATGGTGCTCTGAAGAACGGTCTGACACTGCCCAGGAGTGAATCTATGTGTAGGTGGTTGAACAGGGATGGCAAAGGTGTTGGGACAAAACCAGTTTGTCGGTCCAATAACGTGTTTTAAAAGTAAAGGTGAACTTCAGGGTTCCTCCAGTGACCAGGCAGATGTGCAAGAGGCTCCAGATATCTCCACTAGCAATTTCTTCCCCATTACCCTCGTCAGGACAATGTAAAGCTTTGGCTGCATCAGGGAACCGATCCAGTAGAAACAAAAATGTATTTTAGCAGAGGCTTTTCTTTTTATTTTTTGCTGATCTGGTCCAGAAGGAAACTACACAAAACTCTGAGCCAGTGCCACAGAGGCAGTGGTAGCGTAGCTGGAGGCAGAGAACAGCAGGAACCTCTTAAATCCCCTCCCTGGTGGGGCAGGCATTCCGCAGGCCGGCTCTCAAGGGGAGACCAACTTGCAGATCCGGAGTAAGCGCCAGTGAAATGCCATGCAGAACAGAACTGGTCAGGAATTTTTACTTCAGTTATTTTTCCCCACAAAAAATTTACATTGCAAACTTCCGGCAGGAACAGGGCAATGGCCAGAAACTTTCTTTTTCAACTGTTTTGTAACTAATTGAAATAGGATAGTTCAAGGGGTTTTGGTTCGAAGCCAGCTTTTTTCAATTGTACATTAATTTATAAATTTAAAAATATGATATCAACATCAGAGCTATTTCTAGATTATTACCCTGGCTGTGTAGATTAACAGGACTCTGTGGATTAATGGCTGCTCCCTGAAAAAGAGAAGTGTGGTGCCTTTAGGATGGAATTTCCTTCTTCTTCCTTTCTCAACACTAAATATTTAAGCTTTTTTGAGAAGGAAATGTAGGACAGGCAGGAGTGATTGCTGTGAGCCACGAAATGAGCCAGGGTAAGCTGGATCAGAATTCAGGAGCTAAACTCAACTTTTCTGGGCAGTGCCCCGATGAAGTGGGAAACCTTCTGCTCTTCAGTGACTTTGAGATGAACAGTAATAAAAGCTTTAGCTTCTGGCAAGGCTGCCTAAACTTGCCACAGTAAAGAGAGGGACAAAAACAGAATAGATCAGCTGAGGGCAGTGACCAGTCAGTCAGTGATTTACCCTTGTAAAAAGAGGAATATAGACACACAAGGTAACTATTCTGCTTAACAGCATGCTAGATAGGGATAGTGAAGCTTTGCATGTGTCCTAAGTAGCATAAGATAGCTCAGTTAACTCCTGAGATATGTGACAGAGAAGTAATGGCAGGGTTTGGCCCTGCTGGAATGGGATGACTTTTAAGAAATATAAAAGTCAAACAAGTTGCTGGTAGTTAAGATATCTTCCCAGGATGTAATCATGGAAAATTCCTTTCAAGAGCTGGTGTTTAGACCTCAGAAAATGCACAGCAAATTGCATTGTGATTTATTTGTCGGTGTCTTTATAGGTTGGGCGTTACTTTACCCCACAGCTGGAGTCAATTTTTAATATTTAAAAGTGGAAAGAAAGCAAAACCTAAACACATACAGATCTGTCTGGTTTAGATTGTGCTTTTCCCAAACATTACTGTTTAGAATTGAACTCTGAATAGATTTCTGCAGAGGCCAGCTGGCAACACAGAATTAAAATAACTGGGACTGGGTAGACCATATAGAAAGACCTCCTAAACTGCAGTTAGCTGATCTGGTATTCATAGTCACTCCAGAAATAAATCTAATCTTTCCCTTTTTCTGATAAAGGACATGAAGCTCTATCTTTTTTTTTTTTTTTACCTTCATCTCTTTCTCACTCTTTTTGTCTTTCTCTTTTTCTGTCTCTTTCTTTCCCTCTTTCCTTCCCTCTTTCTCTCACTATTCCATTGCAAAGCACTGTACCAAGTAGGTGTGGTACACTACATTCTTTTAATACAGTAGTTGTTGGTTACCATGAGAACCTGTTGAAGAAACAGATAAATAGGGTGAGGGAGATGATGATTTACATCACTCTTGAACCACACACATGCAGAGCAATTAATGGAGAAACAGATGACAAATTTTCTGGTGCCCATCAGCTTTTACTCAGCCAGGAAAGGCTAATGAAGTAACAGCTAGAGTCAGAAACAGATCCTATTTCAAAGCCCATACTGTACCTACACTAGAAAATTCAGTCTCCTGTGGTTCGTGCTCAAGCTTTGTTACAAAGTTGTGCCTGGTTTGCTGCAGCATTAAATGAACTGACAGGCCAGTGCTTAAAGCACAGCTCCAAGGACCAGGATTTGGGGATTTTATTGCATGGTCTGCCAACAAAGTGCCAGGTGATTTCAAAGCTTAGCACAAAAGCGAGTTACCATCATATGCAGATAATCATGGAATGACTAAGCCCCAGTAACTGTCTGTACAAGTGTTTATAACCTCTAAGTTTGCCACGAAAGGCCGGGTAACAACTCTACTTGGTCCATAGAGAAAGACAGTTAAGCTGGATCTGCCGTTCACTGAGAGCAGAAACACAGACTGGGACAGACTTGGCTGATGCACAGTGAGTTGTTAAGTCCCTGTTACCAGCTCCTGTATCTAAGTGCTGGGAAAGATCAATTTGCTTCTTCATCTGTCAACTACAAACTGCAATGGCATTGCCTGACTCACAGATGTACTGCTGCCATAGGCCTTGGTAAGGGCTCAGAGCTCAGGGGCATTTGGACATTTTTTAGTTGCTTTATTATTACTGTGGATCTACTGTACAAAGAAACGAAAATCACTAAGACTATTCTCAACCTCCCTTGTTTCTCTCAGGGAGAGTTACCTGTGGAAGAAGCATTGTGCCAACTGCCGCAGCTTCCAGCTTCTCAGAGCCTCTCTGTGTTGTAGTAGAGTACACATGGAAACAAGACCATCTTTGCATGGCATATCAGACGTCATGCACAATTTCAGTCTCCAAGTTGCTGGTGAGTGGCCCTGGCACCCCTGCAGGGAGCCATGGATATGTTTACCAACAAAAGGGCTCTGTAATATGCAACATATGGAGATAGAAAAAACAACTCTAATTGGGAAAGGCACAATCTCATTTGGTAACATTGTTGTACCTCTTAATAGTATTTTATTTATTCTGTCTTCCCTACTGAGTCATGGTGGATGCCAAAAGCCAGGACCACCAAGCAAATCTGGCTCCTTCCCCAAAATATGCCTTGCCTGAGTGGATTCACTCTGTGAAGGATTGCAGGGAGATGTTCTCCTTCAAAGATTTTTATATGATTGGAAGGGATGTTGTGAGATAGGCAAAGAATGCTTCCAGCTGAGAAAGGTTTTGGTTTCCTGCCTGTCTAGTCCAGAGCAAGATACTTTTTGGCTGTCTTGTGAAGCTGATGTCTGCAGACCACAAGGCTTTTAGTTCAAACCTCAGCTGTGAAAATGTGCACAAAAGGAGCATTTTATTCAGCAGATGGGAGACATCTCTGTTTGAGGAAGGCAGCTAATTCAGGGTCTGGCCAGCAGCTGGCAGTCCTGGCAAATGATATATTTTTTAAAATATCAACTCTCGTGACTTGACATCCCCATCATGAATTTTCACATCCCTTCTTTGAAGATCAGCACAATTACAAAAGGTTTGCATTACAAACCTTTGAGGATCACAAAGACTCCTTAGACCAACTCCTTGCTCTTAGGGGCATCTGGTCTGGACTGGTCAGGCTCTATCATGATAGGATTAGTTTATCTCCCAAAAATCTGTGGGATGTGAGAAAGGTAGTACAGATTGCTGTAGTGGCTAATAGGAAACACCAGTGAGGAGGGCTCATTCCTTCATATCCTGGATTCTATGTGCATTCTTTGACAAGAAACATCTTGCTCGCTCTAGAGGCTACCCTAGTCATACAAAACACGGCAAGGAGTATTCCTGACAGAGCTATACTTCATGGGAAAATCCTTTGTTTCTACTCCTGCAAAGTTTCTGTTTAAAAAAAATCTCTTGCTCATTCAAGCTTTCACCAAATTAAATAAGCAAACCCCTGCCTGGATTCTGGGCAGTCTCCGCAAAAGCAGGGCCCCTGTCTCTGGGTCTGTGATGCTGGGCCAGCCCAGACAGCCGGCTCTGCCACGGGCTCTTGGCAGCTGGGACTTCTGCTTGGAGGCAGGGTCGTGGTGCAGCGAGCGACGCTGGCAGCCAGCCCCGGCCTGCGGGACTGAGAGGGGGATGCCAGGCAGCACACCTGAGCCTGGAGACCCAGTGACTCCAAAAAGTGAGAAGCTTGCAAGTTTTGGCTCGGAGCGGGTCTTGGCTCCCTGTGTCCAGGCAAGGATGCTGGCTTTCCACAGAGCCTCTGGTGGAGCTGCCCAATTCCCAGCTGCACAGCCAAGACCCGGGAGGACTGAGACAAGCCCCAGTGATTCTCTCTACACAGGAAGATAGGAGGGTGGGACTACTGCAGCGCCTGGATGTAAGTAGGAAAGGCAGGAAAAAAGTTTTCGGACCAATTTGTTCCACGACAGTATTTTACAGTTTTTTCTCCGGTTGGATTTTCTTGGTTTGGATCACCTCTAGTGACACAACAAAACTCACATGTTAAAATGACTCGCAGTACCAAAATGAGGACTCTATTCCAAACTAAAGAGGCCACCTAAAAGAGACCATCCCCTTCTCTGGCATACATACAGATTTCTTATGAACTGCATCTGAGACTTACTCACAGGAATTTCATGCTTGACTATGGGAATGGAAATTAATAGATTTGGACTGGAGCTACCTTTTTTGTGAGAATGACACAAATATTACCAAATTATTCCAAAATTTTCATGTCCATGCAGTAGTTCTCAAAATTAAAGAAATTAAAGAAAAACAATTTTTGGTGTGCAATGTGAGCACAGAAGATGGAAAAGAAAAACATATAACATACAAGGAAATACATATAAAAAAATTAATTCAGACATAGATATAAAGGATTCTCTCTCTCTCAGGCCCCAACCTATTTGATTCACAGTGTGTGTGCGCCAACTCTTTTCATGTTCAACCCTTTTTTCTCTCTGGGGCAAGAGCGACACAGATGTAGAGTCTAAGAATAGAAGGATACTTTTAAACCATGCAGCTGGGTCTTGTGTGACACACAAAATCTCAGGAGCCGATCTCTGCATCACGTCTCAAACTCTTTGTTGAACGTGTCCCTGTAGAGACTTGAACAACATAAACACCTCCCTAAATAAATTGCTCCAAAGTTAAATGCTCCCCAGTATCACAAATGTGTCTGCATGTGTTTTCCTTGTTAGATCTGTTTTTAAAATGGTGTGCCAAAGGAAAATATTTAAGGTAAGTTATCAAGTTTTGCTCAAGATTCAGATATAGCAATGTTCTCACCTCTCTGGTGCCTGAGAAGTTTTGGCTTGCATACATTTTTGTAGAGAAAATATCAGAGAAATAAATATGGAACAGTTTTGTACTCTTGATGAAGAGCACAAAAGGAGCTAGAAGCTCCTTTGCACAAGCAAAGGAGCTAGAAATGGACTTTGTAAGAACCTGAATGGAGGCTCAGGGTCACTTTCTCCCCAGCTGTAAATACTTGTCATGTGGTACAGGTGAGCCTTCCCAAAAAGCAAAAGACACCTCCATACAAGAGACAGAATCCCTGAAAATATGTCCTCACCAACAGAATGATTCGGCAATGCCCTGGGACAGAGCACTTCCAACAGCAGCAAAGAAATTGGCCTTCCCATTTCTGGCAAAATATGACTGAAGTACTTGATGGAGCCGCTCCTCCAAGCAGCTCGGTGCTATTGCTGAGTATGAAGGAAAGAGCATTAACCTTTAGAAACAAATCCTCTTGCTTTTTTGTGTCTGGTTTTAAGGCACAAGTAAGGAGATGCCTAAAGAGTCTTAGCAACACTTTTATGTTCCCTTTCAACAGTATATTTTTAAATATGGCGAAACAAGTGGTTGTCCATGTTTCAGTTATCAGGATTGGAAGCTATAAAGCACTGCAGCACGTAAATTCCTGGATGAATTCTTGGCTGCACTTAGTCATTGGGGCTTTTTCTATTTACTCCAACAGGGTGAGAATTGCACAGCTCTTACTTGCCTGAAACCACAGAGAGAGACTATCTGCATAGTTGGCTGCAGGAGGTTTTCACTGAGCTTTTTCATGGGATTTGGGGATTGCTGCCTCATGAGAGAGATTCTTCATGGTTTCTCACTCGGTAGATCTGTGTTGCGTTTAAATTCTGCTATCAGATACACAGGAGTGAACTCCAAAGGGTGAGGTGTGAATATGGACCTCAGGGCAGAAATCGCTTCTTTTGATAAAAAAATTACACGTGTTTTGTGGGAACTCCTGGACTTGTTGTTGGACCAGGGGCACACTCAAGCTGTGTCCTTCTTCTGTATTTGGGCGAAGAGCTGCCTACAGATGATTACTGCACCCTCCCACGCCCCAGAAATCCATCCACAAAAAAGATGTAGGCAGAACCCACTGTGTCCAGGTACCTGGTGTGAATAATCAGTGACTATATCTGAGTCATATCACACAGCCTGGCCACTACTGCCTATAGAGATGACTAGTGATGCTCCATTGCAGGGCCTTATGTTGTTATTCTTTATTTAATGCTAACACAACCTATGGGACGCATATATTCTAGGGACACTGCCTGTGAATGTAAATGGAATCTGCAAAGCCTTCGAAAGTGAGAGCTCCACTTTTCTGCATAGTGATACATTTTTTGAATTTATTGTCTTGCTGAATTACCAGTCACTGATAATGATTAAAAGAACCCAACTTGTATATCAGATGCTCCAACAATACATCTCAAAATGTTTCACAAAGCAACACGAATCTCTTTTATTTCCATAGCCCCTGGAATTTCCATATCTCTAATTTAGTTCACTGCTTTATGTGATCTGATACACTTCAGGAGGAAAAGACAAAGAGAGAGATCTTTGCCTGCTGCTGCAATGTAAGAGGACATCACTGCTATGACACACAGATGGAGAACCTGCAAGAAGGAGCATGTGCAGCCAGGTCAGTGAAGAGAGAGCCAGCAGCTGTGTGGGCCCAGCCCCACACTCATGCACAGCTGCACTGAAACCGGCCTTGTCTTTGAGTAGGTGTAGAAAAAACTAAATTTCACCTACCTCCTTATGGCAGTGGGGGAGCCTCAGAGGGTGATTCATAGGACCTAAATAAGGCAGTAAGCAGGCAGCTGCCTGGAGCTAGTCAATAGGAACATCAAGCACAGAAACTCAAATGGAATTTAGCCCCAGTTGTCTAATATAAAAGATCTGCCAGGGACCAACTCACTGCTTGGGTGGTTCTTCTGATGGTAGTTTGTGGTTTCAGTTATTACTTTCAACAAAGGAATGAGGATAATAAAGATTTCTGAGTCTAAATTAATCTTGGGAGGCTTGTAAAAGTTATATTCTGTACCAGCTTTGTGTTAGGCACAATCCAGTGGCTTTTATTTGCCTTTATAGCCTTGACTTCTGAAATATGCACAGTACATGGAGATAGCAGATTTTACAAGAAATACAAGGATGAAATTCACATTTATTCATTTATTCTGTGTTAAAACGCCATATTTATTCTGTGTTAAAACACCATGTCAAAGGCCTGTCAGGAGAAAGTTTCTTGAAAACGTATCACCTCTGACAGAGCAGGATCAAAATTTTACTTTGCATTTAGAGTCAGACACTGAATTAAAAAAAAAAAAAAAGAAAAAGAAGAAAAAAAAAAAAATCTGTACTCACATGACTAGCAAATAGGCCAGAACATTTTTTAGATAAATTATGTTCTTCTGTCAGCTATTGTGAAACTATGAAAACCTACGCATGCTTGTAAATAGATCACACTTAGATGGAAGGAGATCTCTAAATGCACTGTGACTCATGCAGCATAAAGATGCAAGGATGGATTGTACACCACACAGGGCTTGAGTTTCTTTCAGCATCATATATTCACAGATTTGTGATATGCAGTGTTACAGGGGAGCATTGATAAGAGCCCTGGGGAAGGAGAGTGGCTATTTACTTGGTGGATTTTGAGGAATAGAGACCCAATCATCATTTTACTTTCTTTCTCAGTAGCTACTAATCAATCTAATAACTATTAACAGGATATTTTTAAAGCACTGGAAGGTCTAACTTTACAAAATAAGGAAGGGGAAGATATGGCTATCCTCAGAACACCATACTGCATTATGAATCTGTTCACCAATATACCATAGGACAGCTTTTCTTCTTTTGATTCCTGATAGTTATGAATACTCAAAAATGAATTGCTTACAGGCTTAAAGTTAAGTACATGCTAAGTGCTTTGCCCGACTGCTGCTTTTCTTAAGTGCTTTGCTCCATTCTCAGTAGACTATGGGCTCAATTACTCATCTGTCTTCCCCATGATTTTGGCATTTAATCTCACAGTCTTTGTCTACATGGCTCTGAAGGGTGATGGACTCAGCAGCCCCTGCATTCTGGATCACCTGGCTGCTATAGTGACCACTGGCCAGTTGCTTCTGTTGGCTGGTGACCATGTGGCTGTGTCTGGACATGCATTCCAACATCCCCTGGAGCATATGTGTGGGTTGTACCTCCGATCATGTCAAAGAGAGCAGGAGTAAGGGTGGCTGGCACAGCTCTTCTTGATGGGAGTCCTGAGACTGCTGTTACAAGACAGTGGGAATGTAGTCCAAGACACGCAGATCTTTATTCGAAGCTTGTTTGAGCTGGGAGACATGACCTTCTCTGAGCATTTAGAGTATCAAATGAGCTCCACTTGTCAAAAACAAATACTTAAAGACAGCACTGATAAGTTTTATACATTTTTCACATTATTCCTCAGTAATGAGGACTATAAACATCCTTTATATTAGAATTGAAATATGAGATTTTTGGAACATGACTTTCTGGCAGATTTGGTAAGGAAGTTGCCTGGAGCACTGAATTTGGCCAATGAGTATATTTGCTGGCTTTTGAACCAGAATGGGGCAGCATCAGCAAATGCTGCAGGGAAAAACAAAGAACTTTACACACTTCTATCCTGGGCACCTGCTTTTAGCTCCATCCATCGATCAGCACATGCTTGAACACTTCCTGTAACTGGGCTCCAAAGCAACACAAACCATTTGCTCCAAGGGAGGAAAGAAACTCCTGAGACCTCTGCAGCCTGAATTTCAAGCATCAATTGCTAACATCATTAATTGCTTCCAACCGAGTTAGCAAAGCCAGAGCAATGCAAACCTTTGTGCATGAGCAGCTCACATTGAACTAATTTCAGAATGCTGGGGCAAGTCTACTTGGAAGGCCAGTAGTATTCACTAGGCAAGTCAGTTGCTGCCAATTGTTCCCCATGCTGTGAATCAGAACACAGTCCTTATGTTACAGATTTCATGATCACAGCCCATGCTCAAAAAGGCTTAGAAATGCAAGGCACTGCTTACAGGCTGTGGCTCCGCACCGGGATTAGGTATGTGAAGGACACCTATTTTCATTGGAAGAGACTTGCCAGCAGCAACTGACAAATTTTGGCCCAATTAATTTTGTTTGTGTAAAGAAAATTTTAAATCTATTCTTGGAAAAAAACTGAGCCTGAATTTGTCATTCATTTTGCCCTTCAAGGAGACAAATTAATGAACTCTGGTAATACATTAGCCCAATTGTCTCTTTTCTCCTATTGAAAAAAAATTTATAGAGAACGAGGTTAAAAAATGTTGTCTGCCCATTCAGCTGGTGCTTGCATTTCTTGAGTTACGAGGTGCATACATTGTGAGCCTGGAGGGATGCAGAATTTTGAGTGCATTTCAGTGCCTTCCACTCACTTTGCCATTGAGATATTTGCTGACAACCTAAAAGGGTGGAGGCACCTCCGCAGTTCTCTCTGGGAGTTTTTATGGTTTATTTTGTGTTTGTATTGTATTCCAGGCTCACAGCTGTAATTTTTCTACTGTTCTTTTGATATTATTACTGGCAGTGAGTTGATTTCCTTACCCAAACTGGCCGTGGCCTGTTTTTAGCCATCCCCTACGCTCACTACATTTCAATGCCCGAAGAGGCATCCCACAGTCTGTGTCTCTGTTCCTCCTGAGTGGAAAAGGGAGTGCACTCACCCAGCAGCCCTGCTTCCCCCTGTCACAGTGTCCTCCCTGGCCCCTGCAGGACTGTGCAGCTCAGGGACCATAGAGGTGGGCACTAGAGATCCTGCAATGTCCCTGAGGGGCAGGCAGGACCACCACCAGCTGTCGCAGGGAGATCTGGCACAGGCACTAGCTGGGGACAAGTAACTTGTGTTTCCCACGGGCCAGACATACCACTCCTAGCCCATTACTGGCAGATAGGGCTGCTGCCCTCTGCCCAAACCCATCCTGCAGGAGCAGCTCACAGAGCCAGGCAAGCTGGCAAGGAGTCTTTGCCCTTTTACACGCAAGCCCGTTTGACTCCAGCCTGTCTTCTCAGACTTCTCCTGCTATTTTCAAGCCCCAAGGTCTTGCGTGAGCCCCCCGCACGCCACTCGTGCACCGGGGCCAGCTCAAGGAGGAGCTGGGTTTGGCTCCAGCCAGGGCCACAGCTGAAGCAGCCGCACCCTGGCCTGCACCCAGCTGGCATGGAGCTGCTCCCTGAGTGTCCATAAGCACAGATGCTGGCTTAAAAACAGCATGCAGACACAGCCAGACTGCTCTCTTACCTGGGCTGGTAGGAATGCCCATGACAATGTAGTTCACTAACTCAGGTTCCCCTGTTGCTTGCCATTCGGATTCTTGCCATAGCATTTGAATCACCCAAAGCTGTCAAACACTCTGGAGATATACTGGGAAAATAGAAATAATTAAATTAGTTTAAGTAGGAGATTTTAAACAGATCAATCAAGGCCTTCACTGTTGCTTTATTTCTCTGTTTTCTGAGGCATTAGGATGTGTGTGCTTCGTATTCTGAGTCCTTCCTCTACTGTCCTTCATTTTTAAATAAAGCCTAAGATTCTCACTCACATACTTTCCTCTGCAGCTCTAAAAAAAAGACAAGCCCAAACCAGCAAACAAATTTCATGAGATTTGTGTTAAAATCAGTGTTGGCAGCACTGTCTCATTTGTTGAGTTTTTCCATGACATAGAGTAACTTTGCTACTAACCCAGAATATGGAGCAATATGTAGTTTACCCACAGAATCACAGCCTGGTCATCAACTGCCCTTTATTCCAGGCTTTTATTATATTGTTAGATAAACTCCCTTGGCTGTCATATGGATGACAAAAATGAACCTTCGTTTCATGGGCACACAACTTATTTGAGCAGATAAGCCACTAAGACCCATTGACATCATCCTGTCATGACCCCTCCAAACCTCTCCCACAGCCCTCACATCACATTCCCAGCTGAAGAAAAGCTCTCAGCACCAGGGTTTCTCTGCACAGAGCTGAGCTCTCAGAAGAGGTACCACATTGATTTATATATATATATATCCTGTACTGTCAACACGAGGGTATCACACCCTCTAGAGAAGACAGCATTCAATGCTGAATATTCACTGTCAGCAACAGTACTTTTGAACTTTTTGTGAGGGGGAAATTTTTTGAATTCTCCAGAGTTTTCCTAGAGAAAGATAAATGAACATGGTGTAAAATTTCCATATTTTAATAGCATCCTTTTTATGTTCAGGCTCAGGACTTAGAATAATCGAGCTAGTTTCATTTCTGTTTATTGCTCATTTCTGCTCAATTTTCTCTCACTGCCTTTCCCACAGTAACCCTGCATGGTTACCCAGGGCTCACTCTGGCTGCAGATTCTACAGGAAAATGGTTAAATTGAGTTAAAATTTGTTTCACTAAAAATACACTCACAGTTCATACAAACCTATTTATTGATCTCCTTTTCAAAAAGCTTTACCTGTGACCTAACTGAACTAGACTACAGCCCTCTAAGCTTTAGATGATTTAGATTTTGCCAGATATTGCATACTGTCTGTTTCTAATTCATATGCATGTTTCTGATCTATGACAACTGGCTGTTTTATTTTTAATATCATGGCTGCACATGAGCAATAAAGGGTGGCACTTCTTCAGAAACCCACAAAATAGCAATAAACTTCTTCAGTTACAAAGGAAAAGAGCAGAGCCCTACCATCAAGGAGAAATCATCGAATTTGGGGGGCAAAATTCGAAGTGAAGGGTCTTCAGATGGTTTTCAACCCGCACGCAAATATTTTTTGGCCACTCAAAAGTTTTTTGTGCTTGCCAGCCAAGTGCTACACAGCAAATTCCAGTTCCGCTGGTGCTATCAGAACTGGTCCAGCACTCTGAAAGTAACCTAAAGCTGGCTTATGTAGCTGATTGCCTTCTGTGATCGCATGACTGGCTGGGTAGATGAGGGGAGAGCAGTGGATGTTGTCTGCCTCGACTTCATCAGGGCTTTTGGCACTGTCTCCCATAACATCCTCACGGGCAAGCTCAGGAGGCGTGTGTTGGATGAGCAGAGAGGGAGGTGATGGGGCACTGGCTGGACAGCAGAGCTCAGAGGGTTGTGATCAGACGCAGAGTCTGGCTGCAGGCTGCAGCTCACGGTGTTCCCGGGGGTCAGCACTGGGCCCAGTCTGTTCACCTGAGTCACCAGTGACCTGGACGAAGGGACAGAGGGTACCCTCAGCGAGTTTGCTGGTGGCTCAGCAGTGGGAGGAGGGGCTGATACCCTGGAGCCTTGTGCTGCTGTTCAGTGGTACCTGGACGGGCTGGAGAGAAGTTCAGTAAAGGCAAGTGCAGAGTCCTGCACCTGGGCAGGGATAAACGGGAGGGAATAACTCCGTGCACCAGCTCAGACTGGGGGCTGACCTGCTGGAGGCAGCTCTGTGGAGAAGGACCTGTGGGTCCTGGTGGACAACGAAGTGTCCATGAGCCAGAAGTTTGTGTGCCCTTGTGGCCACGCTGGGGTGGCAGGAGGAGTGTGGCCAGCAGGTCAAGGGAGGTGATCCTGCCCCTCTACTCAGCCCTGGTGAGGCCACATCTGGAGGGCTGTGTCCGGTTCTGAACTCTCCAGTTCCAGAAATACAAGGAACTACTGGACCAGGCCCAGTGGAGGGCTGTGAAGATGATGAGAGAGCTGGAGCATCTCTCTTACAAGGAATGGCTGAGGGAGCTGTGTAGCCTGGAGAAGAGATGGCTGGGAGGGGATCTTATCAATGCATTCAAATATCTCAAGGGCAGGTATTAAGAGCATGGGGACAGACTCTTTTCAGTGGTGCCCACTGACAGAATAAGGCACAGGCAACAGGCACAACATGAAACACCATTTGTTCCATCTAAATATGAGGCAAANAGAGATGGCTGGGAGGGGATCTTATCAATGCATTCAAATATCTCAAGGGCAGGTATTAAGAGCATGGGGACAGACTCTTTTCAGTGGTGCCCACTGACAGAATAAGGCACAGGCAACAGGCACAACATGAAACACCATTTGTTCCATCTAAATATGAGGCAAAATATCATTACTGTGAGGGTGACAGAGAACACAGAGAACAGGCTGCCCAGAGAGGTTGTGGAGTCTCCTTCCCTGGAGATATTCAAAACCTACCTGGAGACAATCCATTGTAGCCTGCTTTGGGTAAACATGTTTTAGAAGGGAGGTTGGACTAGATGATCTCCAGAGATCCTTTCCAACACCAGCCATAGGTCCCTTTCAACCCAAACCCTTCTGTGATTCTGTGATTGTAGAGGAACAGAGAAGGTCACATGGAGGCTACCACGATCTGCCTGTCTCTCTGGCTCTTAGGGAAGTAGAGGGCATTTCACAGGGGGAGACTCATGTGGACTTTCACAAAAGGCAACCACACATGAGAAGGTACCATCCTGGGGCTAAACAGGAACTCAGAGGACAAGACTGCCTAAACCCCTGCGGTGTGGCCTTCTCCTAACTGAAGAGAATGCAAATAAAAGCGTCCTGCACAGTGGCACCGTGTCTGCTGAAGCGGAGTGAGACGAGCAGCTGGAGCACGATGGTGGGGGCAGCTGCTCTGGGATGGGCTGTGGAGGGTGAAGCCGAGCCTCAGCAGGTTCTGGGAGCTGCTGGTGGCCATGAGCTCCTGGCTGGGACCACACCACCAAGACACAAACTGAGCAGTTATTCTCTCTACAGAGTGAGGGGATGTTACATTTTAAATTTCTAGATCTGATCAAGGTTTATTCAGCAAGTTCACAACTATATGTAAGTAAAAAGCAGTTCTTTTCAAACAACCCCACCTTATTTTTCATCATGTCTTGTCTGTAAAGGCAATCGTTATAAATAATACACTTCAACTTTGGCAAGTTATTAGACCTAGTGTTACACAATGCTCTAATGGTAGTGTTAGAAAATATCAATAAAGTGAACACTAAGCTGATGAGGAACCAACATATCACAGTGACATCCATTATCAAATCAGGCTGGCTTTATTAAGGCTCTGTCAGGCTGAGTGCTGAGTCTGGCACTGTTCGATATCTCCACTGGTGATCTGGAAGCATAAAATCATTGCTAATAAGACACTTGGTAACAGAAAGGTAAATAATTGTGTGGGCTGAAAGTTATGCAAAGTTATGCGCTCATTCTGTCTAAACACCCTTTAATACACTGTACCCTGCTAAACGAGGAGTGGAGACCAAATCTTTGCAGAGAGGAGGTATCCTAGTCTGGGATGGGTGACTCAGAATAGGTATCAGTAAAGAAATACCTTACCAGAAATTCCCTGTGCAATATTGAAGAGGAATTGATGGTGAGCAAAACTAACTGAAGTCTGACACTGAGTGTGGGCACCAAAACCACAACACTGTGTATCATCAACATTCTTTTTCTCAAGTTTTTTAGAAGAGGATGCAAAGAAACATGAAAATATTGAAGGGCCAGGGAAAATGCCTTAAGTTGGGAGACTTAAAGAGATCAGCCTGATTTAAAAGAAGAATAGGAAGAACTAATTTACAGGCATGCTAGTGAAAGAAAAGACACAATCTGAAGGGGCACTTTTCATAGAAAAAAGCATAACGAGAAACATGAATGAGAGATGAAGCCAAATGAATTCACACTGGAAATAAAGCACAGAGTCTTTGCAGGGAGAACAATTAACCACTGGAAGCAAACAAACTGAAAAGGATGGATTTTCCATAATTTCCTCCTAATGTCCCCCGTTCAAGTCTGAATTTGCTTTTCTGCAAGTTAAATTTTAGTTTATAAAAAAAAAAACACTTGGACTCCAACTCAGTGGGAAGTAATTGAAAATCTGGAGACAGACAAGAGGTCAGGCTCTAGTGGCAGCCCCTTACAGGCTTAGAAATCTTCTGCATCTATGAACTGAGCTGCGAAAAACTTTGTCTCATCTCCTAACAAGTGTATTAAGCAGAGAAGTGCTCTTGGAATGGATACCTTTAAGTTTTGTTTCACTTAATGAAATCTAAAATGAGGTGACAGATACCATCAAAAACATCACTGATTCAAATTGTTCAGATGTTTGTTATGAGCCTCTGCTGTTATATTTATTTGTTTGTACATTTGCCAAAGGATTTCTTGGCCTGCAAGAAGAAATTATATACCTTTTTGTAAGAATGGGAAGAAAGTAATGTTTTTATGTAGATGATGCAGACCATTTTGATTGTAGTAGTCAATTAACTTGAGAAGCAAGTCCAACATGCATGTCATGTAGCTTCTTAGGGATTATAGTCAGTTGTTATTTTTTCTGCTAATTAAAGTTACTGTAGAAATAGCAATATTTCCATGTTGATTTTATTTCAAGAGCAATGAGATTGCATGTCTAGTGCACAGCTTTATTTGACAGAGAAGCTTGCATCTGTATTATATCACTGACAGCTAGAGCATTTGCCTGCAGAATACTAGGGAAAGGTCATGATTACCAAGAGAAACATAAATATGTATGCACTTACTAGCTTATTTGACTTGGAAGCTTATGCCTAGATATAGAAGAAGAGTGTATTGCCATAGGTAGGAACATTTCTCAGAGAGGGGTGTAATCAATTTGTAATTTTAAAAGAAAAGCATGAGTGTATAGGCAATCTACAGTTCTTGCCTTCAACTGGCCTGCTGGTCTGTGTTGCATTATTTTAAGTAGCAGCTGCCTATTACAAGATTTGTGAAGGTGCTGCTGATTCTGAAAGAGCAGGTTTCATGTCAACAGAATGAATAATAATACTGTGTTCAAGACTGCTTCCCACTCTGATCAGTCTAAATTCTTCAGGAAAAGAACATGTTCTTGTGTGTAGGTATCATCTGTGTGTCTCTTCCTTCAGTGGATAACAAAACACATTTTCCCAAAGCTGGCTTCATCAGAAAATGTAGCAGCAATTCCACTGAAAGTCTCAAGCTCCAGAGAGGGGAAAAGTTCACCTCCCCTGGTAAAGCTCAGCACGCCTCTGAAATCATCCAGGCTCTCAGCTCTAACTGCCTTTCTCTCCCCCACATCACAAAAATAGCCTTTGAGTTCAAAATGCTCACATACTCATCTTACATAAAATGTACAGGTTCCTAGAGAAGCTTGTGTCCTATTTTCCTGAGGCATTTACAGAATGATTTCAATGCCTGCACATGATGGAAAAAATTCAGGGCTCATGTTAGAACTAATACTTAGGCTGGTAATGATGAGAAACATAATGTTAGAAATAATAATGGGAATTGCACTTTTACTGATGGACCATTGAAAATACAACTGACCAAATAAAACCTAGTTTCAAAAGGATGCTGGAATTCCAGGTATTATGTCTATCTTGCCTGAAAAGCCTGGACTTTCTTTGCTAGCCTGCCTGAGTTTCTGGTGTTGGATCTCCTGCAGGTCCACCTGCTCCCACTTTGCCTTCTAGAGTTTGCTGGGTACTTGTGCATTACCAACATCAAGGTGCAACTGCTCATTCGGGGCAGGTGGCCACATGAGCACAGCATTTGCCACTGAATTAGCCTTGCAGCCTAATGCCTTGCTTTAGGCATAACCAGGTTTCTCTGGCAAAAATGTTCCTGGAAAGCACATATGTCTATGGCACTGCTGGTCATCAGGCTGTGTGAGGGTGCAGGAATCCCTTCACCGGAGCAGTGTTCTTCTCTGCCTGCTCTGAGTGGACTGCCAAGCTTAACTCTCAGTAAAATGCTCTGAAGAACCCTCCCCCATGGGAGGATTCCCCGCCTTCTTTCAGACCTTGCTTTTATTCACACGTATCTGTTTAAAACCAGCTCTAAATCAGAAGTCATGTCAGCTTTCTGTCTCAGAAGAACTGGGATGTCCTGGGAGGTGACAGTGTTACTGCACTCACTGCACAGCAGGCATCTCAGTGAGAGCCAGGCAGTGTGAGCCAGGCTGCACGGGAATTGCATTTTGTCCTCTGACACAGCCAGGACCTGTGTACTCAAGTCTTTTGGAGAACCCGGCCCCAGAATGAAGTCTCCTTGTTGGCTTTTCTGGAGAGCAGATGATTTTCCAGCTTCAGTCCAAACCTAATACTTTTGAGAGGCAGTTGATTAGTCACAGAGGGGCTAAACACAGCTCTAATATGTTGAAAAAATCATCTTTTCCCCTATATTTCCAAAAGAAAGAGGTTCCCAAGAATGTAATAGGCAATGTGATTTGCATTAAATGAAACATATTAGTCCCCCTTAATTTAACTAGAAGAGACAGTATCCTACTTTCAATGTCCTACTGTGGTTCAGATATTTATCCCAGTGAATCCTTGCAGGGGGCTATTTAATCAGCAGAAACCAAGCTCAGAGTTTGCAAACAGACCTTAAAATAAAATATGTAGAAGTGAGTTAGACTGAGCAGGCAGCTTGGCATTCCTTAACACAGAGGCAATTTGTTTTCATAACTTCTGTAGCTACAGCCTCTCACTCCTCAGCAAATAAGCACCAATCAACCTGCAGGGAATCATTAGCTTAAAACAATTGCCAGCAGATTTCTTTCAGGTCTCGGGAGTGCTGAGGATTGCAAAGCTTATCATTTGGCATTCACTGCATCTTCAACCTTTCCAAAGGCAGCAGAAAGCAACAGAGAGCCTTTCAAAAATCTTTTAATAGCTGCTTTCTCCGTATGTGTTTATAGCGACCATAGCTGTTGCAAAAAGCTTTCTAAAGTACTCCAGCCCTCCCTGGAGCAAAGGCTGGCTGGTGCTGGGCATTGTAATAGCAGCACATTGTTTCACAGGTGCAAAGTCACTCTAAAACCTTTCCTTTTCCTCTCTCTGGAGACCAGAGCTGGCTATAATTCTCCTCATCCAGCAGTCCAAGTCTGGTGTCATTCCTGCAGATGTGGTTTCAGGACAGTGCGTGGGGCTGGGAACGTGGAGCTGGGAATTGCACTGGCAGCTCACTAATGCTGTGTCTCTGCTCTGGGGACCCTCTCATTAGAATCACCATGTTGGCTGAAGAGTAACATTTTAATGTCATTTGCAGATGTCACTCAAACCATGGGTGGCTTTACTTATTTAAACAGGGCATTTTGGCTACATGGCTTGGTACCCTTGATGCTCTGTGCCTTTCAAAGTGTGGTCCTTGAGAACATTTTTCCCTTGTGAACAGAAAAGTCCAGATCCTCCCTAGCAGCTGAGACTACTTAGTAAAACTGAGGAGTAGGGACAGCAGGGACTAGTTAGTGGCTTCTAATCTTCTGTTGTACTCTGGCTTCAAACTGAGTTGGAGAAGCTTAATACCATTAAATGCTTTAACTCCTAAAGGATTCACTAGAAGACAGAGCACTCCACCCATCCCCTTACCTTAATACACTTATTCATGCTATGCGCTTATGTGGAGAATAAAGCTGAAAATCTGCTCCCTAAAAGTAATGGAAATACAATTTTTATGCACTGTTATTCTCACATAATCCAAGAACCAGGATCTCTGTGCAACGTTTATGCTACCTGTGCCAAAGAGGAAAAATTCCTGATCGCCTCATTCCTCAGCTGGTGGATCTGCAGCTACAGCTTTTTTGGCACATGCTTTTTTACACAGGACTGACAAAATCATCAGTAACCTTCATTCACAAAAGCAGTGTCTTCAGACTGTAGCCCTTATAATTTGAAGCATCCTCACAGAAAGCATGTGGTTCTACAAAGAGACTTCTGTTAAGGCCGAGAGATCCAGATCTCATTTGTGATAATCAGCATCTCCACCATTACAGTGACACCTGTGAACAAAGCAGCAGGAGGTCCGTGATCTCTCTGCTCCACAACTCAGGCAACAGAATCCAACCCACCCACGCATTCAGTGGTGCAATGCAAGGTATGGAAATGCTCTTTTCGTTCATTTCCACGCATGTGCATTCCAGCAGCTTCCTTGCCCAACATTCCCAAACAGTGTTTCACAAGGTGACCAGCCCACTGCCTGTCCCCCTCATGCAGTTGCAGGGAAAGAGACATAGAACCTGATGCACTAGACCTGTTCACTGCTAACCTGACTTCCCAGCCATAGAGCAGTGACAGAGGGTGAAAGGGTCAATGTCTGCTTCTGTCTGAGCAACTTTTAAAATTATATCCTGGTCCCAACTATACAGACATAAGGAAACCATGCAGTTGTTTGTGGGTTAAGTGGAACACACTGTGCTGGAATTTAGACAGGCACTTCTAGTTTCAGCCAGAAGCACCCAGTCAGTTGCTGTCTTTGTGAAAATACTGCAGAGCTGCCTTCTACAGCCCAGCCCGTCTTGTCAACACGACTAGTGGACATCAAGCTTTTGAGGAGAGCCCAAGAAACCACCCTTCTGTCTTGGTCAGTACAGATCAATCAAGTAACCAGGTTTTGGCTTTTTTAAGTTTTCCATCCATATGCTCCTTCACATTTTCCTGCTATTTTTTCTGTATTTTATTTCGAAAACATGACCTTTACCATGGAATTCTGCTTTAGGTTTGTTAAGGTTTTTTATCAGAGAAACAGAGCCCCTGACCCAAACCTGTCACTAGGGCACAAGCAGCCCTGTGGGCCAGGGTTAGCACCCAGTAAGGTGAGTTGATAGAAAGTATCTTCAGAGGACTTTTCAGCAGAGGCTGGGACTACTTATGGGATGATTAGAAGGACCACAGGTGGGAAAAGGGATGGGCCACAGTTGTTTTGGAGGAATAAGCATGAATAAAGAGAGGGATAAGGAAATAAAAGGAGCTGGTTGCATGCAAACCTGTGGCTGGTCAGCATATTTGTTGGGTCATGCCCTGCACCTGACCAGCACAATCTGTTTTGTCTTCCTATTAACCTCCATCTCTGTTTACCTGGGTGGGGGGGACTCTGTTCTGCAAACATGAGTGTATATAGACATCTAAGTGCCAGCAACTGGATTTGAACCACAAGATACAAAGGCCCATGTGCCTGGGGTGCCAACAACCCCAGCAAGTGAGGGTCCATACAACAATGTGTCATTGCTATATATTGTCACGCTGGACAAGCCAGCAGATAGAAGTGGCCTGGGAGCCAAGTACCAAAGTGGCCATAAGCCTGAACTGGGTACATGCATGTCTGTGAGACCTGGAGAAACTGGCTACTGGAGGCACCAGGAGATCCAGGTCAACTCTTGAAGAGACCACGGGGCCTCAGTTATGTATGTGCAAGTGCACATGTGTGTGTGCCAGTCTCTGGGCATGGGGCAGCTGGAGACAAGAGGGTGCAAGGGTGAGTTGCTGGGTAGGCTTGGTGTCTGACCTTGCTGGGGTCCATAGTGTGCATACGGGACTGGGGGGACATGTGTGTGTCTGTGAGGGGTGGACGTGCTCCTGACCCTGGCCTACATTCTGTCTGTGTATAAAGCATCACCTGAGTAAGTAAACTGAAAAGCACCAGAGACTGTTCCTAGGAACTGAACTCAATCACAGCAACTGTAATGTAAGAATGACCCTCTTTGTGCCCTGAGTCTGTGCCAACAAACACTCCTAAACAGTTTGAAGGCATGCTTTGGGATGTAGTTCAAGTTAAAGTTTGCATGCAGTCATCCTTTTTTGGAAGCTAAGCAAACCTAAGGCCCCTCCTCTGCCAGCTAGTTTCAGTGCCCAAGATTTACCCTGCACACATTTAATTTACTGACTGAGCTGTAGGCACAGAACCCTTCCTTGGGTATTGCACACTGAGCATGGTACCCCTGCACCAAAAACTTCTGGATATCATCCTGCTTGGACTGTGGTCACTGGCCCTTCTCCCTACCCAGCTCAATGCAGGATCTAACATTGGTTATACGACCCCACTCCAATAGGCGTTGGCTCATACTTCTGCTCCCACTGAATCCCTCCATTGATTCCTCTGGTCTGGAAGGTTACACTTTTTTCTGTACTACCTATCAGTTTTTCTTGCTCAAGATCCATAAGCATACACATACTTTGCTCACCTTGAAAGACCTCTTTGCAAATCTTCTGTCTTTTCAAATCCTCTACCCAGCAAACACTTGCAGCAAGTAGCCCATTAATGGGCTGAGCTACCACTGATCAGGTTGACCGTGACTGTTTTATTATTTCCTTGTGCTGAAAGGCTTGAACTCTGCCCCAAGAAAAGGAGCAAGAAGAGACTAGCAGGAGAGTAAGTTATATATGTTGTGGAAAGACCAGATATTTTTAACTTGCATTTCTCAGCTCTGATGTACTACAGAAAAATGAACAGAAATGCCTAACAGTGGAGTAGAAATGCTGCACAGTATTTCTCTCCATAATGCCACATCAGGCGTCAGTGATGCTCATCCTCAGGTGCCTGTTTCTCCTGAAAGATCTCAGTGATTCCCCTCAGTGTCTTCTCTGCACCAACCTGTACAGCTGAGCAGCAGCTGCGGCGAGTTGAGGGGTGCCAACAATAAGTGATGGGGTGCAAGAACTCCTCTTACTTGTTCCTGCCTTCAGAGAACAGGTTGCTGCAGCTACATTACAGGTCCTACTGCAATGTGGGAGGGATGTAGGCTCTGCTGGAGAGGACATCTTCACCATGTGAATCTCCCTCCTGCCTCCACCCTTCTAGATCTGTCACAGTTTGTTTCTCAGAATTTTTCAATGGCAGTCTCTTTACTCCTGTTATACATTTGAGACATTCCTAAGCAGATGGATAAAGTATTTGCTAGTAGGAGGTAGATAAGAGTCAGCATTGAACAACAACCAGCTGGCCATCATGACCCATATTTTGCATTGTTAAGGGACTGGATTAATAAATATAACAGGATGAATAAAATCAGAAAGTGAAGAGCACAGGGAAATTTCACTGCTTGTGCAAAAGGGAGCACGTCTCCCATCCCAAGTGATGGTGCTTTTTCTTAGGACTAGCATGAAGATCATCCCAGAGAGTCAACAAAGGCTAAATTTTGCCAAACAAACATGGTCACTCCTGTCTTACTGATTTACAAAACCAGCTGATGAAGAGAATGAAGAAGCAGCCTACAGCCAGTCCTGAGAAAGCCTCTGTTACAAAATTACTTGAAAAATGAATGTAAGTTGGCTGGGAAATGAGCAGTGTCACAGAGATTGAACACAGGCTGTAAGTCCATAAACAAAGAGGAACAAAAGATAAACATGAACATAAAGAGCCGATGGGAGAATATGTGGGGCATGGATTGGGTGTGGGGAGGGGAGGAAAGGAGGGCTAGAAATCTGCCCTAAGTCTGTTTTTATTTAATGCCTATTATGATCTGGAAGGAAGCAATAAACACCACATTCATTCAATTTATATTTGATGTAACAACTCTTATGAGTTAGAGAGGTGTTGTGTAAACCAATGGGGACAGACACAAAACATAAAGAAACTAAGACAGGCTGGAAATAACAAAACAACAGCCAACTGGATGGGCACAAAGCAATAGTCTCCAGGAGGAGGCTCAACCTCAAATGCAGACATGAACTGGAGAAATGTGCTTAAAGAAGGGAGACAGAAGGTCCTAATAACAGCAGAGACCAACAAACTGTGATCTTGTGGAGCAGACTCATTCCCAAAGGAAGCAATGGGGTAAGTATCTGGACCTATTGATTTATGAGGAATTAAGTCAATGAGACGAGTTTGGCTGTACAACAGCTGAACAAAGAGAGCAGAGTGTGCTCAGGCGTTAATGTTGAGACAATCTGCTGGAGGTGAGGAAACACCCCGGGGACATCTATCTATTTTGACAGTGTAAACATCACAAAGGAGGAGAAGGACTGATTTATGGAGTGAGGAGGAACAAGGGTCGAAAACAAGCTAAAAGAAATATAGGCTGACTCATTGACAGGGTGAGCCGTACTGCCCTGTGAAACAGCTACCTGTGGAGTGGTCTGACATTTCTTTCTCTAAATCCCTTAAAAGTAGATTGCACACAAACATGTGAGAAAATAGTTTCTAGGAAACAGGTTTTTGTATTTGAGAGGATGTAGAGGGCAATGGCAGCCTGGGTTCGTCTGCTAATGCATCTTGTCTGTTGTAGAATCCTAAGAAGTGAGCCTCTCTCTCCTAAACTGCCCTCGCAGTACAGCTGCCTGTGAAAAAAAAAAAAAATCATAAAGCCAGGGGATAGCTGAAGCAAAAGCAAGAGAAGAGAGAGGCCAGGGAGCTAAAGTGAATGACCTGTCAGCAGGGAAAAATTCAGATTCAGATCAGGGACTTGGATACTTCACATGTTAGTGGCTGGATTATTCCACAGGTAAAAGAGAAAGCTGAGCTCTCTGCTCCTTTCATCAGGCTGAAGTTGAGCCCACATCTTCCAGCTGCCCAAAGACTGCCCTAACCACACAGCCTGGGAGAGGGAACATGGTTACCAATCCTCCCATCCACGCATTTACTCTCTTGCCCAGGAGAAGGGAGGATGTGCAGGGAATCCAAAAAACATTTAGCAGAAGAAAAGGGCAGGGTGACAGTGTGGACTGTGAACTTTAAAGCTGACTGCTCAGCACAATATGGATTTGAATGGCTCTGGAGGCAGGACTAGAAGCTGATGATTAAGAGGAACTTGGCTGGTAGACATGCAGATGGCTCAGGAATTTAGGCAACCTGAGGCTGAAGAGAAAAGGGCAAGAAATTTTGAGGTGTAGTACTGGTTACAGTATAAGTTAATCTAGCCCTAATTTCTTACAGGATCATTGTTTTAAGATGTTAAGCCTCTCTCGTGTGCCAGATGAACGTCCAGAATATACTGGAAAATCACCTTTAATTTAGATAATTCTGTTCCCCAGAGAAGTAGCTATAATGCATTATAAAATGATATCTCATGCTTTGGGCTGAAGGGGAGGAAAAAATAAATCTATTGAAAAACATGTTTGCAAGTGTAAGACACTGGGAATTGGCTTCCCAGCTGTCTGAAGAAGATAAGGACAAAAGTGAAAGTGAGGAGCATTTTAATAAATCACTGGTGAGGGAAACATTAGACTTGGCGGTAATCTGTATTTCTTTACCTAGGTATTAGTGTTTTTGAAAAACCTCACAAGGGTATAAATAAATTTTTTAAAACAAACAAACAAAACCAATTACTCCTTACTACAGAAAGCTGTGAAGACACCTAAACTCCAGATCCTTGTGAGCAGGGAGAACTCTCACCACACAGAATCATAAAAGGTATTCAAACATTAGGTATTTCCACTCTGATTCCCCTTATTATACAGGCAGTCCATGAGTGAAACAGCCGTATCCAATTTTAGTGCAAAGAATGGTCGGACAATATCTTCAGTGGGCAGGAGGTAAGTGCCAGGGTCATGCTTTCTACAGACAGCTCCTGGAGACATCGAATCGCACGATAGCTGAGGCTGACAAGCACCCCTGGAGATCATCTCGTCAGTCCCCTGCCCAAATCAGGGTCATGTGATGATGATCCTCTACCAGAGATTGAGACCTCACAACCTCTCTGGGCAGCTTGTGCCAGTATTTGACTACATTTGGATTGAAAAACGTTTTCTTATTGTGTGTTAGTGGAATTTCCTGTGTTTCAGTTTGTTCCCATTGCCTCTAGTCCTGTCAGTGGACACCATGAAAGAAAGTCCAGGCCCATCTTCTTTACATCCCCTCCCTCAGGTATTTATACACATGGATGAGACTCCATCTCCAAGCTGAGCCACAGCTCTCACGGGCTGGTCTTGTATGTCAGATGCTCGAGTCCCTTACGCATCTTAATGGCCCTTCACTGGACCAGCTCCATAATATCCAAATCTCTCTTGTAGTGGGGACCCAGCAGTTCAGACAAGTCTCACCAGTGCTTAGCTGAAGGGAAGGATCACCTTCCTCATCCTCAGCCTGCTGGCAATGCTCTGCCTGGCGCACCTCCGGCGGCTGTCGGCCTCTGCTGCAAGGGCACTCTGCCATCCCCCAGCCCCACCAGGGCCCCTCCTGACAGCTGCTCTCCAGGCAGTCAGCCCCCAGCCTGTACTGCTGCAGACCACTGGTCTGGCACAATGTTTTAATCTCTTTGGAAATAAAGGGATAATCTCAGTTCTGCACCCTTTATGTGTGCGCTGTGAGACAGTCCCATAGATGAATATTTCTCTCTTGGCCCTGAGGACTGGGCAAGCAAAGAGGAGATTTCAGCTAGCTACTGGGAAAGACTTTTTAATGGTAAGGAAAGTAAAGTGATGGAAAATCACGCAATCATGAAAATTCTGTCACTGGAGATTAGACAAGTATCTAACAGGAAAATATTAGGCCTAGTTTATCCCGCTTTCAGGCAGAGGAGTGGATTTAATGAACTGTCAAGGTCTGTGCCATGGTTTTCTGCTGATTCACTACACAAAAATAATGGCATCGATATTTGAAAAGTCTTATCCTGTTATTCTAGGAATGGTACCTACCATCTTACACAGTGTGAAACACTGACACTTATTCCACAAAAAGGCATTTTATGATCTTCTCCCCTGCAGGATTGTGGTGTTCTACAGACACTGACAAATTATCTTCCCAGTACTCCTGAAGTTGAGAAGAAAGTATTCTTCTATGTTTACTCATGGTCATTGACTCAAAATTCCCAAAAGAAACCACAGACTTTGGCTTCTCATTTGAGATGCTTAAGAACAGATTTTTTTCAGCATCTAAAATATATCTTCAAATCAAATTTCCCATAATCGTGAATATTCTGCATATCCCATATCAGATTCCAGTTGTCAGCTTTTCCAGAAAATCAGTTACCATCTGTGAAAAGTTGTGAGTTAAGTGACTAGCCCAGCATTACGTTTGGAATGAGGTGAAGTAGAATAACAACAAAATCCATAATAGCAACAAAATCCAATACTAGGACAACACTCAGTTTCCCCAACCACAGTACAATCCTTTCCTATTTTGAAGTCCTCGGCCATTACCCTCTAAATTCCACAGCTTCTGCAATAAGGTAACCATGATTCATCCCACAGCAGGTCCATCCTCTGCAGTGAGGAGAAAAAAAAAGGCAAAGAAACCACTAGTTCGTGGTCATACAATTAGAAATTGGAAGATAATGTACACAATGGACCTGAATTATTGCAGTTTTAGTTCTGGCATTCCTTAGCCTTGCTTGGCAGTTATTACGGTCTTTTCTGGGTTGAGTTTTTTTTACTGTTTCAAGTAATTTCTTAGGCTTTTACAAAAGCAGACTGGAAAGACAAATTCTTCTCATGGAACCAGCTGCTCCACAGCTGGGTAAACAGCAGAGCTGGAACTTTTGTATCCTCATCACAGTTCAGCGGGTGAGAGGAGAGACACAGGCAGAGCTGCTAGTACAGATACCCTGTTATCCTCACATGGTGCTAGCAGTTGCATATCTTCAGACGTGACTCGTGCATTCCACAGGAAAACAGTGGCACCTCTTTTCTTAAAAAAAAGGTCTTCAAACAAATCTCCTGCTCTTACTCCAGCTATCATCCCTCAGGTTTGGTTAATTTTATAGGTATACCAGCCTATTGGCTATCCTCCAGATATAAAAAAAAAATGAACAAAGCCATATTGTTAAAAGAGAGTCCATTGGCTACAATTGTGTCCATAGATGTTAGGGCCAAATAACCCATGGTGGATTTGTAACTGGATAGGAAAGCTAAGTATCTTCTTCCTGAAATTGTGCATTGTCCCCGTGCTGCTTTTCTGAATCTAAAATAAGACTGAAAGCATAGATCTGCATTCTGACCTTCCACAGGTTTTTATATACTTCCAATTACCCTAAAGAGTTAATTTCAAATAAGTAACACCAGCAAGTAACAGTACTGTTATATAAATATTTTTTGCCATTTAAAGATGGCTGTTTTCCCATGTTAAAAATTCACAAATGTTCTAATACATGCCTGTACATAAAGGCCCAATTCATTTCTTCTTTTTGGCAGTGTAAATCTCTTACCACAATCAAAGTCAACACAGAAGCACCAATAAAGTAATTAGATCTGAAGTATCTCTGGTTGTTTAATAACTTTAGGCCTGTATATTAATGGGTCTTGGTCTTCTGGCTCTAAAGATATAGAAGAACTGAAGAAGTCTAATGAATTTCCCTGCAGAAGAAATGAAGCTAATATTGGAAGTATTGCATTTGGGATGTAGAAGCAAGAATCACAGCACCAACCATGCAAAATAAATTATATTATTATTAGCATCATTCAAAAGCTGTGTGAAAGATGACAAGCTGAAAGGATGTGTTTAAACATGCCAAACGTGTTTGGGATATCTCAGAAGCATTTCACCATCCTCAGATACAAACTGATTGTTTTTTGTTATTTAGGGCTAGCTAGCCTACAAAGCAATTAAGTACACTCTAAGGCCAGAAGAAAGTAACAGAGGAAAAAAGGACAAGTTTTTGTCTGACTATTGCTACTTTCAGCTTCAGTGACATACGTCATAAATCCATGTAACATCATATTTTGACAATTTCTTTGTTTCTAGTGACTAGGCAAAATCCCTAAGTGAGACGATTCTAAGGAAGGTTTTCAGCAAAGACCAGGGCTGATGTAGCCCATAAAACAGCAACAATAAGCAAAGAGACCAAAATCTGATGCCACTGATCCAGTTCAGTGCTATGGCAGAAACACTAGTCCTTGAATGGGAGCTAATAAAGCACATCTAATTGGTATTTGAATCACAACTCTACCTCTTTTTACACCCTCAGCTGATATTCATGTTACATACCTGGGCACACATTTAGTACCATATGTGTTCTAGTACTGTTGTTGCTTTGATGGTGCTTGATCTCCAATTTATATCCGCTGTTTGAGTGCTCACCAAAAGAACATTATGTGCCCAAGAGCCAAGGGGGTTAATATCTACTTGATAAACTGAAATGCTCTGCTTGCCACTATAAATTCTCAGGAAAATCTGCACTAATACTTAGGATTTTTTAATTTAATCTGATGGAAAGGTTGAGGCTGGTGGGTACCTCTGGGGAACCTCCAGTCTATCCCGTGCCCAAATCAGGGTATGTTGCCCATGATTATGTTCAGTCAGATTTTGAATATCTCCACAACCTCTCTGGGCAGCCCGTGGCAACTCTTGACCACCCTTGCACTGCATATTTTCTTTTCTTATGTTTTAGTAAACTTTCCTGTGTTTCAGTTTGTTCCTACTACCTCTAGTCCTGTCACTGAGCACCACTGAGAAGAATCTGGCTCCATCTTTTATTCATCTCTTTACCCAATTGGCTTTTATGTACAATACTGAGATCCCCTGGAGCCTTCTCCTTTCCAGGCTGAACAGCCCAAGTTCTCACAACTTCTCATATGCCAGATACTCCAGTCCCTTAAACATCTCAATGGCCCTTCACTGGACTCACTTGAGTTATGTCCATGTCTCTTGCACTGGGAAGCCCAGACCTAGCAGACTGCACTTCTTTGGAAGTCAGAGGATTCTTATTCTGCATCTGTATGTACAGAAAATCAGAACTTTCCACTCTGGGAAATAATTTGCCACTTCCATGTGTTTATTCTTTCACAGGTAGAGAGTTGGAAGTCTTTCCAAAAAATACCGATGAGATATATTCCCTTGGAAAAGAGAAGGCCAAAGCCACACGCCTGCACTGAAGGTAGGGATGCCAGCTGCTCGTAGCTGTTCTGAAGTTAGCTTTAACATGCAGCCACAGCAGTGTGGTCATAGTGGCACACATTTCAGTAGAGAACATCAATTCAAGCAGTTTTGGGAATGTACATATGTTGCCAACTGATGGTGAAGTCCAGCCTGGTCTATCTCATCCTATCATTATCCATAAGAACCAGGGAACAGCTAGGGTGAGACTGCCTCTCTGCATAGTACTTGCATGTTAACTGGGCTACGTAAGCAACTCCCCCGTGTCTTCTTTCTTCTTGGGATGACTGATGTTTTTGGGCGAGCCTCCAGGAAATCCCTGTGTCCTGCACAGAGAAACCTCACTGCTGTTGTCCCTCTATTGTTGCCAGGTTGTGTCTCTGATACAAATCCACCCAGGTTAACAAATTACTTTATTTAGTGATATTGGGTCTGTAGATAAGAGTTTTCCTGGCTTAGTTGTTTGGCTATGTTGCAACAAGACTACCTATCTCGAGAGTGTTTCCCTTACTAAAGGCATCACTGAGGAATGTTTAATTCTTAGCAGAACTCCAGTTCTTGCTCTACACAATCCAGATGATATAAATAAATAAACCATGAAATGTTCAGGGAAGGCAAATCACCAGTCCATCAAAATACCTGATAAATTAGTTCAACAGACTGGACTACAGAAATGTTTAGTGATTCATCATCACAAAGAGTAAATAAATTCCGATTAAGCAAAACTTGATTGAATCATGCTGAAGTTTGGCACTTAACAAAATAGATCAGTCTGAAGTCTTACTTTAGGAACACATAATCTCTTAAGATTTATGAGTGTTATTGCTGACCACATATGTTTCTATGTTCCTGTTTGCTATGTTGAGAAATGGATACTCTGAGTGTACAAAGGTTTGCCTCCTATTACACATTTTGATCTCCAAGAAACTCTTCTCCTTATTCCTCTCTTTGGGGTACAGAACAAACTTTGACAATAGTAAGCTTCCTGATTTCCACCTCTCCCCCAGTAAAGTTTCCAATTTCTTCCAGGTTGTTTTTGGTTCCATCTGACCATTCAATTCATTTTTGCTAAAACAAACATTGTGATAGAGCCAAAATGCAAAAGCTGAACTAAGGCACTTTGTTTCAGCTATTGGAAAGAATTCTTAGCTTTTTTAATTCAGTGACACTCTCTTCACACACTGGTCATTGTATTAATCTGTTGGTAGCTGTAGATTAGGAACAACACATGCCTACAGATATCTTTTAAGCAACAAATCGAGGGAAGAAATAACCTACTCACTTTTTAGCAATAATTGTGTTTGTTTAATGTTTATAGTATGGCAGTATCCAGAGATCACAGTCAGGGTGGAGATCCAGATGTGCTGACTGCTGTGAGGATGGGAAGGTAAAGTCCTTTACAAAGCAAATTGAAGAATTATAACCACTTGAATGTCTGATGTCAAGTTCTCCTCTGGTGTAATACTGTAAAGCCCTCAAATATCTTTGCATTTGAGAATTTCTTTGTGCTGTAAATATTGGCTGGGGATAGAGTTGGTATTATTAACCTTATTATACTAAGAGGTATAATATGCAGAACAAGTTCCAGACTAACAGTGGTGAGTACACCGCGTTCAGCCTTGGATGGCAATCATACTTTCCAGAACACTTAAAACAACAAATGGTGATTTTCCAGCCAACATCATGGATTGTGGGTCAACATTGTCAAAAGTTGATATTTATAATCTGAGTGTTATCACACAAGCAACAAAGTCTCATGTCCTTATCCAAGCAACTGTGTATATTTCCATCTGGAAATACTGATCTTTATCCATGCCCTCCATTCAGGTTTTACTAAATGAAGTAACACTGTGTTTGGAAGGCCCAAATGCCAACATCCCAAGAGGTCACAATTAGAAGTAGAATATGACTGAATTGTAAGTATGTTCAGTGCAAGTCAAAGTATGCTCTACATAAATAGCCTCTACTGCTATAGAAAAAATAAACAAAACAAAACAAACAAACAAACAAAAAAAACCCCAAACCAACCAAACAAACCACAGGAAGATTCATTTTGTAGAAAAGTCCTTTTACTAAATTCTAAGTATTGGTGGTTACCATATAAGCAGTGCCTACACACACACATATATGTGGATGCAAACACATAAATATTATTTTTCATGTTATGAATGGACTCTGAAATAAGCCTGTTCATTGTTTCTTGTGAATTACAAAAGTAATATTCACTGAAGCAAACCTGCCCTTGGTGATGCCTATGCTCCAGCCCACCTGTAGGTCAGAGAGGAAAGCTTTACGAGACAGCTTCTCCTGTCTACTGGGCCTTGTTCAGACAGATGTTCTCTGACTACTGGTGCGGTCTCTGTTGTGCTAAGTTTAAATTTTAAACCCCTTTAAATTAACCCCAACAATACTGCAAAGAGAGAGCCTGGTTGCATTCCCCCCACCACACCTGGAAAAAGACTGGCTGAATTACATCTTATAATCATTTTGTCTTAGGAACTGCAGAAAAACAATCTGCAAAGCACACATCTATGTCAAGGGCTCTCCAGAAAATATTTGCTCGAGATGGCTTACAAAAGTGGTGTGACTTGATGGGAGGTACCAGAAAATTAGAATGGGAGAACAAGGGACACTGAAGCAGACCAGAAGGAAAGAAAAACCTGTGTACCAGTGGCCAAAGCACTGCTGCCTCTCAAGCAGCTCTTATATCCAGGCACATCAGCAATACATCTGCTCTACTTGTGGCAGATTGTGTGAGTCACAAATAGGATTTCACAGCCAGCAGCAAACTTGTGAGCCATAAAACCCACTCCCTTCAATTACAGTGATCACCTCCCAGGGATATTGTAAGGCTTGATCAACTGATATTTACAGAGTGCTTTGAGATCCTGAGATAAAAGTCACTATAAAAGGCTGCAGATTTTTCATAACGTTCATAGACCACCTGCTCAGACCAGAAGCACTCACTTTTAACATCGCTTGAGCCAGCTACCAATCTGATACCTCCACAGGAATTTCCTAAAACAGATGTGGCTGTCACATTTAATCTCTCTTTTACTAGGAACTCTAAAAAAAGAAACTCCTGGAAAAGGAAATAAACTGCATTAAAACTGATGGTGAGAAGAAGCCCCATAATTCTGTTCCCACAGCTCATGGATTCTCCATCTGTACCTTTCAGAAAGCTGCCACAGTGACTAACTCTGTGAGCTTCACAAATTAGACCTGACCTAGATTCAGTGAAGTCTTTGATCTGCAGCTGGTTAGTGTAATATTCCGACTGCAGTGAATTTCAGAATTGTTCCACAAAGCAGCAGCTTGAAAAGAAAAACAAATAAAACAAATTTCAGGTTTTCCTCACAACATGCTGGCCCCTCACTTGACTGTATACCAAATGAATCAGTCAGCAAACCAAATGGTGAAGTTTAAACTACTGCTGTTTTCTCATAATTCCATAGTATATGCTCTTGAAAAAAATCACTTCATTATTTCCTCTTACTCTTTATTATAGGAATAACAAACTCCAGGGGAGTGAGGAAAAGCATGGTTCTGAAAACCAGAGGGGGTTATAATTAAGCATATTGTTAAGTGCTTTCTTGAATAGAGGTTAAAAAATTTGAAGTTTAAAATCATGTTAGCTAAGGATAAAACAGTTCAGAGGCTTTTTTTATAAACTGATCTGAACCATATGAAACTCTTCAGAGCATGGATCTGGACTGGCATCCCTTCAGAATAAGGTTTCCCATGATGTTTTGGACTTTCTGCATTGTGTATAGAAACTGAGCACAGATGTCCCAACATGTTTCAGAAATTTTAAAACCTTTTGTTCCACGATAGCAATGGGAACAGTGGGAAACATTAATTAGAGTCTTATTTAGTGATCCTTTTTTTTTTAATTGGCTTGTTCTTGCTTTAAATATGATCCAAAAATATCATAGTGAGTCAAATCCAAAGGAAATAGTTTCTTTATCCTTCATCCAATAGTGAGAGGCCTCTTTATAACCAGAATCTTTTTGGAGGCATATAAGAATGTACATAGTCTCGATCAGATAATTAGATAGGCAAGTTTGACCTTCAGGATAAATTACAGACCAAACTGCTTTTGAGATATATTTCAAGCAAGGTACTGCCATGGCAAAGTTACAGTGAATGACTCAGAGATAGACTGTTACTGCAAATAATTTGTTCCTATTTCTAAAGGGGTGGAGGGTGCTCTCCCATTCTAAAAAATGGGACATAAGCATTATGCAGGTTATGAAAAAGATTTTAAATTCCTTTTGCTGTGTAGGCAGTTATTAAAGAATATATGGTTAAGGCTGATTTTTTTTCACTAAACAGAATTTAAAAAACCCAAACCACTATCTCAGTCACAGTAGGGCTTTGTGCAGCACAAATCTTTCTCTTTGTGATGTTACAAAAAAAAAAAAAAAAAAAGGAAAAAAAAAAAAAAAAGAAGCTGCTGGAGGCAATACTAGTACAGAAATATATTTTGTTGGCAGCATGTGATGGCCATATATCTTCCAGATAGTGTGGTACAAACATTTCAAGGAGAGACTGATTTACCTTTATCTTAGCTGGCAAACTCTGCACATGGTGGTTTATGAGGCAGTGGCGAATGGTTCACACAAACTGAGAGAAAATATTCACAGTACCTGTTTTGGGAAGCTTCAGGAAGCTGGTTAAGTGTGATGTGCTTTCACTCTCTCCTTTTTGGCAATGCTAGGCTGCATATAAAGGGATATAGCCGTACTGCTACTTTAGGACCACTCCTTTTCAGACCCATGCTGCTACTTCTTCAGTCACCCAAGACCCTGAAGTTTCTTTTCCACTCAGGCTGACTTCAGAGGGAAACTTTGCTCTTCTCATGATGAAGCAACCAGGCTGAATAAAGTGAATACTGAAGAACTGTGAACACCAGAGCTCTCAGGGCAACAACTAAAACCTTCACAAGTAACACAAAGATAAAACAAAGGATCTGATGTTAGGTGGCCTCATAAAAATGCTAATATTTTATATTTAAGAAGCTGACACCTTTGTTTAGAAGCCAGGAAACACTAGCTTCTGAATCTGTGCTGAGCTGTACAACTATTGGGATGCAGGAGGCTGGAGCCCCTGATGGTGCTCTGTGGTCAGAGCTGGGTCTTAATAATTAAGTCAGCTCCCCAAAATCTTTCCAGTTAAATCTCTATGGCCTCATCTGAAGATCCAGTAAAGCTTTCTCTCAAGCTAGAATATAGCTACAGACACCAGATATTGTATCACTGAGATATTGTATCATTGTTTGGGCAGGCAGTGGCAACTCAGGCATGGAAAGCAGGTAGTGCACCTTCTGCCCCCTGCCTGTAGAAACAACCTCTGGGAGGTGCAGGGAATGCTGCCTTCCATTTCCTTTGCTTCTTTGTTTTATCTCACTCATGGATCTAGCTGGGCATTAAGGTTTTTAGTTGCAAAACAAATACATTTGGACAGATGAAGTGTAAGGTTCTCTTATTCTCCTCTAATTGTTTTTTAAGGTTAGTAAAGATGCTTATGATTGCAAGCTCTACCTGGCTCACGGCAGACTGGCCTCCCACTGTGTGGATGTGCTGGCTGTGAAATGATCAATCCATCCTTCCCAATATCCCTAGTGATGAGGCTGAGCAACAAAAGGCAAGGGCAGTGTGGCAGATGTCACGCCTGGGTATATGCTGTACGGAGTGACTATATGGATGAGAAGATTTGGATACCCAGCAGAAACTCATCCAAGAAGTCAGGAGGGAGAGTCAATGGATTAAGAATTTGTGTTTGGCACCAGAACCAGACTCTTCTGTTGGCTGTTACCAACACAATTTCAATGCTGTTCCCGTTTGTTTGAAAAACACGGGATTAGCTAAGAGTCTCCTAGCACCAAAGACCCCAAAAAAAGTCAGGAAGAAGAAAGGAGATAATATTGATCCACATATCAGGCAATGGTGACACCACTGGAGCTGGCCCAACATTTCAACACCAAACAACCCTGGCCTGGAGCTTACTAACCTGTGTAAAGTATGGCATGGCCCTTTGCTGCTCCTGAGAGTAAGGACAGCCTGTGAGGCTGGGTCACCCAGCTCGGGAGGCTACTCCTGCCATTCTTCACGGTGGTTTCATAATCAAAATCAGTTTTCCTTCCATACTGAAATAGATGTAAGCCAGGAGGGGTTTCTCATGTTCATGCTTTCTTTGAATACTATGTTTCCAAGTAGGAACTTGGATAAGTTCCAAATAAGGAAGTTCAAAATGCAAGCGAAATAGCCTTCAAATGCTCCATGTCCGCTGAGTGACATAACAGATCTAGGCTTTTTAGTCACATTTTAGAACTAATAGCCATAACCTGCATCCAAGCAAGATCCTCTTTCTCCCCACCTCCATTCAGGCAAATATCAAAGAGGTCATGCCTATTGCTGTCTGCACCAAGTCCCGCTGTGGAAGTGACCATTGCACTGCATTAGGTCATCTTTACATGAAAATGTAAAAAAAAAATGCAGCTCTAAAACCCCCTCTTTCCCACTGCTCATTGCTACTGGCAATGCTTAATGCTGCAGCTCAGCTGCAGTCTGGGGGGTCTGTAGGTATGGCTCATTTCACCCATCTCAGACATCAGTTTTCAGTAGGGGACAGAAGGTTGAAATTCTACAATCTATCTAAAAGAAAGTCACAATTATCTAATAATCGTTTTTTATTGCCTTGCATTCCATGATTCTGGGATATAGTGATTTAATTAAGGAAGATAATGCTCCCCACTGGGCTTGCAAAAGCAAATATTGCCACATGTCCCTCAGAGTAAAGAATCAGGTGGAGCAGGCACAACAGTGACTAAGGAGGTCAACTCACAACAAAAGGCAGAATACCACAGTCATCACAGTAAAACTTCAATGCTCATGCCATCACTGCACCACAAAAGATCAGTATTTGTCACTCTGTTGAGGTGCAGTCAGATAAAAAGAAATGTTCTGTTCGTGTTCAGTACATGGTTCAGTTTGTTCAGCTGCCAGATGGTCTTTCTGTGGTCCACTGAGTTCCACTGTGTCACAGTGAAGGTCTGTTTTCAGACAAGGCTATCACTGCCTTGTAAACTTATAGCTTAGTAAAGTGGTTGACTCTCTTCCCTCCCCCATTTTATACTGCAAATGCCACAGAGCTTGTGCAAAGCCTTTGCCTCCTAAGAAAAGCAGGCATGTCACTCAGGGCACTTACAGGGCGAGCAGACTCATAAACAACTGGCACTTCTTTTCTGCCTGTGGTGATGAGGGTTTGAGAATGACTGAAAGATGAAAAAAGCAGGGACGATCTCAGCTTTCATTAGACTTCCAGTTAGAAAAGGCTGGCCACAGACTGCCGGCAACGAAACATCATGAGACTGGCTACCTTGCTGACATGGCGGGGTAAGAACAAAATGTGTCTAGAAGGGTCCCTCTTCTGCAATGTTCTCTCTCAGTCAGGGTTTCTGCCAAATTCAGGCTGTACTCAGATCATTTGGATAAATATCCAGAAATGGATGTGGACTTTATGAATTTGTTTAAATCCATTTTCAACTTCATTCTTATAAACTTGGTGATGTTCTGCAACAGTCCTTTTCTAGTAATTAGTGAGCATGATGCATAAAATTATTTTTATTTCTTTTAAACATATTTACTAACTGGCCACTGTCAACAGCTGTGACAGTAGAAATGTCAACACAGAAGGGTCTAAGCCACCTTTGGAAAGAAAAACAGGTCTTATCTATTGATCTTAAACTAACACATTAAGACTCCAGGGTTTTCCAACCCATCTGGAACAAAAGGAAATAGTCAACAAGTATGTACATTTGAATCTGGCCCCGGGGACAGAGGGAAACCCTTCAGTAAGTATTAAATTCAGACTAGAGTTCCACCTTCAGTGTAATAGATGGTTGTGTCCTCAAGTTCGAAGTGAATCTACCCACCATATCCCCTATGCCAATAAAACTACTGACTTTGGCCCCATAACTTCTTTTAGACCCTGTTCAGTATTTCATTAACGCTTGTAGATTTAGTAGTTTTGTAGCAGTTTCACTTCTTCCAAAGGTGACAGTGCATCTCAGATGCAGTGTTGCGCCTGCAGGACAGAGTGCCACATGTCCTCAGCAGTGTCAGCTCACTGCAGTGGTGGTGGGGCAGCCAACTGGGACCAGGCAGGGGATGTCGTGTGAGGATGTGGCTTCTTAGGCAGCAGCTTCCTACACTGAGTCACTCGGTAGGATGGCAATAATTTCCACATTCCCTCACAGTTCAGGTCACCGCAAACCTTAAGCAGGGTGTATTGTCAAACACTGCAGTTGCCATGTCTCCCCAGCCCTGAAGGGCACCTGTACCTATGCTGTGTTTTTACACAGCACTGGCACCTTCTCATATTCCTTGAATAACATGGTACCACGTGTACCAACAAAACAAGTCCTGTCTCTCACATAGTCTCAGTCAGAAACTATAACCACCAAACCCAAAGTTAGTTTAGCTTTTGTAATATTGCCCTAGGGTAACATGAATCACTCATTCATCTCCGCTCTCCAACAGGCGATTCTTTCACGCTTCCTTACACTCCCAGCCCAGCCCCACCTCAGCACTGGTCTTGCATTCTCTACAGTCCAAGAAGTGTCCACAAGGCAGTGGAGACAAAGTGTTGTTTTGTATTTACTTGGTGTATTACCAGTGCATCCCAAAATGTGCTCTTATCTGACACATGACAAGCTCATTTTGTGCAAAAATGACATACCTGATTTCTTTTGACATACCTTTTGCCTCAGATTACACCACTGATAGTGTGTACACAGCAATTTTTTCTGTACTTACTGTTGGGAAAGGCAAAAATACTAGGTCATTAACAGACCTGCTTATATGTCCGTGGAGCAGTGTGGCCCTTGCAAAAAAAATCAGATGGATTTTGGATTACTAATTTGGGTGCTGGAAGCATTTAAGCCTTATTAGCAAAATGCTTGGGCTGAGTCTATTAGCCCTAATTACAGGAGCAGTTATATTAGACCAGTGAGAGCTGTATCCTTATGCAGTTATATTGCTTTGCTGTTTATCTCCAGTATTCCTTCATAAACCTTGCTGGGTTTTTTAATGACAAAATGCAAGTTAGAAAAGTGACCAGCAATTTTTCTGAGGTAAAGATAAGATCAGAGATTGATAAATGAGTAATGAGACTGCCTATAACCATTGTTTCTTAGCCAAGGGACTTAGAAGGTGAGAACTATCTATAAAAGCTTGGAAATCCTCTAAATATATCTCCACTTAGTTTCTTCCGAAGCAGCATCAGGGGAAAAATATTTAATTTAAGAAACAAAAGTAATTTTTTTTTTCAAATTTGCTGAAGATGTTTCAATATGTTTAAAGCCCCCACTAGCTACCCAGCATAGAGTGGAGCTGTTGAAAACACACAGACATTGCTTGAATGCACTTCCAGCAGGAGCAGCTCACTATTCCTTGTAATGTTCCTCAGGAATATGAGTTATTTTTGTTCTCCTAAGAGTGAGTGGGAAATTACAATAGAGAAGTTTTGTGATTTATCCAAGCCCTGGAGAACGTCGTGGGGCATCCAACTCAAAAATCTTAACGTGGTGGTTCCCAGTCCTGTGTCCTGCCACCCCTTGCCGCAGGCACTAAAAGCCAGTGTAATTACAGCTCCCCAGTGAGTGGTTCGCCAGCCTCCCCGAGAGGAGGCGGATGTCACAAACTAACACAACAGCTACACTGCCGCTGGGAAGCAGGAGAGCTGCCTCTCTGGACATGAAACGCCGCTGTTACAGGGAAACGGGCAGGTCGCCGCTATATTTGCAAAGCCTCCTCCCTGCTATGTGCAGTCTACGTCTCCTGTGTGCCACTTCCCAGCAGGGGAAGAGCTGGAGGGACCGGGCTGAGAGGAGCAGCACTTTCCCTGGCCAGGAGAGCAGCCTGGTGTCCGTAATTCCGTGTGGCTTCAGCGTCCCCTGGGATGTCACCGGACATGCAGTGACGCATGCTGGGACACAGAGCCCTGACCCAGGGCATCCGTAGGAAGGGGAGGCAGGAGGCACTCACCAGCAGGAGAGCAAAGCAAGAGCACACAGCACCCAAGAAAAGGCGAGCAGGGAGACCATCCGTAGCATCACTGAAGCATGGATCTTCTGAAGCATCTCCGGGAGGCTGAGGGAGCTATGGGTCCCCGCACACCGCTGTGGGAGTGTCCCCAGAGGTGCACAGTCTTTGGCCACACAATGCACCAGCCTTGGTGGGATGTGGTGGGGTGATCACAACACCCCAGGCAGGAAAGTTGAGCAGGCGCTTGGAGACCTGGCCAGTGGCATACACCAGGACCTATTTGCCCCACTCCAAGTCTGCACCCAGTTTCCTGGGCTCTTAAAGGGCTGATCTTTAACACTGGGGATTCCTTGTAAATAGGGCTCGTGTGTGGCTGGACTTGGAAGTTACAACCTCTCTCCCCCACCAAGGCTTTGAGGATCAAGCCGAAGGTGATGCATAGGGCTGGAGTCCTCAGGGCTCTGACAGGGCTGAGGGAAGCAAGAGAGGAATCTTCATCCCCCTGCACACCCTGATCTTACAAAGCATTGACAGCAGTCCATTTCCAGGAGCCGGACTTCAGATGCGTGGGACCATGAGTGAGAAGGTGGTCACGAGACAGCTGTAAGGAGACGATGTGGGTTATCCCGGCATAAAGCACCTGTCTCGGAGCATCTGTGCTCTGCACAGCCTGCTCAGGGCGGGGTCAGGTGCGCAGGGATTGCCACGATCAGGCCTCTCCCCGAGAAACTCGGCCTCACCCTGGGCTCAGCAAGAGGGGGGAGATTTCTTCCCAGCCGCCTCCAGCGTGGGCAGGGACACTGCCATCGCTGACCATGTAGCTGGACATTATTCCTTGTGCTAGCACGAAGACCCTACCCACCGAGAGCAGCAGCTCAAGGAGGTCAGCCCTCCCACCTGCCCTGCTCGAGATGCCGCGGTTCACTATTATCCCTCCCGAAATGGCTGGCAGGACTGTGTGCGGAGGTCGGGGGTTCCCAGCCGCCGGCTGAGGGGGCGGCAAGCAGCTTCAACACGCAGCTCCGCTCCCCTCACACCAAATTCTCTGACAAGTGTCCCCGTCTTTCCTATTGTCTGTTCCCCCAGAGACCTTGCCAAGGCTCCACAGCGAGGAGCCGCTGGTGCCATGGGCGGGCGGGCTAGCGGCACCGGCTCCCCCGGTCCTTTCCCGGCAGGGTGAGGGGGAGAGGGGCGGGGGGCGGGCGACGCCCCTCCGGAGAGGGTCCGCGGGTACTCGGAGCCACTGCGGCCGTGGGTGGGCGTCCCCCGTCCCCCCTCGGGAGGTTGTGCCGCTCGGAGCCGGCGTGAAGCAGGATCGCAGTGGGGAGGAAACCCGAATTTGCGGCGCCGCTGCCGCCGGTGCGCGGGGGCAAGAGCGAGAGCGAGCGAGCGAGCGGAGGCACCTCCGGCACACCAGCTCCGCCGGGCCGCCCCTCCGCAGCCCCCGGCCGCCCACCCACCCGGCCCGATCGCTGCCGGCGGGGTCGGGTCGAGGATAGGTGGAAGCGGCGGGGGCG